>OX359249.1:37720836-38267684 GCA_947179485.1 Allacma fusca
ATACGAGAGACTCCAGCTAGCTTTGCATTTTGTCACTTTCTCTTTGCTTACTTGCTGCATTACTATTTTTTTGTTTTATAATTCTTTTATTAATATGTGGAATGCGCTTCTCAGTAAACTGTCACCTGTCACTACTGACAGAATGCCAATTTCAAAAATGAGTGATATTTTTCAAGCAAAATATGCGAGTTAGATAATGTGTAATTAACTATTTATTGTTACATATGTATATGAAAGCCATGTTACTATTTCTTAGGATCGTTCCAATAAAGGATCTCATTAGCATTCAACGAAGTTTGGAATTTATTCAAGAATAGTAGTTGAAGAATGTGTCATCCATATTTTGGATAAACAGATTTTTAAGAAAGAAAGATAAAAAAGCATTTACCAAACCATAGGGAGCTGGATTAAATTACTGCCAAGCCAAAAACTGAATGCCAGGTTGAATGAATTAATGTGTACATAGGACAGATTGCGCATACGATGGCTCAGTTATTATATCTTAATGAGCATCTTGCTTAAATGGGAAACATTTTTTTATTACGATTTTGTTTTAAACATAACAGGTGTATACATAGGATTGTGTGCTTTACCTTACATACAATAGATATTTTCTAAACAAAAATCAGGAAGACCCTGTTGAACCTACATTTAAACAGTTTAGTGGTGCTATTGTTCAGAAATAAAAGCTATAAGTAGATGGTGGATAATTCCCTTTGAACAAATGTAAGAGGATAAATTCTAATGAAAAGGTACATATGTATGTATATAAGCATGATTCACAAGTAGTAAAACAGTCAAATACAATGACTGTGAGATAATAATATTTGGCATATATTTTTGCTGAATACTGTTGAATATTTCCGTCATGTTTTCAATGTCAAACACTACCCACAGTTTCTTCAGCTAACTGTTCAATCTCAGCTTGAATGGCATATAAAATAAAATTCAACTCAGACTTCCTCATGCAAGCCGAGTCCGTGACCCCGCAAAATCGTAGGTTATTTTTGTATCCTGCAGCTGCGATGCTTAGCCCTATATAGAATCATTAAATATGTATACGAGATATTCACTATGAAATGTTGCAAGATGCAATTGCCTTAAAAATGTCGTCGATGGGAAAGAGAATGTTACCTGCAGTTGTCAAGAGCGGCACCCAAGCTCCCCCTTCGGCCACAGCATCATCCCATAAACTGAAGGTTTCGGAAGCTCCTGGCAAATTACTGAAAATAATTGGAGTTCCACAACTTCGCATAACATAATTATGTATGGCGATGGGAAGTCGGCCGAAGAAATTGAACATGAGGTAGTTTACAATTGGTTCGGGACTTTGGGCAAATTCGACTCCTTTATTATACGTCAGTTTCAGTCTACTGGAGCTTGTCATGTCTCCCGTAGGCACGGGGAAGTTGAAGATTGTGAAACGATTTCGCAAGTTATAGTTTGGATATGGAAGGACAGCAGCCACGGCACCAATGTAAGATTCGTCACCAAAAGACTCTTTTTTCTCTGGATGTGGATACTTCTGGCCGTACGCTCGGAGGGCCCCGGCTACTATAGAAGCCAAGATGATGGAAATGGAAGTTTTGGTTTTTACTTTAATTTCTTTGAGAATGTTCAAATCCAGTGCTTCCGACCATGCATAGAATTTCTCACCAGAGTACTGTGGCGTCACCAACCGATTGTTCATATGCCGACCGTTCCATGTAGCTTTTAAAGCGGAGGTCGTACTGAATATAATGGCATTCACAAAATACAGGAACTTTAAACCTGCTGGGACTGGATATCCCTTTAAGGGGTTCACAGCATACGGTATCTTTCCTCCAGCCATGCAAAAGCTGTACAACAATAGCCATGAGCCTGCATCCCCATATGAATGATGGAACCTTAAAATTCTAGCACTTTGTAACTTTCCATTTTTATTCCCACCATTTAGAACTCCTTTGTACTGGTCATACTGGAATCGAGGGATGATGATTTCCTGCCATTGGGGCATCGTTTCGTCCATATCTTTTGAGTATTTCTCTTCCAGCAAGTGGAACAAATCCGTTTCAGTGACAACCTCGTCTTCAGGCAAAATAATCACATGTCTGGAAATATCAAAGGTTTCATCTTCTTTCCAGCAGTAGTACCCTTTCGCTCTGGTAAATATTTTCTTGAGTTTCAAATAAGGCCTTGATCCGTCCGGGGCTACGAAATTTATAACCTCTTCTGAGAATTTACTACGGTAGCGGTAGCCGTCGATTTGGTTTTCATACACAGCAATAAATAAAACGTTCCTACAATTCCCCCCTCCAGGAGATTGATATCCCCAAACATTATCCTCTCCATTTTCTACCAACTGATACTTTCCCTTGAATTGAAAGTAAATAAGCATTGACACCGCTGCACGGACACATTCATTGACCACTACAATTAATAAAATTGCGGGCATGACTACGATAATAGTTAATATCAATGACACAATGCCTTCGACGATTTTAAACACCAGAAAACTCACGAACTTCATTTCTCCTGTTTTTGAGCTTTGAGTTGCACGAATTGTCAATATTTTATACACCAATAATTTTCGAGCAAAACTGAATTCCCTCGATCATAAAAACGTGAAATTTATCACAAGGACGTTGATTCATAGTTTGACATGACTGGGATTAATCCTGAAACTTTGGAAAGTACGGTACAAGTGATTCGCCTCACTTCGGGAAACAATCTAGGAAAGCCCAATGAGCAATGATTTGAGGACCACCATGGTTTTTGAGCTTCAGTTCGGTTTTTACTGGGAAATGTATCTTCTACCTCTTAGGAGTTACAATAAACCTAGAGATAACGTTTTTAGCTTGAAATATTTTCGAGGTAAATGGAACTTCGCTGACGTTGAAACCCTAATTTCTTAATAACGTTTCATGCTGGCACCATTTGGCTGTGAAAGCTTTTGACAAGTGATACAAACTAAACTAAGACATTCACTCACACATGTTCCTTGACGGTCTAGCCGGACTATGTAACTAAAGGATTTGACATAACAATGTCCGCGGTCTAGCACCATAAATTAAAATCAGAGTATCACCACAGAGACCACAAGAGACTGTAACAAGTCCTTCACTATTAAAACCTGCAAGACTTGTCAAATTATTTGGCCCCATCATGGGGTGCCCATGTGTTGCCATAAGGTGAAAACATTTTTGACAGCACCATTTCCTGTAAGAACACATATAATTTCCCTAGCCATAGTTTTGCACTACTGGGGGTAATTTCCCCACGCAATGCAAGTATAGGAAATTGATTCAGACGTACATATATATATACTCACCATAACTATGCTTAAGAAAACGTTACACGCGATTTTAATCATGTCCATGTCCGCACAACTAGAGATAGGAGGCAACCAAGAAGAATAATAGTTCGATTCATGATTAGAGCACAGTTACAGGTAGAAAAGTATTATACTCTGATGTATCGTACGCGGATAACGGTAAAAGGGATTCTCTCGAATGTGATTCTGCTAAAGTAACGTGCACCTACGTACATAAGAAGTTGATATTGCAAGAGAGGTACTTTAATAAAAGACACACACAGACAGAAGTCAAACCTTTTCCATACTGTACCATCCTGCGTTAATCTAAACATTAAAATTTTAAAAGCGAATAAAAAGTCTTATGAATTCTTAATTCGAATCCTACCTGCTGCTTTTAAAATTTTTATTTTTGCTAATTTGCTAATGCTTATTAGAAAAATTCCAAGATTTGATGTAATGGGGGAACTATGATATGTGAAAACATGTGTTTCCTTTTTTTATTCAGAGCAGTCGGAAGCTTATACCAATATCTGGCATATTAAATACTTACATTTTATGTTCAATATTCTGAGAATATATCATAAGTGGCCCATTACTTCATAAATTGGGTGTAAAATGTAAAAGTTTTTTGCCTTGTGGTTACCAAGAAACTGGGATAAATTATAAACAGGCTTTGGGATAATGAATAATATAAGTACATTGTTGTATTGTAGCTACTTAAACATTATAGCATACAGCATGATATTTTGCCTTATAAACTCACGCATTTTCTCCTCAAATCAAATTTTACTGCAAAGTACGTCGAATTATGTGCGCATACACAGCATAATTAAATTACTATTACTCCTCACACATCAACCACTTGTCATGAGAGGAATGAATAAGTTCAGGAAAAAAGTCTGAAGGAATTTATTTGGATTCCTTTGACATAGAGTGAGCAAATCATAAGGTGTGATATCTGTAGTTCATACGTCTCCTTAAGCATACTGTCCTGTAATACTGTAAATTCAGGTTGCATGTTTTCTTCACTTTTCGATGGGAATCATCTTGTCGTTCGAGAGCATCAAGTCATGAAACTTTCAGTCCCAAAATTATGATTAACGGTCGAGTGTAGGTGCACTTTTAAGTAGAAATACATACACAATTTACGTCTTCGCAAACTACGTGCACATGCTAAAAATGCAGATTTTTTGCTGCAAATAATGCTCTGGCGTTGCTATCTCTAAGGTTTCTAAATTAACGATCGATGTATTAAGCTTTACAGTGGACTGACTTGTCTATGGGGAAAAATTTAAAGATGACATTGACAAAGTATCTGAGTAGAATTTTTTTGTTACAAATGAAACTGACAAAAAATTAAACTTCCTTGTAACAACTGCTACTACATTTTATGACTGGCACACCCAACATGTCTAAGCTGCGAATTGAAAACTGAATTAAGTCTCTTGGCTTTTTCATCCGCAATTGTTTACTCGCGCTGACCTAAATTACAGCTTACAATTAGTGGTGCATACCGACTGCCGGATTATCTGCACTTATAGTAAAAAGGGAAATTTTAAATTGCAAAGCCGAATCACGAAAATTTAGTATAAAAAGGAATACTTATAGTAAATGGTACTACTGAGATGACAGGAATATATAAGATGTTAGTTTATTGACTCAATAAATTATTTTTTAGCGGATTGTGATGGTACATATTTCCAAATTTAAAATGTGAATTATTAATACAAACGTTTAGCTTTTGTAAATCATTGTAGTATTATTTTCATATTACCATTTCTTCGACTTTGCAAAACTGTATATTAACGGAAACAATGCTTCGAAAATGCAAAATGTATGCAGGTAAGAATTCCCAAAGGTTCTTCATGGGTTACAAGAAAAATCATGTCTGAGTGATGCAGCTGAGCTAAAGTAACGAGCGTGATTAATGTGTCCTCTCTTTCTCTCTTCATGGGTAATTACGAAGTGCTTGTGCTTTCACCAGTTAGTCGGTGATGTAGTGTGATCATGTGTAATTACATACGCATGGATACTCTAATTTCGGTTGAGGTGCTGCGAACTGAAAGTACAAAGAGTCGGTGCAGAATTGGATTTCTGTATTTTCAAGTAACCCCATATTATTGGGCTAAAAGATGCACATATTTATAGTATTTTGATTGAATCAGGATTGAACATAGTTCTGTTACTCATTTCTTATTATACCTACCTGCTCTAATAAATATTCCTTCGAATACCAGATGGTGAGAGAAACTTCCTAAATCTAGAGTGACGCAAATCATGCATGGCATCTCTAATAAATGAAATGATGAATGGTTTACCTACCGCTTTTCGCAATGTATCACAAAATGATTACCAATTTCTGGTCATACAGCATTAGTTTTGGTGAGACAGATACAGAGAGAGATACTTAAACGTGAAATAGTGAACATTTCTTCCATGCATAAACTTTAATGAAAGACGAGACATGTACATAGATGTAGATACTTTGGTTTCTGTTAAGGTCTGTTCATACCATTGTGTAACACAATGAATTCACTGATAACTAGAGACTACCGTACTGAGGAAGTGAATCCCATTAACTTCCTCGCCACCATTTCCACTACATTTACTTCTAATAAGAATGAAGATCGAAAAAATTAATCATATTGTATATGATACTATACAGTTTTATAACTAATGTATCTACACACGACTTTAAGTTTCCAAATGCCCAATTCTTATATAGTTAGTTCTAGATCAGAGAAAGCCATGAACCTTTAGTGGAATGAGATCAACGCATGTTACTCCCGAAATTTTATGTGCGTGCATATTACACACTACAATGTCACCGTCACCAGTGTCTAAGAGTAAACATCAAAAAATGTTAAAATTTGCTGCCGACGCTTTAAGGAATATATATATATGTATATTTTATATATATATATATATAGAATCTGTACATTTATCTATACATTTATGAATTTGGGTCATATGAGATTTGGAGTCCATCATTACTGTACACTGTACAAAACCACCTGGAATAATAATAATTAATGCTTTAAACTTTGTTGTGTAGGAATGATCAGGAGATTTGGAAGATTAAAACAGGAAAATTGACTCTCCAATGACCCAATCCAATTTCAATAATTAATTCTTGACGATTTCTTCTGGTGTTTCATTATTTTGCTTCACAGGATGCTCGTGCCAGTCCTGCTCTTTATTTTGTATCCGTGTCGAAGCCCTTGCCTGCAATCATACAGAAATCAATTGTAAAGAAATTAATTTGTAAAAATAATGTAAACCTGTACAAAAATGTCAGTATCTACAGTAACTGTCCACCGTCCACACCTGATAAATTGTATTTATCTAAAAGTTATACATTCATTTACCATAGTCGTTTTTGCATCAACAGGCACATCAGTATAAAAATTATCCAAGTTATTACCCACACTACTTTTTCTTACTTGAACCTTTCTACCTCTAGATGATTTTCAATGCAAGCACATATTCGAATAAGAATAAAATCAGATAACATACGATCCACCATATAAAAATTAAAATTCCAGGCTACTATTAATGAATAATGTACTTAAGTAAGTACTTAAGTGCGTACTGTTTTTAATGACTTGAATAAAAAATCTCGCCTTGCCCCATTTGTCAAACTTGCAGTATTTACAAACCTACAACATACACCTTCCACACATAAGTAATTCATCTGTCTAATGTGGTCCCTCATGTCACACAAAATCTGTGTATCTTAAACTACCAGCAGAAGAATGTCTAATACTACTAATAGCCCCTAATACTACTACAATAGTAAAAAACAGGAACAAATTAATACACTACATCTCTACAAAACACTATAAAAGTCTTCCCAACCTTGTATCACAACAACAACACAAGAAATCAAGAAATTAAGCGTCACAAGCCACAAAATAGCATCAACGCCTTCTTAAACTTTTCTAAATACGAATCTTTCATGCAATTATCAATGGACAAGTCTCGTCACGTACATAACATTTACATAGGACGCAATCAGCTAAAAATGACAATTATTCTACTATTACACAATACAACCTACTATACAATTTGGCATATTTAATAAATACTATAATTATTATTCATAGATACCTGCTCCACATTAGCTTATCTATATTCCTAATGTGAATTAAAACAGAAATAATGCTTGATTCTAAAAATTCCAATTTACATTTCATTCCCCCGAACAACTTTTTTTGACCAGCATGACTCTAAGCTCTGCGAAATAGGAAGAGCCAAATTCAAGCCAGCTGTTGAAAGACTGGCTCATTCAGTGCAACTTGTAACAGTGTGGAAGTCAAAGCTGTATTTAAGTGCATACTCAAGGAAATTATGGGCTACGGCTACTGATCGTGAGTGCAATAGTGTAGTGTTTTATGATAATGTTGTAGACCCTATAAAAAGTAAGAGGTGTTTAGGTAGCCGATTAAGTTAAGTACGTCTGTTGTAATTTTGGAGTGCTCAAAAAGCTCACAAAAAGACAAGTTTTGGGAACGCTGGAACTCAAACCCGTCATCATTTATTAATTCATAGTGAATTACTCCACTCAAAATCAGGCAGGGCAGAGTAATTAATTGTCGTGTCCAGATTATTTTTAATTACATCTTTCGTGTACGCATAGATTATATTATTCCAATAATTTCTTATTCCGTTGAATCCTTCAAGTGATAATTGTGATGCCTTACTGATTGTGGGTCAACATCAACTCTATTTATAATTTGTACGAATGCTGTATTTTGTTTAAATAGAATTATTCCCCTTCTGGAAATAACTGTGTCAATGATCATTGTAATATTGGATCCCTGGACGGAGTAATTATTTATAATATAGAAGTCAACTTAATATAATATAATTAACTTGGTATATATTGTGAACTGTACTGTCAACCGTTTTGATTTTGTTGGCCTCGATAGTCTGGAATAGTTTTTTAACGGAATTCCCTGTAATTAATGAATTGTTTACTAAATATTTATTATTTAGACATTGCACACATGTATAACTGAAATGAATGTAGCTTACCTCCGCCTACGCCTACTGTAGTATGAACTGGAATTGGAGCAAGCTGTGTTAGCGTAAAACTAGAAATTATTGTAAGCTGAATATTTTATTCGAAAGACATTCCTGTACTTGACAATAAAGCCTTTGCAATGAGTGAGGGAAGAGACACGAAATCGTTGCTAACAATAAAAGGTAAGGATTGGAATGGAAATGGGGTATTGGTAGGAGATTTGGAGTGAGTTAGTAATGGGAATGTACTTTGGTTTGATTTCAGTTCTGAGGCTCGTCAGACCGAATCTTATAGGACCCTTAGCATTGAGTGGTGATAGTCACGACCTACCTGGGGACTTGTGGGAAAGGGAACTAAAATCAGATGTGACCAGCGTACCTGGAATAGAAGCATTATCATTGGGGAAGTTTCTCAGGTTGCCGCAAGGATTTGGGTAAAGGACTTGCTTGGATCATCAAATTATGAGATGAAACTGGTTTCTCTGTGCTGATGTTAATTGAAATTATGAATCAATTTCAGAAATATGTACCTGGGGGAGACGTTTTCTAGTTATGTTTGCATTCAGAATGAGAGTCCAACAGTAGTTACAAATGTTTCGTGCAAGGTGAGAACTTTGGGATTATTTTAGTTTATTGGAGCAGGCAGTTACTTACTTTGACTGCTACTACTAGGCATTGGCATATCGGTCATTTTTTAAATATCGTTAATATAGTTATCGTTCATCCTAAAAATGACGATAACGATATCGAAGGACGATATAACGATATTTTTTTCAATTTGAAACGCATTGGTTAATAATATAAAATATAAAAATAATTGACCGACACTGCCGAAGTATTGATGATTAATTAAATACTCACCTTATTACTACTGTTTATAACACAAAGTGCCACAAAAATGCATTGTTCGCAAAATTATCAAAGACATTTTCTTTTTACTGAACCAATTCGAAACACCGAGACTATAGTTGTTATTAATTGAATGAGAACTGGTACTGACAATGAGGAATTACGTAAGGCAAACCAAGTGTATTTTAACCCCACTGACAGCATAATTGTTATTAATTTTTCTGAAACTGGTGAGAACAATAAGGAACAACGCAGGTTCCACCAAGTATGTTTTGATTCCAGCAGAAACAAACTTGGTATTAATTACAGGAAAACTGGTTCTGACAATGTGCAAATCCTAAAAGTTACACCTATGTTTTAACATATGTTTTTACATACGTATGTTTTGAGGAAACCGGGAATTTACATGGTATTATTATGAGCTGACTGACATGATGTTTTGAATAAGTTAATATACTTACATTAAAATGTTGGGGGTGAATCATTATTTAGGGAATTGAACCACGTATTTACGATATGGAAAATGACCGATATATCGTTCAAAGTTTACGAGAATTAGCGTTCAATTATCGTTTCGAAAAATGTACGATATGGACGATAATATCGTATGGCTATATCGGTATGCCAATGCCTAGCTACTACTATTACTACTTGTGTACTACAACTTTGTGTATTTATTACTATTAGGTTGAACTACAAACAAATACCCAAAAATTTGTTCTGTCGGATGATAGAACCATGAGTGAAATCAAGACGGGCTCAACTTTGGACATAGTTATGCACCACGAGGTCAAGGAAATGGGCAAACATATGTAAGGGAGATTGAATCTTTCCTTAGTTTGTGATATTATATTTTGTACGATCGACTTTGCTTAGACGGTCACTTTGTTGGATGTTTATTAGGTTAATTTGTACGTTGACCTACACTGTACCAGGAGCTATTTCGGCTGAACCGGTTACTTTGGAGCGTTTCTTTAGGTTCCAAGTGAAGAAACCTCTTGATGTGAAGACCAAGTTGTACAATGCGGAGGTATTGTTTTGAATTATTTGATATTTCTGATTGTAGTTTATTTTTGGAGTTTAAATAGAGCTCGGTGTAAGGATATTCTCTAAAACATTTTAGAACGACGAGGTTTTCTTGGAAGCTCAGGTGCAAAACATAACCAGCAGTGCTATTTGTCTTGAAAGGATAAGTTTGGAGCCCTCTTCATGTTTTAGCTGTGAGTTCAAGTTTAATCAGACATTGCTGTCAGTAATGTTGTATTATTTGACTGGTGTTGTTTCTCCATAAAAGCAGTAAAATGAAAGTTTGTTGAATTCGTAACCAGGTACACCTCTCACCAGCACTGTGGACGAATTTGATTCAATTAAAAAAGTATCGCTCGGATCTCTTCCTAAGCTTCCTTTACAACCTATGAGATCTAATGTAATGCTAGATGTAGAAAATTCGCAGCAGTTTCTCTATCGTCTGTCTCCGATTGCGGATAATGCTCGTTCAGCAACAAATATTGGAAAATTAGATATTGTTTGGAGAACTAGTCTTGGTGATAAAGGAAGACTTCAAACTTCACAGCTTCAAAGACAGGTAGGTTCAGCAGCGATGCTTTGTGGTTACCATATTTATAATTCCGTTTAACTTGAATTTTGTAAGCTATTTTATGATTATTAAAAAATTTGTTTTATGTGTGATTAGCCGCCAGTACTCAACGATTTAAAATTTTCGGTGGATAAGATGCCCTCCATTTGCACAGTCGATGTACCTTTCGATGTCACCTGCAAATTAACTAATACAACCAGGTTCGAAAAACTAATCAAAAACATCAGCTAGTACTTAAACTAGTACTTAAACTAGTGTCATGCATAAATTATGACAGGTTTTTTGAATTCCAGCGAACGGGAGATGGATTTACAGTTAGAGCTCGAATCTCCATCAACTGATGGTTACGTTTGGTTGGGAATCACAAGGACTAAAATTGGCCCACTCGCACCGTCTAGCAGCCGTGAAATGAATTTGGCGATTTTCCCTACTCGAATGGGTCTTATTAATTTATCCGGCATACGTATTGTAGATTTGAACAGGGGAGAAAAATTTTCATACAATGATGTTGTTCAGGTTTTAATAATGAATGAAAATTTACAACCTTCTCAATAAATTACGCTTTTATGAATTGCTGGTGTCTATCAAGTCTTGAATTACGCTGATTTGTATTTGTACAGATACCGTTGAGTGTAATTAATTACTAATTGTATTTGTAATAAGACTTATCATTTGCTTAATTTTGTAAATGCACTGTAGTTTCACAGGAATTAAAAACTACCTGTGCAACTGATGAATAAAGTCTGCCGAAACGTTGGGTTGACTGCGGTTAAAATAAGTGGAAAAACATGTTAATATCATTATAAAAGTATTTATTTATTAAATGCCTGAAGCATCTGCAAAAATTGCGAACAAAACTACAACAAAGGTTCCTTAAAGTAATCAGATTTATGCATTCAACATATTCCATGTATAAGTAACGTAAGTTGAGAAAGTGCATTATACATATTATCACTCCATAGCAGTTCACGAGTTTAAACAAAACAGCTGAGAAAATCCTACTTTGCAGTTTGCACTAAGAATTACAATTTACGTTTGCAACCATAAAAAACTATTCAACATATAATTATAAAAATTAAATCTATTCAAGTCCCCACATCATCCACCCTCTACTAAGTCTGATTTAATAATCTCGAATTACTAATAATTACAATTATTGAATTTGCATTACTGCGAGTCCTTACGGTAAATAGTTATTAATATAAACCAATCAAAAACCTTACAATTATTTAACAAACATCCGTCTTATTTCCGTACAAAATATATCTATCTATTTAAAAACCTTCACGTTAATAAAGGTACTCTTAAGTAGTTTTAAAGTAAATTAGCATCTTCTGGGGTACATTGTTGGAATGAACACCCAAGAAAACAAGTTTTTACTAAAGAAACAATACAATTTACGCCAATTGGATTAGATAATTACTCATCTGGAATTACTTCAAAATTTAGTTACCACATACTGATTATGCAGCTCTGCCAGGCAGCTATAGATTTTTCACTGAACTAGCTTTACAACTTAAATTGCCGGAACTGGTTAACACCTAATTACAATTTAGATACTACAAAATGTTACTCTTTTTGGTAAAACGTCAGAATGACTTGACAAGTGTCACCATACAAAATTCGGTAGAAGGTAGTAAGACTTTACTTGTTTTCTAGCTGAAAATGTTCACTTTCAAGGAGGACATGCCAGCCTAGATTTTTTTTGTCTTCGCAATTTAGAGAAATAGAACTCAGGGTTTGTACGTACAAGGTCAAATAAGCTCATATAATATTTGCTAATTTTCCCACTGGAACCACCATAATTTATAGTATTTAATGCTTTTACAATGTGCCCTACACTACACCTGGAAACCTTTGAATCTCCTCCACATTCTACCCTACAATACAACTTTGCAAGCCAAAAATCAGTGGTTCCCTAGATTATTGTTACAACTACAAACGGAGACTTTAACCGGAAGAGACCCAAACATACGAGCGCGGGAAGCAATATTTACGCACTGCGTACGTAAGAGTACAACTAATTGGAGAATCACCACTGATCATTTTACTATTCGGTTTAAAATTTTTCAATAATTATTATTATTAATTTAAAACTACATATCCTCCTGATAATCTGAACGGTTCTCATCCCATTACCATAGAACTCAACTGAACTGAATCAAAACACTGGCGGCGGTAAGGTTGGAGAAGGTAAAATGTTTTCACAGCACGTACAAACCCAAGTATTAGTAAACAAACACTACAATTAGTACATAATTTCATACAATGTTTTAACAATTAAAGTACTTTCAAATAAATACCTAATTACTAGCATTAAGTTTTGTACCAACAGTGTTTTAATTGATATTACCGAGCTCACCTAATTACGACGCGGAACCAACTCAACGAACCGAGTTTCCGTATCATATTCATCGTCATCTTTCATAAATCCAACGATGATCTCGAACGATTTCACGGTTGTAATCGTATGAAGCAATTCAACGTGGAGCATGAGTAGGTCTTCGTTGACCCAACTCCGGCAGAGTTTACATCGTCGTGTCATATTGGGCTGGATACCTATCTTGTGAGACAGTCTGAGATGGGCAAATAGGGCTTGAGTGGAAGAAAAATGTTGACGACAGCAATGGACTTTGTAAGCCGGAACTTCTGAAATGTCACTTGTTATTTCTTTATCATAATTGGAACCACTACGTCCACTTCCAGAGCTGCTTGTGCTTTGAGTGGTTGAAGACCAGCGTCTCCGTTTCCGCAATAACTCACCCACATCATCTGTTCCACTATTATCCTCGGAAGAATCCCGGAAGGAATCCCCATCACTACCTGTAAAAGATATTAACAAATTAAATTGTACAGACATTAATCCAACAACACAACCTCAAGTTGTTCACTGCCCTCCAATTACAAAACATATACAATCCTTCAACATTAATACTACTCAGCTCAGTATTTACTATAAAGGTACTCCCTCAATAACAATACACCAATGGTACATTGTTGCTATTACTAATACCGTATTAGTACCATACTTCACTCCACTTTTTATAAAGTAACAATAATAGCACTGACGGTCAATTTTAAAATTCAAATATATCTTTAAGTCCACACACAGAACATATAAATATGTCCCTATGTCACGTAGTCACACGAAAAATAACAATTAATCACTCCCGAAATTAATTATTTATAATTCAAACTCACCAAATCTTTTGTGCCCATATCCTGCCTTGAAAGCTTCCATATTCCGCGTTAAAGTCTGAAAATCCGCATAACTCACGTAGACAGGTGGCTCGGGGTCCGGAGCACGGGTATCCGACTCATTGCTGGAATTTCCGACTTCTGTATTTAGATTCATGAAATCTCAGTGAGTTTAATTGAATTCCCCTTTGGCGTAACTAAATAATATATTCGCTCCAAAAATATTTCAATTTCTAATAACTCCTTCCTCTGTAGCCATTCAGCTGAGGTCGGAGTTGCTAATCAGCCATAACTTGTGACGAGAATCAGTTCAGTGGGTGTTGGTAAATGCGAATCACATGTAAACGCTGTATATAAATGACAAGAGTCGAGTCGAATCGAAAGTCTAGAAATATTTATACACAGACAGCTCCGCACACACACACACACACAACAAGGGACCGCTCAACCAGAGAGCAGAGCTTCATCTGTATATACAAACCACGCTGTCAAATCTCTTATCCCTCTCAAAGTTTTGGGACACACAATACTGTAGAATCACATAGAAATGGACCCTAGCCAATTAGCCATCCAGGTGTGCTGGCACGCCTCCCCGGCCCTCATTGGCTCGTTATTCCAGAATGAATGTTTAGTTTTATTCAGCGCGAATTTGACGACACTATGTACGTACCATATGAATTACACGACCGATTGTTCACATTGCAACCATGGCTTTAACATTTAAGCGATTTAATTTAATATAATTTTAAAACAAAACGGCTAGCAAATCGCAACTAACAGTAAGTGAGCAACTTTGTGACAAAAAGCAATATGTTAAGCGCACTACAGCAACTAGGATTTTATTGTATGTACTAATAAAATTAGGTTAGTACTCAAAAATCTTAAAATCTTAAAATTATTCTCCCGGTAGGAATTAATTGATAGAAGATATTGCTCCCTATGAAGCAAGATATCCTGTTGTTCCAAATACAGGCTTTTTGTGAATTTATTTTTTGCCTTAAAAGTCTAATGTAACTCTCCTTATTTCCGCGATTGTAAATTTATCACATTCAATTTGTTTATTAATTGGTCTCGGAACTTTTGGATGGACATTTTCTTTTTCATGGTCACATTTTCGTTTCAGTACCCGTTTCACTGTACTGACAATGAGGCCGACATCAAAAATCTCTGCTTTTCAGACGGTTTGTTCCAGAACACACTATGTATTTGGTTTCACAATGCACCGAATGTCATGTTTAATCCCTTGTAAAAAGGCGTACACGTTTTTTACAAAAAGTTGATCACTTACTGTTAGTTGCGATTTGCTAGCCGTATTTGTTTTTAAATTATATTAAATTAAATCACTTACATAAATGTTAAAGCCATCGTTGCATTGTGAACAATCGGTCGTGTAATTTACATGGTACGTATACGTACATAGTGCCGTAAAATTCGCGCTGAATAATACAAAACATTCATTCTGGAATAACGGGCCAATGAGGTCCGGGGAGGCGTGCCAGCACACCTGGATGGCTAATTGGCTAGGGTCCATTTCTATGTGATTCCACAGTACACCTTCACTTCACGCCTTCACTTCTTCCACATTCACTTGTCCCTCCACTCTAACTCTATCCTATTCACTCTCCTTCTTCCTCTGTCGAAACACTATACGTAGAATCTATACAGCGTCTCACAACCCTCTCATCATAAACGCAACATTTGTTTAATCTGTTTACATTCTCCTTCCAAATGATCTATCCGCAACTTCTCATCTCTCATATGTTAGTCCCAATCACAGAGCAATGATCAGATCAGGTTACAGTTTCGAAACAGATACAAACAATAAACTTCGTATTTTATGGCTGTATTTGATCTCTGGAGTACATTTTAACAGCAACTAGAAAGGCGAAAGGCATAATAATGATCATTATGATGGAAAGCCAATCCACCCACCCTCCCGGATCTGAGTAACCCTTGGTTCGAAAAAGACTGGCTCAGTGTATGAACCCAGAAACCACATAGTGGCAAGTGGTAACAACAAATTAGGAATCATATTCCAAAATACTACTAACAAATGACCATATTTATTAGTAATGTCCAAAATCTTTTTTTACTTAAAATAGTCTTTAGTGACAGCCCATTTAAGGGGCGAAGTGAACGGAAAGTTCCTATTGTGGAGGATATGATCTGGTTCGTAAAAATACGATAGCTTCCGAACTAATGAAATTCAATTTTTGGGTGCTGACGCAAAAAGTATAGAGAAAAAATAGTAAGAGTATAGATACATAGTGAGCAGTCAAATAGGTCACATGTAAAGGCAGGCGTGTACATAGGTCTCCGCCAGATGTCGAAACTGTAGGACAACTTTATGAACGTAGTTATAACATCATTCGCTGGATGACGCACAAACTTTTGATATTTAATGTAAGTCAATGCAGTCATTTAATTCAATTATTATAATTTGTTATTCCAGCATTAATTTACTAACGGTTCAATTTAAAGGTCATAATGTGACAATTAATTAGCAGGATATGCAACTCGAAATAGTTAATGTTACAGTCAACTCTCGCTATAAGGGATGCTCATGGGACCGGCAAAATTTGTATCTTATGAGCATAGTGTTATAAATTGTGTAAGGGAGTGTGCACATATTACGTTTCATTTTTTCAACATTTTTGGACCCTACCCCCCCCTATCGTCATGCTAACGTCATTATTCCTTGACCCCCCCTGTAAACGTCATCAATGCAAAAACAAAGACAAAAAACAAGTTTAATCCGTAGCATTTTTAGGGCGGCGTCAACCCCCTTATAAGATGGTGCTGTCCGTGATGTCTGATAGTTTTCCTCTGAAACTACTTGACCAAACCGTTCAAAGTTGTAGTGATCATTGTATAGACCTAAAACTCGTATGAGTTCATTATTGATTGAATGGGGCAATGGTAGAGATAGGATAATTTCCAGACATTTACCATGACATGTTGCCACAAACCGCCAAAGTAGGCAGATGAATCTTCCGGGTTGCAAATAAAAACTCAATATAATATAGAAGAAATATCCTGCTTAAACAGCAACGGAAACTGGAGAAATTTCGATATTAAAACTTTGTCCAAGTTGCATCGCCAAGGGCGACAACAACTGCGATCATGATAACAAATTTTTTGCGAAACTGAAATTGACGGACGTGATATTGTAGCCATTCCTGCGTAAGCCATGAGTTTTCGGAATACTCATGGTTTTCAGTCATTTGGACTAATGTACGGTTTGAGTATGTTTATAAATTGTATCACTGGTCTTTCAGCGATAAAAGTTTGTTACTACTAGTCTAACAATTATCCGGGTTCATTCCTTGCATTTTTGTGAGAATCGGTGAAACGTCATCAGCAAGATTACCCCCACCCCTCCTTGGTATACACTAAATCATCAGCTTCAAGACCCCCTCCCTCCCCCAAAAATGAAACGTAATATGTGCACAATCCATAAATGGGAATCGGGACTGTAAATCCCAATCCCTTACATCAAAAAATTACTTACAAGGGTATCCCTTATAGCGAGATTCACTGTATTGACAACTTCAGTGATAGTAAAATTGTTTGACTTATATTCTTCCGCTGTTTTATGAAGTCATTATAAAATACTTAAATAAAATGTTTATGTTACCACCTTTTACTGTTTGAATGATTTGATTCAAATCATTTGAATCATCATTCGATTCAATTCAGCACCCTGAAAGGTATCAAATTGAGTCCTGTGAATCGTGAATTGAATCGAATCATTGAATTTCATTCAATTCATGAGTTGAATTGAATCAAAACGAATTTTTTGAATTGAATTGAAAGATTGGGACCACTAGTCATTGTTAATACTCACAAGAAGTAGCCATACTGGCAAACATTTACTCATGGTCAGTATGAATAGAATACTATTCCATAGTGTATTTTCTCATAGACATTATTATAATAGGTCGAATTAGCATAACATAATTTGACGATGATGAAACAGTTTTTTAAAACTTCGCTTTCCATCCTAAACGCGCTCTAGTCATTTTGCTAGTTTATCAATTATGGCTTATATACGGTATAACTATACGTATTTTTCATTGGTGAAGTCGATGACTTTTAATGCTCGGTTCTTATAATTGATCATTACACATCAATTCCTTTCCAATCTAATTGTAGCAATTACCTATACACACGGAATGGATTTCCTACCCAATATCGATTATATTCTGCGCAACAATTTGAGCTCAAGGAAACACAAATTACAGCCGGTTCACAACAGTTGGACCAAACTTTAAAGTTTCATATACACGAAGAAGGAATAATTGGGTGTTCAAGGAACCACCTGAGCTGCCCGCAATACATTAGTATACGCTGCTCGAGGCAGGGTTCTACAGTCTTGGACTCAGGGGAAAGACTGAGTGGGTAGATCATAGGACTGACTGAAGACTGCGACTGACTGGGACTGATACAGAGTCCTATTTTTTAAGACTGAGACTGACTGAGACTGATGAATTTCATAGCCAAAACTGACTGGGACTGATATGAGCACTGCTAATGAGCTCAAGCTTGTGCAAGAGTGCAAGTACTGAACTGAGCTTTAAAAATCGCATGGACAAATCAAAGTGACAGGGTATTTCCGATACGTTTCATTAAATTAATTTTTATCATTGGTCCCTTCTTTCCAGCTATACTATGGCTTCCATCTGTCGTTATTGTTTAACAAAGATATTGTGTTAGTTGGCCCGCACCCGCACCACATTGTACAAATCACTTGAGTAATTGAGTTCCCACGTTCTGGTGCATTATTCATAATAAATAATGATAAATTACAATTAGAGGGGCAACGTTAAAATTATAACTCTATAAGTGCAGTATCAGTGTATGTAATGAACTGATGTGACTGACTTTTAATAAGGCCAAAATTTGATTACATATTCAAAAATGAAATATTAATTCAAACTTTTTCCGATATGTGAAACTGAATTATATCCTTCTGATGTAATCATGCTTCGCAGACCATTCTGTTCCTCAAGTATTCAACTTACAATTAGTTGTCGTATATTGTAAATGTTTACTGGAAATCTGTTTGAATTTGCTACAAAGAGAGCCAAATTATTTTTTTGAAGGTTTATTATATTATAAGTAATTCTATCATTTCATTTTTCCAAATAACCCCCATCACTTGTCCCTTTCATGACCTCTATATTGAATTCTTGTACCGAACGGTTATTTTTCCAAATTACTAAACCTACACCAATTTAACTGCAATGGATAGGTTGGAAAATTATAAACTAATTTCAATTAGTGGGGGTTTTCTTTCTGGGTGTATAGGAACATAGTTGTCGAAATTGAACGTTTTCAATGTGTTTTCAACGTTATGCGAGCTCTGGCAGTCTTAAATACATTAATATACATTTGTGGACTGACTGAGACTTTTGGCAAGGACTTTTAGCAGGACTGAGACTGATAGGGACTGATAGATCTGGGATACAAAACTGACTGGGACTGATTCGCAGAATGAGACGTGGGACTGATGGAGGACTCGGACTGATCAAACCAAAGACTGTAGAACCCTGGCTCGAGGCTAACACAAGTCCCGTTTCCAATGCTCACGCTGTAAGTTTGTAATGCCCAAGTTGCGCCTGGAAACTCATGTTCATGAATCTTCAGAGACTGGCGGCCCGCCATTGTGTTATTCAACTTCATTTGAACAACATGAGGGATTGTGTGGTTATTGGAACACTGATTGGATTTTTCCGTCTTTGTAAGTACATATCTCAGGTTTAGCCGAAAATAAAAGAACGATATGCCTTGACGAGTACAAAAAAACAGACCTCGGGAAATCAGATGACTCCAACCAACTACAGAAATGCAAACATAGCCAATAGCTTATTCTCAGGAGTATTATCACAGAGAATTTGTTAAAACTTCGGTAAATTAATCCGGGTTTGGGTTTTGAAGAATATAGAATCTCAGTGACTATGTCTCCAATGTCCTCCAACGCGTAAATTATTATAAGTCATCCTTAAGGTCATTAACAATAAAGTTGCCACACGAGCACGCGTTAGTAAAAGACCAGCGAGATAGAATTAACCAAGTGTTGCAAAACAGGTTAATCGTAACGTGACAGTTATTCTCACTGAATCACAAACCACAAAATTGGCTTGGCCTATTTTATTTTATTTATGAAGGTGCAAACCCTCAAAAGAAGCACTGGATATTTAAATTCTCAGGGATTGACTGACATAAGCAGTTGTACTTTACATCAATATAATGACTTCAAGATATACTCTGCATGGTAATACTATTACAATTGTAAATATTAGATAGAAAAAGGATTAACTACAAGGTCTGGATTGTGTATATAGTGTAGGAAACATGTGCCATATATCTATAAAGGACAGCAAGAAATCTTCCGCTTCTACAGACTACAAAGAAACAAGAGCAAATGACACGGGGGTATTAATTACACATTTCGGGAACTGATTCACTGAAAACTTTAATCCCCCTAGCCGGAAGGAGGGAAGTGAAACAAATAATCCCAAATTTTCTTTCGGATGCGTTCATGCTATATGATGCCAGAAGTTATTTTTGCCCATCATACATTCACTATACTTTACCATCGCTAAATGTTTCATAACTATACTCTACGTTCAGGTAAAGGTTTTTACTCTGTGTACCCATACCGGATGGGTGCAAGAAATGTGTACCTAATACGCACCTGTACCCAAATACCCGAGTAATCCCTGTGCCGATGAGTGGCACTATTTTGAATACATTATGTAGTTGTTTATTTCAATAACACATTTTTCCTAAAATGTTTTTGAACGCTAGTTTGTATAAAATTTTATAAACTTTCTAAGTAATCCAAAAGGTCCTTATGTTTAGAATTGGGGGTATGCACAGTAAGAAAGGAGAGCAAGGTTAAGACAATATTACGGCATGGGCAAAAGACAATTGGGAAAAATATTCTGGTCTTGCCATTTTTTCATGGGGAGAACTGAAAAGATTCCCTTATATAAAAATAACCGGTATTTAGCCGCCCGTTACAGCGAGATTATAATGTAAAGTACTTGCATACTATGTACTATTAGTCATATAGACGTATCATTTTTAACTGATTTCATCGAAGTGCAAACATTTTCGTATCTTATGAGGAACTAACATGCGAAATCTCAGCTGTCAGGGCTTGTGTGGTTACTTTCATGTTGGAAAAATAAAATTTGAGAGATTGAGTCTTGCAGTGGCAGCTGACATTATGTGAACTCAAAAGCAAGAATAAAAAGTGAGCCTAATGGGGTCCAATAACACCGGAAAGTTGAGATTTCGCAACCACAGGCCGAGGAACACTCGGGCTGGTTCAAACATTAGTTTGGGTAACAACATTGGGCCTAATACATGTTAGTACTTAAATTTTAATTATTAATTGAAGAAACCAGAGAGTAAACTTATAATAAATATTTCTAATAACAATTATTTACTTCCTCGCAACTTAAAAATATTCTGCAATCGCATGTAGCGATTTGATCGGGCTATTCATAGAGCTACTTTGGGGCATACCCTAATTCCTAACTACACGAAACTAACGACTAACGATTTCCCCTAATTCCTAACGACTTAAAGTAACGACCAGTCTCTAACAACCAGTCTCTAACGCCTAACGACCACTCTCTAACGACTAACGACCAGTCTCTAACGACTAACGACCTTTTAAAAATTTACTAAAGCTCGTCAGTGAAATTCTCAAGTTCGTAGCTAAGTAAAGCCCATTATTTACCTACACGTGATCAAGTACTTCGGATCAAATAAATTATTGTTATTTGAATTCAAACTTGATTTGCAGATAAAGCTATGTTCAAGTCCATGAACACAGGCAAGTGACTCGAAACAATAAATTACTGTTTCGAAAAAAATTACTCGAACTGAGAATAGAAATTTATATGGATATACAATATAAGGACAGGAATTATTTATTTCCCATAGTTTCGTAGTATTTCATACAGAGTTGCTCTCCATTTTTGTTTTTCAGTTTCTGCCATGAGTATTTTGGATAATGTTCGGGTTCGGATCCAAAATTAGAAATACTTGCAGAAACCCGGCCATGCCCGGGTAGAAATGAGATCCGAACGCCAGATTCTGGTTCAAGTCATGTTCATGTTTAGGTGATCAAAATGTACTTGAAGTTCAAGATTAAATATTAAAATACTTGACCACGCGTTCAAGTTCAAGTATTTTTTGCATAAATG
Organism: Allacma fusca; assembly: GCA_947179485.1. NCBI lineage: Eukaryota > Metazoa > Arthropoda > Collembola > Symphypleona > Sminthuridae > Allacma > Allacma fusca. The sequence continues at coordinate 37,743,026 of OX359249.1, forward strand.
AGATACTACTAATAATACGTACAAAAAAGGTTTCCAAAGACTTGTAACATTATGTTGAAAACCACGAGCATGCATTCATCCAAATGTAAATAGTGTGAGCGGGTAATTTCATCGCGCTCAAACTCTGCGTCTACGTATTATTCAATTCCGTAATGAAAATCACTAAGATAGGTAAAAATCAGTTTAAAAATTAGTAAAAAAGGGAAAAACAAAGTTTGTTGTCCATTTACAACAACTTTTGTTAGTTGTTAGACTGGTCATTAGTCGTTACTTTAAGTCCTTAGGAATTAGGAGAAATTGTTAGTCGTAAACTTCATGTCGTTAGGAATTAGGGTATGCCCTACTGCGGGTGGAACAGCGGATTTGGGACTCTTCAAAATTAGAGACTAAGCAGGCTCTAATTAGCAGAATTTCAATGGCAGAATTTTGCGGCGTAGTTAACTTTAAGCGGGAATCATTATCTGACGAAACGTTTTCTACTATTTCGAAGAAAATTGACATCAACCTGGACAGTAGGGTCCTTGACCCTACTGTTCCAGGCCACACTGTGAGAAGTACATCCCTCTCGCTCTACACTAGTGAGACATCAAAGGTCACACTCGACAATGACAAGGCTACATCGTGCACGACCAAGATGACGCGGGCTACGAAGGGACCGCCAGAAATACTACGGATATCAAGGACATCATAGTGAAGGCTCCAGACACCAGTCCTGCAAACTGTTTAGGTTTGAATACCTTCAAAAGAAAAACGGTAGGTAAATACTTTCCGAGTAGAATGACATTTATTTCACTCTCGTATGTTTAACCATTCCGAAGTTAATCGGTCCCAAATCTGAGGTCATAGTTTTAGCGTTTTCCACGGCGGGATTGACCTCCTGCGAGGAACTGGAAAGCCTAAATGTCAGTTATTAATATTAGTAAAACCAAAGGGCAGTAACGTGAATAAAGTGTAAAGGACTGAAATTGTCCAAGAAGTTTGAGACCTTAAGTTAATGCATTAGGCGGGTTGATACCCGCTAAGTTTAGAGAGGCAATTGGCGGGTAAAACGTCGGAAGTTGTGGTCACCCTGGATGAGGCACTTCTTGGGCTACACAACTACAATGAAAACTTGAAGATGTTTTGCATCAACAAAGCAAAATTAATTCCTGAAGTTTGGGTGCTGGGCAAGGGCAACTTTTTTGCAACCACCATGTTGTCGGCGGAAATTCCGGGCGGGAGGCGTTACCACTCACCCAAGTTCCCTCAAACGTCAAGATAATCTCAGAGTACTATATTCCTTACAGGAAAAAGCAATATTTGGATTCATAAATAACCCGGCTCTACCCGGTGGACGACCTGATGCGGGTACATACCCAACACCACACAGCAATCATCATATACTTCTAAAAAACCCGCCTATCTGCTGAAGACTTCCGGAATGAGTTCCGAATAAAATTGATTCCGAACCACAAAATTACAGTGAAGCCGCCTGGCAGAAGCTCAATGGCTATTTCAGGGTTCGGATACTTGAAAAGGAACCTTTTCAAGAGAAACCAAAAGACAATTTTAGGGGTCTGGAAAGTGTTACGAGAGGTGGACCACTTAAGACCTTGTCCAACGGGTCAGCCGATATTGGAAAAATTAGTGTCCTCTGATAGGGAAGAAGTGTGGTAGTGAAAATAAAAATATAACAAGGTTATATAAAAAGTGTAACATGACTTATTTTTCACATCAAAAGTGAGTAAAATAACTTGAATAACCCTCTGTATATGACTAGTTTTGAATAGCGATGCTACAAATGAAGGTTTCATAGTTTGTTGGTTCAGTCGCATAGCACATGATTCAGAAATAGCTGACTTCAGTACTACTAGATATATGTATGTATATAAACATTAATGTACGATACAGAGAAAGTGCTAACGGCTTAATAAACTAGTGTATTCTACACAAAATGATGCTGATAATGAGATGAGTAAACATCCATCGATTTAGTCAATGGAAAATACATACAAGCCAATTGTAAATATATGCACATTGCGTACTGCAAATAAGCTGGGTAGTTAGCCTTTCGAGGTAATTGGAAATTGCAATCGCAAACCAATAGGAGCTTTACCCTTTAAATGGAAGAACGAAGTTTTCATTTCAAATATGTCATAAAAAGATAGCGGATCAAGCCAACGACTGCGTCGGTGGATAACAGAGCTGCGTTCAAGTTAAAGTATAACTTGAACAGTTCAAGTGCGTATCAAGTTCAAGTCAAGTCAAGTGCAGACAATTTCATAACTTGAAACTTGAACATCAAGTTCAAGTGAAATTATAATTTTTACTTGAATTTTCAAGTACAAGTTCGATCAAGTTCAAGTTAATAATTTATTACTTGATTGCTAAATCAAGTTAAGTTCAAGTACACTGAATGGAAGTACTTGAATAAAACTTGAGTATAACTTAAGTTTTTTCACTGCAAAGCATTGTAAGCATTGCTTAATTAGTTGCATCCCGCTAAAAATAATATTGGGCGTCAATAATCATTGATCAGAATAATGACATCTTTGTTTGTTTTTATTCGATCGATATTAAAGTCGCTTCCACAATGCCCAGTGGTCGAAGTCGAGAATAATTCTTGTGTCCTGTTTCCATACGTCAAATAATTAAAAGTTCCGACTTATTGTTTTATAAGGATGTTCTTGATACTCGGGGCTCTTGTTTTATTATAAAAATGAAATTATTGTTCAGTTCACCTGTTCAGAAGCTAAGAAGTTTAAAAACAATTTATTTCCTGTAAGAATAATTTTTTGTAGATTTAATGGCGCAACAATAATATGGCTGCTAAACCTCTTAACTGTGGAAATTAAACTACAATGTTTACAGCTTTTTGATCCAGTATTTTAAACTTTTTAGCAATTTTAAAGTAAAAAATACCATCCGATATGTCGTTTAGTTTATTCTAATTACGGCCCAACAAAATATCACCTATAATAATTGTGGACGGAATTTATAATATTTTTTATTCATTTACGAAAAAAGTACTTGAATAAACAAGTAGAAGTTCACGTTCAAGTCAAGTTATATGTCCAACTTGAACATCAAGTTCAAGTTCTGTAAAGTGAACTTCAAAATCGTGTACTTGAATACTGAAGTTCCTTGAGAAACTTGATTCATCGAGTGCAAGTGCGGATACCTCCTTTAGACATTTTTTCAAGTTCAAGTCAAGTTGTCTAAAATAACTTGACTTGAACGCAGCTCTGGTGGATAACCCCTTTTCCCCAATAACACTGACGCAGTCTAACGGCTTGATTCGCCAGTATTTTTTTCAAATCGAATATTTTTTAAATAATTACCATTGCTTCTGAAATACAACTAGTAAAAGCCCTGTGCTTCACAGGCGCAATTCGTTTCATATAGCTAGTTGGTAATTCATCAATAAAAAATTATGTTACAACGCTCCAGCCCATTAAAGTTTTCTCCCAAACTCAATATTTGGCTATACAAGTGGAATTTAACTAATCGCTTGATCAATTTAATACCAACATTGTTATTAAATCTTACTGTTGCACCTAGGGGAGCCACCAGTACTTATTTCGTAAGTACTGTACTTATTTCAGACATGCTTATCTTGTATCTTATGGGGAGGCCATAAGGTACTGATATTAGCTCGAGCCCGCTTTTAAAATTTGAAAATAATTTGAAAGGTAAAACAGCAAAGATTGAAGAGTTTTTCAACAATGTTCATTGGGGCGATACAATACTATTAATTCCGAACTAGTCGTAAGCTAAACTATGCGAATTTGTGAAGTACATTACCGCACGGTACGACTTTTCACCTAACAATTACCACAAAAAGGTGAGCATCCTTAGCCTAGAAAAATCGTTTTTATTTCAAGACCTAATAGAAGCAGCCAAATCAGTTCAGGTGGACGTTGACGTTGACAAAATGTTTCCAGAATACTGCAAATTATAAGATTTTGCTGATAAATTAGAATCTGGTGCATTCAAATCTCTTTCTGCGGCTGAAAAATACCTATAGTTTTTCGAAGAAAACGGGACGTAGGATACTGAGCTTTTCAAGCTGATATCCATGATTTTGAGACTTTGATTGAAAGAATATTTTCGCTAATGCGACAAATATGGACAGAACAGAGAAATTCTCTCGTATTTGATAGCGTCCTCTCAGAACTGCAAATTATTGTCAACTTTCAAAACAAATCTTGCTCATGTATGTACAACCAGTTTCTAGAGAATAAAGAACTACTATTAGCTGCCAAGCCAGATAAGAAGTACACTTGGAAGAGCAAGCATTCCAAATAACTCAATACATTCATGCATATTGGGTAGTACCTAATTATTTCTAAATATCAATTTTTAATAAATTTTAATTTTTAATTAATAGGTACTTATTTGACGCTTCACAAAAGTGGCCCCCCTAGTTGCACCACTGTTTGATGCCTCACCCCTTAGTGGATCAGCACAACGTGCTGAATGAATACGATTTTTTTGTTATTATAATTTGTATATAGCTCAGTTGTACCGTAATAATGTAACTGAAGCCTCAGACACTGGACGCGCTGATAATTTAAATTATGAAAAACGAAAGGAATTTATATTCGCGCAACCACTGCTGCCCGCCAAGTTTTAATTCTATTTCTATTCTGTTTACAACTAAGTCTTGTATATTCAAGTTCTATTATACGAGCAGCATAGCCACCGCCTGCGTCGGTGGAAGCATGCTATGTAATGTAATGGGAGAGGACGCGGAGCTAAAGCCAAAGCGTGCTGCGTTGTGTGCTTGTACATTGCATTACTTATAGTAAAAGCGCTTTATGGCATTGTGCACTCGCAAGCCTAAAAAGCGCGTTGAGGACGGAGCGAAGATTTAAAAATGTCCCCTCTTCCACTGTCATCATCTTCAAATTATTGTATTTAGATACTGCTAAAGGTTTGGCGAGGCTATTCAAGTCTATTCCTATTCCAACAAAATTAGATAATTCCTATTCTACTCCTATTCAAATTCTATTCATCAGCAATTAAAAACCGCGCGCTGAAAACTAGTGGATAAAGCGCGCTGTATAAATATAACTACATTTTCTTTCACAATTCCAATTTCCAGGTCCTTGAATTATAACTTGCTATTGACAATGATAATAAAATAACTGATATTTACCAAATTTCCAGGCAGAAGAGAATTAAACGGGCGTATAAATAATTATTTGTACTCAATAATTGACAGCTAACAGACCTGAATTAATAAAGTAATGCCTACCCTCAAAATATATTTCTAGTTTTTAGGGTGGCGCCAGCCCCTTAGTAAAAAAAACCTTGTCTGTACGTCCGTATGTGTGTCCTTCCGCACGATATCTCAAAAACCGCTGCACCCGAACAAATACTCTATTGGCCCGACCCGGCCCGCCGGGGTCCGGGTTGAATAACAATAATAGGAATGGGACTGTTCTGGTCCCGACCAGAAATTTTGGTCCGTTCTGGTCTGTTCCGGTCTGTTCCCTGGTTACGAAAGGACCAAATGTAACTGGTCCAAGAACCTTCATAGACCAATTAAACCCGGTCCAGCTCAAAGAACAGACCAGAATGTTTGGTCCTTTGTTTGGACCAGACCATTTGGAACGTTCCAGCAAACATGTCAAATGGTCGGACCAGATTCGATAGATGACCATTTACGTATTTCCAATTCCCGCGAATAGAATAGCATTGCTAGATTTTGCTACACTTTGTTTCAAATAATCAAATAAATAATTCAAAACATTGTCTAAATTGTCAAATGCTTGGATGTTGTGATAGTATTATGAACCTATTCGGTCCTAGTGGTCTGGTCTGTTCTGTTCCGGTCTGGTCCGAGTTATTTTGAGGAACAGAACATATGTTCCTGTTCCAGCAATTTGTACGGACCAGATTGTTCCGGTCCTAAAATCTAAAAGACCTTATGGTCCTGGTCCTACACTGAGAACAGATCAAATGGTCTGGTCCAGGCTCAAGGACCAGATCATTCCAAGAAATCCTGGAACATTCCGGAACAGTCCCACTCCTAATCAATAAATATTTGATATTCAACCCGGACCGTTTTATGCGCCTTAAATTTTGTGAAGCCCGAACCCGTTAAAAACCCGGTCTCCAAAATTTTTAGCAACCCGAACCCACTAAAAACCCGATCTTTAAATGGTTTTTGTAACCCGATGAAAACCCGGCGTTGTAGTAACAATTGAATCCGATGTTTAAACCTTTGTTTACCTATATTATATTGACATATACTGATACATCCCAACTCATCACATTCAATAAGCGTGCACTAAAGGAGCAAACCTTCTTGTTCAAACTGTTTAAGTATGTGAACGTATTAAAAACAAATGAACTATTATTTTTCATGAATATACATACGTGAAAGCAATGATTGAACTCTGCGCAACGTCAAATATGCATTCCACCTATTTGTACTAAATTCTATTCTACTAGGATTGTCGGGTCATTTGTAATTTCTGGCCCGCCCGAAACCCGAACTGAAAAATAAATACAGGCCCAAGCCCGATCTTAACCCGGTTTCATTGTTTTAGTGCAGCCCGAACCCGGCCGGGCCGAGTTTGGGCCGGCCCGACTCCGAAAACCCGCTTCCGGGTAAATATATATGCATATTGTGTACCGCAAATAAGCCGGGTAGTTATCCTTTATGGTAATCAGATAAAGTCACAGACTGCGTAGATCCCCATTTCCCAATAACAACACCGACGCAGCCTAGTGGCTTGTTCCGCCAGTATTATAATTATATTGCCGAAGTAATTTTTCTAATCGAATATTTTTAAATGACCTTTGCTTGAGATACAAATTCATATGATTATAATCTAGCATTACAGAACTTCTTTAAATACACAATTTGTACTCTCGAACCCATAAAGCGCGTTTACTAGAGAGTGAAGTTTTAAAATCCTTTCATTATCTTCAAATTATGGTATACTAATGACATCGGCTATGTGAAATTGACAAGCTCCATCCAGTGGGAGCGCGATTAGGGAGGGGTCGAAGTTTTTAAAACGTGCTTGGAGGGAGAATATAACCTTATGTAATTTAATTTTAGTTATTAGTGTCGTATAACCTCCGGCGTCCGGCATGTACAAAAACAATTAATAAAATCCGTGCAATGAACCGACTTGAGCAACTTCTTTTACAGGTGCAGGAAAGTGAAACTTGCGAACTTATAACAATTTTAAATTAATAGTTAACATGGGGAAAATAATTTGGAAGGTATTTACGGTGATCGATTAAATAAAATACTCGTAAATACACAGCTGAAGAACTTCACGATGTAAAACTCGTAACGTCATTTCTACATGACGCATTGATGGAGCTTGTACGTTATTTATGAACAATCCTACGGTGATACCTGCTCTGACTAATTGTCAAAGTGTTCTAATTGTGACAAGTTGTATTATGCCAAACTATTACATAGTTTATAATTCGTCCGCTATGTGGCGATTGCATGTCCTTGCAGTAGCAATTTTATAGATTTTAATTAATTCCAATTAACCTAGCCGCAGCTTGTGATCGAAAGTATGAAAAGGCACATTAACAGCGAATAACCTATTTTTCGGTACTAGTATCATTTCGTTAAGTTGTGCTGTTATGGAGATATCGGGTTTACAAACCTTGGGTGGGAGGATTGCACAAATGTATAAGAAAGTTTCACTTTCTAAAAAATCATCGCTACGCGATAATTTGAGGCTTCGCGTAGGGTGGCGTCAGCCGCGGCCGTCAAAGTAGGAAAAATTTTCGTTTTTTTCGAAATTTCAGAATTGTTTTCGAAAAAATTATCAGGACGATTTCAACCGAATAGACAGTAACCATTACGTTTTACATCAGCAATATTCGCAAAAAGTTTCATTGAAATCGATTCAGTAGTTTTAGAGATAACAGTCATTTGACATAAAGTCCAAAATTTCAAGAATTTTTTTCGAAAAAACTATCCGGCCGATTTCAACCAAATACGAACTCAGCCTTACTTTTGATACAAGTAATACCCATAAAAAATTTCATTGAAATCGGTTCAGGAGTTTTTGCGTAATCGTGCGGAGGGACACACGGACGTACGGACAAGGCTATTTTACTAGGGGCTGACGCCACCCTTAAAAAACAACTCTTAGAAGCAACAAGAAAATCCTGCTACAACAAAATAACAACTAGTTTAGTAAGAGAAAATGCATCCACAACAACAAAACCAACAACAAATGACAGCAGTGCACGCAGTACATAAACAAGTATGCTCTTCCCTAGTACATTAAGAGGATGTCGCTTAGCCCCTTAGTCACCTACCTACCACCTCGTAATGCTAATCACCGAGTCTCATTAATTATTCAGCGTATGCTGGGGTGCTCTCATTGCCTTAACATACCAAAGAGACGCATTTCTTGGTTAGTTTATGTCACAGGGAGCTAAAGATTTGCATAGAATTCAGGTCTGGTTAATTATATCCGCATACATTCTCCCATCTGCGGACTTCCCCTTACTTAAGTCATCAATTGAACAGGATTGTCTTTTCCTTACTCTTAATGATTTTCAAAATTCAGACTTAACACAACAGTACTAAAAATAATTGATTACCATTATTTCACTAGTCGAGGAATGTTACGCTAATTAATGTAGCTAGCCCCATGCGAATGCCCCAACTGTCCTAAAGGACGCTAAAATACAAACCTATACGCTTCTAATTTTAATCGACTAAATTATGAAAGTTTGAAAATGTGCAATAAAATACCGATTTTCTTTCCTTTTCGAGGGGCCATGACTCGAGTTGTTCTCTGGATGTGGCGTATCGCACTTACGTATAGTTTACTCCTGTATCAACGAGAAGACGAACGATGCAGCGTGGCCAACTCACGAACACGATGTGATCAACTGCTAGTCTCTGCCGCTTGGAATGATGCACTGGGCGTCGAGGCTTTCCTCGCAGAGTCGCATGAACGCTTCCAAGTCCCGAACGTATCACAGATACTGACTCTGCGCCTGCGTGACATCGTTCCGGATGCAAATTAAGTCTCCGTCCTTTGTTTGCTCTTCGATTTGATGCGTAGTTAGAAGTCACGCTATAAGTAGATATGTATAGCCCTTATAAGAATCTTATACACTTGTCATTACATTAGCATGTACTTACATGTACGCTATTAATTTTATCTGTAGGGACAAACATGTGTGGACTTTGGATGTTTGGACTTTGGACATGGACTTGGGTCATTTAAAACCTACTTAAGTATACTTAATCCCAAGTTAATGTGTCTCCTTGTAACAGCATTTCTATTGGGCGAAGTGGAATATACTGATGAGGAAATAAGTAATGATTGCAGCGCTTAAGGAGTAACTATCATAAGTTTTGATGCATAAGTTATGAATCATAACGCTACAATAAATGATTGCTAATTTACCGGTTTAATGACAAGGTCGGTTCGTCCAATCAGCTCAGTGTATATCGTAGGTTCGTTAAGAATAGAAATCCGATTGTGCACATTGCCCCGAAAATTGTCAATACAGTGTTCACGACACGCTGCTTTAGATTTACTGAATGTTCAGTTCCAGTACGAAATATAAATAAAGTACAGCTCTTGATTGTTATTTTCAAAATAATTTAGGTCATAGGTCCAAGCACCTTTATTCTGTTTGTAATTTTATTTGGTTCAAATTTTTTAACTCATGGCGCATGGGTTGTTGAGATCCTTCCCGGGTGATATTTTAATGGGTCCGCTCCACGATAAGTAATAATGAGCTAATCACTTTGCATTTATTGTGCTTGATTCCGCAGTGGATAACAAAAGTGTAATGGGTACAATAATAAAGAGGTTTAGTATTTTGTGGGATTGATACTTCAGTCATTGATGGACTCGGATGAATATTTTCGGGGTTATTCGACTTGGTAATTGTCAGTACTGAGTCTTATTATGGCGTACCTCGTCAAGTATGGGGACTATACAAGATGTAGATAAACGCATGGAATCGACTTTAATGCTGGGTTTATAGTCGACATTTTTTTTCATTTCACTCAATGATTCGCACGTTTTCACGTATGGTTCACATTTATAGTCGCTTTCGTGAAACTTTTTTCATTCAAGTTTCACGCGGCAATCATTTCACGACAGTTTCATGATTTCCGCGCGTTTATAGTTCCCAGAGCCGTAATAATTTTCACTCGCTTTTCAGTTTTATCAAAGTTGAAACTGTTTCAACTTTTGGCAACGTGAAAGTAGAATGAAAAGTCCAAAACTAGTGTACGCTCCATAATTTTGTATCAAAATGTCACGAAAAAGGACTGCTAGGGCCAGTTAAGCTGAGTTTGATCAAAAATTAATAGAAGAAGTAAAGAAACGGCCTTCTATACATAAAAAACAACATCCTGATCACAAAAATGCACTGATTATTGCAAATGCTTATTATTATTTATTTTATCTTCCATGCAAGAAGAAATTATAGTAGTTTACGTTTATTCACGGCTGCCATTTTTATGGCCGGTCAAAGATCACTGACTTAAAACTTAACAATTGGAGGTTTCTAGTTTTCGGTGAGTAAAATAGCAGTGAAAACGAACGAAAATATTAGCCCCGCTTTCGCGCGTGAATCGTTCGAACTATAAACCATCGGAATTATAACTTCATGAAAGTTGCGTGAAAAAGATTGGTGAGTGAAAAGTCAATGAAAAATCAAAGCGACTATAAACAAGGCATAAGTCCTTGTTTGACATGGGTTAAAGGTTTCGGGAGTAATTTGGTATTTGTTGTTTTTCAGGGTGGAGTAATTTAACTATTTATATTTGGCTTGCTTATGTCGACGAAAACTTGTTGATTCTAGTTTCAAAATTTTGAATGGGTTCCTCCGTGACAAAAAGTAAAGTTACTCTGATTCTTCCGGATCTTCATAAAAATCTAACAAAGTATCTTAAAGCAAGTGGAAAACACTTCTTAAAAAATTAACATTCTTGAGACATTATTTCATTTGTGGAAATGGAGCTAGGAACTCTTGAACTAAAGCTGCAACTTTGGTTTTTCCTAAAGTCAATGAAAATGCTATTTTGGAATCTGAAAATATTTGTCTCACTAGACTAGAAAGACTTCGAACTTCTGGAAGATTGGTGATGCATTACTCCGTGATACGTCAAGGCTAATTCGGTAGCTGTAGTTTTGTCATCGCTGTTTTGTAAATGTTTGAAGCACAGATAAATTTGCTTGACTCAAGCATTTAGTGTTTGTTTTATAATTTTCTGACAAAATATGCTTTTTAAAATCCGTGATCCCACCATTATATTAGCACAACTTGCATCAAATCGTCGGATGTTGCACCAAACATACTTCTCCCCTTTCCTGTTACACTTAATAAACAGTATTCTTTTTCCCACTGCACATTGTGAAGACAGCTTTTCTTAGGTATTCCGAAAATTTAATTAAGACTTAACGACCAGAAACGAAATCTTCCAATTAAACTTTTAATACGGGCGCATAAACTATTAAAACCATTTTATAAACGGCAGCTTTTAACTTCATGTGTATATAGTTACTACAAAAATGATGGACTTTATGATAAGTAATGACATTTTAGTCACTTGACCCCAAAATGCTACAAAATGAAATTTTTTCAACTACTTTGAAATCAGGACTAAATTCATGGTCATCAGGTGACCCTAGGTCAAATCAGAGCTCCTGGTTACCCTGGCTTACAGTACAACATAGCTGGAGTATTTTAAACATATGGATACAATTCCGATTAAGATTAAGCGTAACTAATTCCAATCCCAATTGGAATGTGTTTTGTAAAATAAAAATTCCAATCCAATTTATTCAAATATTTGCTTTAAATTCCTATATAATCATTATACTTCAGGTAATACATATTAATACATAGAGCCTCTAGAGCCACCAATTATATCATAATTTTACAACAAAATTTCACCCAGAAAGTGTCTGAATTCGGAAATTATGATTGCAAGGGACCCTAGTGATGTTTAATCTACACATGTACCATAACCTCATATGACTTGTTGATTCACCTTTAGTGTCTTTAGGGGTACTTGATCTAGTACTGAAAATACCTACATTAATTATTAGAGCAGTGACCTCGTTGCCTGCATGCTGTTTCCCCGGAGAATCTTAAAACCCCTCTATCCCACATCAAAGAACAAACTAAATTGATTACCTAGATTGTAGAGAATACATTTCCGGAAATTAAATTAGTGTTATTTCATTTTGTGGAATCACAAACGTACTGACAAATTTTGTATTCCAATGAGTAGTTTTTTGAACACTATGTTAATGCAGAAAATATATTTAAGAATATCAATCCCGATAAAAATTCAAAAAAATACAAATGAAATACCGATTCCAATTTTATTTCTGATTCGAATGACCAGCCCTCCAGTACATTATTTGGGGGCTTCAGGGCAGAAAGTACTTAAGTACCTATATGTTGTATGTATTTTAGTTTGCTTTGCGGTTTAAACGCTAGAAATCGTTTGATAAATCAAACCAGGTGAATAGGTCGAAATTCCAAAATCATTTTTAAGCAACACAAAAGCATAGGTGCTTTTTTGAATCCAGAATTTTTCTTCGAATCGATCGGTTAAAGTATCTTTTATGATTAGATCAGCAGTGACAATTTACAACAGTATCATCGGTTGCAACTCACAACCCCAACTTGTGAGTCACGCGAGCAATCGCAGTGTACAGCGCTTTTGTTCCGATCAAATCCGAGTATTTTTGTCTAGCTCTAAAAAAAAGTACTAATGATGTCTTGAAACAGGCACGACTTTTGAAGAGTATAAGGGTCGTAATCCGAGATTGCTCAAAATAGCAATAGTGCCGTTAATCCGTGACCTGATTTCCAAGTTCAACTTCCAACTCAATTGCATCGGGGCATGTTGCTACAAATTTGTGAACGGCAGTCGAACGAAGCGACAACAAAAGTTTAGACTTGGACTCAAAATATAAACATCCATTTGTGTTAATGGAGTCATGAAGTGATCCTCTGTTGTAGATATCGTCTTTGAAGAGGCAATATCATCATTACAAATTAAATCAAAATAATCCACATAAGCAGAGTTTCACTACACGCAAAAAAGACTAATTTTAATGTACATCGACAATATTAGAGGATTAGATATAATTTACCCTAAAAGAAAATGGCCTTGTAATTGCATAAAATCTTTTAATATTTCATTTTACCTTCGGGCAAAACGACATGTTGACCATTTCGGTATTCCTCGCAAATGCATCTAATCCGTTCCTCTCTCCTTTAGTTAGTAAGTTTAAGATTTAATGTCTATACAGTATAGACTCATTTTAATCAAACCCTTCATAAGAAACATTCGATTTTTTGTGAGTCCCTTCGTAAGGGTATATATTACAGTCATGTCCTGAATAGTGATGATTCTTTATAGTCAACCCTTTCGGTGCGACCCCTGCGATGTAACATTTAATAGATTCTGGACTGTATGTGTATCAACGTTTATTTGTCACACTTGTGACATGAATTCGACACTATATACATATGTAAGCTCAGAAAAATAGGAAGGATAGAATAATCTTCAATGAAACGTCAAAAATGAATTCCATTTGATTTGGTGCTATCTCGCCAAAGTGTTAGATTACTATTAATACATGTAATAATTATTGTATACATTGAAAAAACTATTACTCTTCCTTAACTTATTGCTAGCTGCAAAAAAGTCCACGATTTATTAATGCTAGTATTAAATATGTTGTTCGAGGGAAGCAAAATGGTGGTCTTTTAAGCCTTAAAATGCATAGAAACAAAATATTTGTATTATTATATTTTTTATCTTCAATTTTAGTAATATGTACTGCGAGACACAAGCAACAACCATGTACGTACATATATCGCACCAATGCAACGTTTTATGCCACACATAAAATTAGTTGACAACACACTTGATCTTTTCACACATTCATCTCGAGATGGTCTATGTTGTAAAGGCATGCAGTAATAAACTGAATAATAAATGCACAAAACAGGAGAATACAGAAAAGACGAAGCAAAAGTCATTTAAGAAATTGTTGCTATTGTAGTTGTGTGTACTTGTTACAACCGATGAAGGATGAATTTATTTTTGTTATCCACCATAAGAAACACAAAACACATGTGGGTATATTAACAGAAGACTATTTGTGACCAACCCTATAAATCTTACTGACCTTATCACTATAAGCTCCTTACATGTTCCGGTGTTACAGATATTCGAACATACGATAACTACCCAACAGCTCAAGGGACATAAAAATCGTTCTGTAATGTGATCCTCAGTTCAAAGAAAATCCAGCAGCGAGAACAGCTTTTGAGAATTGATTTATGTCGGGACCAAACCATTAAACTTAAGCCCAACACAGAACCCCCGTCACCGCAACATAAGATGAAATACGTGGTGAATGTTGTTGTCATTCACACTTTCTTGCAAGTAATATATCACAATGTAACAGATTAATGCATGTAACCTCAAATCCTTTTCCCACCTACCTACATATGTAAGTTTTGACAAAAATATTATAATGAGTGATGTAAATTTATACATAATTACTTATCCATAGTTATTACACCATTATAGATTCCAAAATAAATCCCCTTACAAATAAATTTTACATCAGTTGTATGGCTCAGCAGAGCCAGCAAATTTGTCATCACAAAATATCAGCCTCCATATTTTATATTTGTGTTACAGTAAATAATTTACTGTACAGATTACGATTAACAGGCTACTCTCTTAATTTCACAGATAAAGCGCGTACTTTCTACAAATTCATTGTTAAGATTGTGTGATTGAAAATAACAAAATTGTAATTATTTCACTCGTCTCCATTTCCTTCATCTTAGAGGTTATATACAATTAGATAACTATGTACGTATATAATATATACTATTTTAATAACGTACAGTACTAGTTGGTGAAGGTTTTTGAAAATCCTTAGTTATAGTGTGCTGTCCCTATTAGAGACTTCTTTATAAGAGCGTTTCTGTACAGGGGCAAACATGTTTGGATACATTCCCGTTTCATAAAGTTAATTTTCCTCGTCATAATAGCATACATGCGTGGCCTGAATTCTTTTAGAGATGCTCTTACAAAGACAACAGTGGGCTGTGCTCTGTGCTGCGTTTCTTCTTGGTATTTATAATTCCTACGTTTTGAGTCGACTTGAAATGTCAGCAGTGCTGGCAGGCAGTTAGAGATACAAATGTGCTATAAATAGAAATATAATGACATTTTCCCTAACGAAACAACATATAGTGAGTTCTGCCTAAAATGAGGTCAAACGATTTTGTTATTTCTTGTAGAGGGAGATGCTTATTTATTTTTTGCGGTATTTGCTTATGAAGCGCAAAAGATGAAAAAATGTTTATCTGTATGCATGTACTGCACGTCTACTTTGTTCACGAGAAATTTCTCGAGCACATCAGTATTGAAAATTCGTTTTAACACTCTAAAATAAACTTTGAAATATAATTTTCATACTTGATTCCTATCCAGGAAGATGTACATAATGAATACTGTACATATTCTTTAGCACCAAAAAACTGAACAAAGCCTTCACTTCTTCTGATCTCTCATTGCCTTCTGTGAGAATAGAATGCCACTACTGACTCTACCCCAGGCAGCCCCAAGACCTTAAAAACTAAATAGACCGACACGAGATTTTTGAAACCCTTGCATTCTTTGCGCAACCTAAGTGCCCGTTGTAACGTTGTATGGACACGATTATAGAAACATGGACTTTATTGCATTTAGCTGTAAACTTTCTACGGCAATACCCTCCCCATTCCCAAGCTGGTTATGAGGGCTTCACAGGTCCAGAAAATATATCATGTTACTACCATAAAAAAAGAAAGCAGTAAATTACAACACAAGTCTCAATAGTGTGTCATAAAATAATCCAACAAGACTCAAACGAAGTTTCCTCTCCCTTCTTTCTGCGTTGTAGTCAGGATTTGTTGAAAACACAAAAAATATGAACTCCGTACTTCTGTATTACTCTTCCAATATTTGGTCTAGGGTCTTATATTGAAGATAACTGCATATATTTAGTTAATTGTTAATGACTTGGATTTGGATTTCCAAACCTTCTTTTCCTAATCTGACAATTTTACGTAGGTAATTTATTATTATACAACTAAAATAATAAGATAGAAAATTACAATACTTATGCACATTTTGTGATTATTGTTGATCCTCCTTATTTAAATTGTAGATCACAGATTTCGTTCAGGTTACTGACACTGATATTTTTAGGAGAGTCATTTAAGAGGCTCTTATTTTCTGGGAAAATATCTGTAACGCTTCCGGCCTTGGAATGATTCGGTTCTTCGGGGAGTAGTTTTTCAAACAAAAAATGCTGATACTATCTGTCACGGTTACCATTTTAAAAAAGCATCGCAAAGGCCATCTATCTTCACATACAGCAAGTTGCATACGACACATGCTCGGATATTTGTCATTTTTGCGTAAACTAAAATCAAAAGACACTAAATTCTGTCCACTGGACATTATGCAAGTTTGTATGTTCAGATGGAATAAAGAAATAGAAACTACCCTGTTAATCACATTCATAACAAACTGAGTGAAAGCGAATGAATTTTCACGCAGTCTCAGGAATGTTGATGGTCCGTCTGGTGTGTACAAAAAAGATGTCAAAATGAGCATTTCGAGGATTGACGCTGATAATGATTTTTATTCGAATTATGACCTGAATACTAGGAATAGGATAGGAATGCTTTGCTGATCAGTTAAAAATTTTAATTGATTCTGTACTCCCTTGAATTCTGATTTGGTATTTGTTACAATTGATTAAAGACAAAGAGATATTTAATGACTAAATAAAAAGTTGCTAGTGTTCGAATTGTAAATACCTAACCCAAATCTCGGATCTCTAGGATGTGTTTAGAAACCCAAGTACATATGTAACCTTAGTCTATTGTATCAAAGGTTAAACGTGATTGTCTTCTTGAATTATTATTAGCTAGCAATACATGGATGTTGTAGCATGCAAATCTAATGCAGGAACATTAAGAGATTTTACGAACGTATGACCGACACGAACTAGTTTGTAAGTACCTTTGAGTTTTGGTTATAAATTATATTTATTATGTGTGTATGTGTCTTGTTCGAAGTCTTAATTTGAAGGACGAATTTTGAGAATACAAAAGCATATTATATGACTCATGACTCATGACGCATCCAGCTGTTGGGGTAACATGTGATTTCAGTATTCGAGAAAACGGGTTGCTCTTTTGAGGTTAATAGTCATTAATTTTAACATCGGCTACAAATTATTGATGTTAAATATATTCTTTGGTTTATAATAAGTGGTACGCATTCCCAAACTCCGAACACGCAAGTGTTAAATACACCTATGTATGTCATCAACTCCATTTCATTCGAACTTTACTGCGCTTATACCCTAAAAGCATTATCAAGGAAGGTATCACAAACGGGAATAATTATTGTTGATGTAAAGTATATTGTCAAACCAATTCAAAGTATATTGTTAAATACAATGGGAGTTGCACTTAAGTGCAATAATAAATTCTTAAACAATGGCAACTGCTATTTAATTATTACTCTCATTCATGTAAACATTCTCAGCATCAAAGATAAGGAAATGTCACATTCGAAAAAATGAACAGTGTAGATTAACTTTTCCTACATCCTGTTGCGACTAGAGGTAGTGTATCGTTTTCTTTCACTCTGACTTGCGGAGTTTGGAGGATTATTGGGAGAGAAGGATCTTCTAGCTAAATTAACGATGGAAATAAATAGTGGTAGAATATCTTACTTATTTTAGAAAACTTTAAATTAGTTTCGGTCATTCGGTTCGGCTCAAGATTACATGGTGTTTTCATTTTTTTTTTTTGCAGTGTCTTTTTTCAACGAGACGGATGCATCAACCAATGATTGGTTTCGGGAGTTTAGCCTGAGAATATTTTTGCAGTCTTTGGGTCGTAGTGTGAAGGAATGGCAAACTCTGTACTCTCAGAAGTATGTAGTTGTTAATTATTATATCAGGAAACCCTTAATTGGCAATTAAGTTTTCCTTGGTGCGAAAGAGACTTTTAGTTTTAAACCGACATACTCTCTGCCTTTCAGCAACTCCGCCATTTACAGCACTAGCAACGATGTTAATCAAATTGAGATCACACCAACAATCCCACTCAATGAGTCCGATTTGAACAGTGGTTTGACAGCCATATTATTCGTGTTCAGCATATTTTTGTTGGTAGTATTCCTAGGCTGCAGGATAGGATTTTGCTTCATGGACAATAAACAAAATCATAGAAATCGATTGGCTATGTTGAAGTGCGATGAATTGAAAGAACATTTCGACAAGAGCTCATTGGATACCAAAAACGGCTATCAAATTAAACTTGTTTAGACTCGCTGCTGGAACCAGGTGCCTGGTGTCAATTCATAAGACAAAACATCTTAGCAAACCTAAAAATCATCTACAACTTCGAAAACGTTAAAATTAATGGGGTATTTACATCTACCATGATTCTATTGTAATTTCAGAGCCTTCAAATTTGACTTTTTTCAATGTGGTTTGAACTTGTACAGTAACTTAAAATACCATACTAATTCGACATATTTCTTTGTAGATTTTCAAAGCTCTTTCGATAATATTAAAATTTTGTGAATGCAAAAACAATAACCAAGTAAATCAATGGTTTTAATGCCTGCATGGATATATTGTTATTGTCATTGTAAGTTTTCCTTCAATAAAATTGATTTAAAAAAACATTTGCTCGAGGATTTTTTTAAAATTATTAGTTATGCTAGCCCTTCATGACTTTAGCCATCATTAATACCTATTCTGTAGGTTCATTTATAGTAGTAAATCCTAAAATTTAATATCTTAACGTCAATCACGTTTACAGTATCACTTTTGTGTAACGCACTGTGTAATTAATTGAGATTACTAATAATTTATATTTATATGCTCACCTACATTACGGCTAGGAAAAATTCCCTAACGATTTTAATTCAAGTCATTTTATTGTTTATGAAGTTTTGTTAACAGTTGACAGTTGTAATTTAATTGTAAGAAATCTATTATGCTTTTGTTCGTTTTGTGTAATTATGTTTACTGGGTTCCATAATCTTCGTTATGTGAAGCAACAACTTCGATCCAAATCTTGAGCAATATTTTACTAGGATCAAAAGATGAACTTGAACTTTCTGCAGGTAAAAATACAAGGATCAACGCATGATCCCTTAATTTGAGTATGCTGTAAAATGCATTTAACCAAATCTTACTGCATTTGCAATTTTATGCAATGAACAAATACCATGACCATGATAGCAGTTGAATAAGTAAACGGTAGAATTCAACGGAAACACATGCCTTCAAATTTAACTTTTTACTTTGAAATCATTTTAAGTAAAATGATAACTTCAGAAGTGTTACTGGTGCGAAATTAAAGTGGATATGAAATAATATGATAACTTGCATGGGGATTGGTATCTATGTATATGTGAGTACATACATTTGTACCTATGCTCACAAAATGTTTGAAGCAAGTACTGTATCTATATGTAAGTGTACCTGTAAGCTATACCTTTCTCACGAATCATAAAATCCGTAAAAACTTTTACAAAGTAATTCTTCCGATCTTAAAACAGAAGAATGCGCGTGGATTACAATTAAATATTTATATTGTGATATTGGATGCACTAAAATTCATCTTCCAGAAATCTTATTGCGAAGAAATGCACCAATAATAATTCTTCTCTTTCGAAACGTGTATTTATGCTTGTGTTATCAAACTGTTTTTCAGATACTGCTTTAGTTCACCAGTGCATGATATTTACTTTAATAACTAGTACCTGACTCAAATTAAAGTAAGTAGTCACAGCTGTATGCGGTGACCCCCTGGTGTACGTATGTATACAGTTGACAGTAGTAGATATGTTGTTGTTCTGGAATGAAAAGACGAATAAAGACCTTCAACAATGTCGATGTGTGTACTGGTTCCCAATTTTTACTTAACCTGTTTAGAATTATTACAGGATTACTCATTTTGCATAATTCGTGCTATTGATTAATTACCTTTGGGCTGTCAGCTAATAATTATTGTATTGCATTGTAAGCACAAGCACAGGATACACATAAAAGTTTTAAAATAACATTTTTGAGTCTACATGATTTTGCTGAAAAAGATTTTGAAGGTGTTTCTTCCATTATTTTTGTTTTAATTAATTTTTGCATTATTGAAAAATTCGTTTTTGTTTCCATAGCACCTATTTGAAGAAACTTTTATAGCGAAGTAAAAACAACTTACAATATTGTATATTTATTGGCTATGGGGCTATGGACGTTTGTTTCAATCTCTGGAGAAGCTTTTGTGCAGTTAAGTTCAAAGAAAGCTATTCTATCTGTAAAAATAGACACAAAAAGTCAATTGAACAAGTTATGAAAATCATGGAAAAACTTACCAACTCCTCACGGATTTTTACAAAAACTGATGCAGCGACAATATTTCAGGAGTAGAGGAAGGATTTGAAATAATTTTTTTAAACAAACTTCTAGTTCCCTGGATACAAGAGGTTAAAGGTAACAGGTATGGGGGTTAAAGTAAGGGAGAGGTGGCTTACAAGCTGTCTCACATCCTTCGTCACCCCCACCAGTCCATGTAATGTAAGGAACAATGACAGAAATTATGTGATTTCTCCATTTCCAAGCAAACTCGCTTCCAATTTTTTTCTTCCAGCTTAGTTTCATCTTGTTAGCTCAAATCTGGATTTTTTAAAAGGAAAGGGTCACATTTTGAAAGTTTTAAACTGTTTACTCCAGTTTAAATTTTTTTTCCAAATATGTTTTGACGATTTTTGCTAGCAAATTTTATAGGAGCAAAGATCCGGAAAGGTGAGTTTCTAATCTTGCCATTTTTACGAACGGTCTTGTCGTTTAGAAAATTGTTTTGAAACGCTGTAATATTATAAAATTTCAAATGGGTTTCAATGGAGCCTAATATCATCTTCCTAATTCAATAATAATTGGAGCCTCAGGAAATTGTGGGACAATGTTTATGAATTGCTTTAAAGAGTAATTATTGTTTCTATTGTTGATTGTTTCAATCTTGCTATACCTGTTTGGTTCCCACGAGTGCAATTCTTCACTTTGGAAGGAGATATTAGACTCAAGTAAATTCCTATGAATTTTGCTACAAACTCACAGTTAGTGTTTCAAAAAAGTTTTACAAGACCATAGAAAAATTGCTACATCAGAAAGTATCCTTTCCACATCGTTGCTCCTGAAAATGATATTTCCCAACCTTGCTCCCTGTTTTTACAAGCAAAGTCCCCGACTCTCAACGTAGAGCCCTGATGCATAGCTCACGAAAGTCCATAAAATATCCTATAAACGTGCGTCAAAAGATATTTGAGACCAAATTTTGACCTGGAACAAAAATTCCTCAAGTCTGAAATCCTCAAAAAGTCTCCACCTTGCCTCACGTTTTTGACGATTCTTGACATAGGTCAAACAAACAAATTTTGAAAAACCAGGAAAAAGAATTTGCTTGAAAATGGGGGAATCATATAATTTGCATTTTCCTCAAATAGAACCTCTGTTAAAATTTTTATCAGAATCCATGAGAGCCTAGTAAAGTAGAGTTAAGCCAAAAATAAGTAACAAAACACAAACCAATGTGATTTCCAGCACCCGCGAGGCCAACGTCGTTGACTAGACCAAATGTTAAACAAAGTCATTAGAATTTTATTTTAGGCACATGCCATGTCATGTATGATATGCATATCCAAAATATTATCTATAATTTTTACGGTAAAGAAAAATCATTCGCAAAACTCCAAAAACTCCATTACAAATATCAAGGGATTATTACCATTGAGTGAGGTTGCTCAATGCTAGGACCAAATTCAAATCAAATGGAGGGAAAGTGGGTTCCTCGTTGCTCGTTTTTGGAAAGTTTGGAATAATTTGAGCATGGATGATGGACATGGTTAAATTAAAGTTTGTGATTAAATGTTATTTTTATTTCGGTTCGTGTCCACAAATAAATAACTTAAATTGGGACTGATTCTAAAGGCGTCTGTTACAGGTAAGCCTTGGGTGACCTCATCGTACTTTTTAATTTGGTTCATTGTTTACAAGCATATTAATTTATTACATATCACATGGATTTTTATTGCAGGAAATAGTGCGTGTGCCTTTGAGTAAATGCTGAAGTGACCTACATCAGGACAAGCACATTATCCAAATAGGATCCACATTTCAAGCGTTTTGGCTGTAGAATAAATAAAGTGTATTTAAATTAGAATCCAATTAGTTTTTAAGCTTGTGGACACCTCAGCCTGTACAAGAATCCTTTAAGGTTGGAGAATAAAATAAAGCACCGCCACGTCCAATGAGACTTCCTACTGGATATTGTATTCCGAAAATGCCACTGAAATCATTCCTTTTTTGGTTCTCAAATGAACAATCCGGATTCAGATTTACGGTATAGTTGCGTTTTGTATGGAGGGTTTTTGTGAATTCTGGAGAGCTTGTAATGCATTAACTTTGGTTGTTTTAATTGTAACTGTGTATGTAAACGGAAATTGTTGTTTTAGGAACTGGAGTCCATATTTAGGGTTTTCCGATTTGATCTCCACCATTACCGGCAAAAAAAAGTCATGGGGGTAAATAATTTGAAATAATTTTGTGTTTAAGACTTTTAGACGTAATGACTGGAATTGATTTTGAAATACTGTTGCAGCCATTTGTACTTATGAATTTGCCATCTGAGGACCATGCGTTAAAAATTATGAGTCGAAGCGTTCTGGCACACTCGTGTGTGGAATTATGGTCCATCGGTGATACATTAAACGAACTGCATGACAACTTTAGGAAAAATCTGGAAATTACGGAACCGTATGTAGATCAACGACTGAGTCTTAAAGTGGAAACGTTTGGAAAGACAATTTCAATGGCCGAAAAAGTCGAGCTCATAGATGTAAGGCTCAAGATTAAATGAATGTTTGAATGATGTAGCTCAATTCATCAAGTGAGGACTTTTTGTCGTAACTGTTGTGATCGTTTTGTAGACATTCGAATATATACCACTGAAAGGTCCAATTGACTTGAAAAATCCGGAACTTCGACTGAAGTTAGTCCAGTTCTACGGTTTGGATCCTAATAATGTACCAGAGTTTCCCATTAAATCGTTTTTTGGTCGTTGGGTGAGTGAATTAGAACAAAATTGTGTAATGTTTACATGACTACGTCACTGTGAAGTCGAATTGGTTTTTTAGATAGCGGACGGACAAAGGCATTTAATGGCTAAAGTTTCCTTAAAGGACCGGAAGTTTATTGGGAATACATCGATGGACCCACTTTTGTCGCTTCTAATGGCGAATTTTGCTTTGATAAAACCAAATGATTTAGTTTACGATCCGTTTGTTGGGACTGGGTCCATATTAATTGCGGCTGCAATGATGGGGGGATACATTATAGGAACTGACATTGACTATTTAATGCTACATGCGCGCACAAGACCATCTAGGGCAAGAGCAGTAAGTCCTTTTAACAGACTTCCGGGTTTAAAATCACTGTCGTGTAACGAGTAATTAATACCGTAGAGTCACCCACTGCTATAGCTTCTCATCAATCTATGATCCAGTTTGCAAGCCTAGTGTGGAATATCCAAATTAATCATCTCATAATATTTTTTGTTTTACAGAAACACAGGGATTTAGACGAAAGTGTGAGAGCTAATTTCATTCAGTATGGTATCGAATCACAGTATATAGATATTTTGGTTGCAGACGCATCTAGGCCCATGATACGCGATGATATACGTTTCGACGCTATAATAACCGATCGTAAGTTAATTGTACTGAAGTAATGATTATGTTTATGGAAATATATTTTCTAATTTTTACAACATATTTTAAATTAGCTCCTTATGGTGTTCGAGAACCCACTGAGAAGATAGGAAGTTTGAAATCATACAAGATAAAAGAAGAACACGTAGCCATGCATATACCGTCAAAAATTGAATATTGCCTTTGTGACATTATATGCGACCTTATAAACAATGCATCCCGGCGTCTTACCATAAATGGTCGACTAGTGTTTTGGATTCCGGTTTCAAGGTCCGTCTGATTTGACACACTATTTCTATTCATTCAAAACTTCAGCAATACTTAATCAATGATTCGGTAATCAATCAAATTACTTTCGATTAAATTGCAGAGATACTTATGAAGTAGAAAAGCTTCCGAGTAATCCGTGCTTCGAGTTGATTGCCAACTGTGAACAAATTTTGACAGCTACAGCTTCCAGGCGTCTATTAGTTATGGAAAAAATTCGCGAGCCTGATGTACGGGCAGATCATACCGGTTTATTTCCTTTTTTAATGAATTTTATCTGAGTCATTTGGACAGAACGTCTAAATAGATTTTTTTCCCATCGCAGGAATCCACAGTTACCATTATGGATTCAACAGCCCTCATGTATCGGTTTAAATTTTTTGAAAATGATGGCAGTAAAACTCGTAAAGAAAGAAAGAAACATGCTAATCAAAACTATGGTAAGGGCTGCAAACGGGGTCAGCTGCTTCCAGGACATACTGATGCTACTGATGTAGCTGCTGAAGTTCAACTTCCAAGTTAAGTTCAAATTAAAGAGAAGCAGGGAGATACACAATAACTGTTCTGTTTAGCAAGACAGGCATTCGTATCCGGTCTATATTTTAGATTTTTTTGTAATCTATTTCTGAATTACAATTATATAGAGGCAAGACCTTTCTATATCGTTTTGACTTTAGTGTTACTGTTTTTCCTGCAGTAGGTGTTGGTACGTATTACCTAATATGATTATTTCAGCCTGAATTCATTTCTTTTAGAGGTTCAATTTATTGTTTTCTATATATAGAGGTTTTGATTAAACTGTTCTCTGAGCATGTGAATTTATCGATATTTTGTCATCAAAATTGTGCGCGAAGTCAATAATACATGTGTGGACGCATTGAAATTAGTAAAAAAAGAAACCTTTTTGGTCTGTAAGAATTGAACTAACAATAAGTAAAGCCTGTCAAAATCGTGCTTTTGTTGCGTCTTGCCTCAAAGTGGCTGCTGCAATTATCAATGGCTTAGCGGTGACTTTTTCAACATTTCCGTTCCGAGCATACATTTAAATTTTATCGTCTCTTGCGAACCCATAACATTAGCTTTCCGTACTAATGTTTAAATTTTATTTGTCATACCTGTGAATAAAGCTGGAAGATTTTGAAAAACGAGGTAAAGAATTTTCCTATCTGGTACAGAGATTATTAACAGCATTATTATTCACATATACCAACCAAAATCATATTTTCTTAAAAATGTACTAACAAATGTACTACGTACATTATTAAACCCTAGATTTGCAACTTCCAATCCAGCTATTATCCTATACTTTCAATTAAACCTTTTCGCTACACATCATTACATAAATAAATATGTATGTACCGTGTTCCGAAAAAATTAACTGAAATCAGATGTTTCGTTCCTGATATGTCGTTGCTTCTCAAGCCGACAACGCTGTAGAACTGAAACAGGGATAGGCGAGATCCTTCGAACTACACGAAAGTAACCCATCTCTTGAATTAACAATAATTCCGAAAATTTAACAAAGTTGTACATGAACATTGATCAAATATTACGCGACTAACATAAAGTGTTTTCGCTGATAATATTTTTCATTGAAATTATCTAAATAAATAGTGTTCATTACAAATTGAGGTCGGCGTAGAGGGCGCCATAAAATGTATTTCTAATCGTCATAGGTAGAAGATGAAATGGCGTGGAAGACAGTTTGAGTACTTCGAAATCTATGGTTGGATTCTGTGCCCAGATCATCTAACTGTAGAAAGTTTGCTCATCTAATATCTATACACTACATGAATGTCATTAATTACGACTATATGTATAAGTATAAATACACATATGGCAACCCACTGCTACGCCGTGGGGCTAGCCCAGTACTTATGTTGTTATGGTAAGTCAAATTCGAAACATGATATAGTTAAATCCTGCTTTTTCTATTTTTACGAAGATGCTTTTTTACTGATTCGCAAAAATTAGAATTTTCAACTTTTGAAAAAATTCGTTTTCGTAAAAAACGCAAAGCGTAGATATGCACTTACCCCCCCTTGAAAAAAAAAGATTTAAGGATAACTTCTGCACCCTTTGACCAAATCCGAATATTAAGGGCTTAAAGTCAATGACAGAATTTGTACAACGTCCAATGCTTAACGTGCATCTTCAGCGTGTATAGTTTACGAGATCTGGAGCTGTTTATACCCAAGTTTTCCCTTGAGTCTACGGAATTGCCTATCCTAATACATTGCAGTTTTTTTAAAGGTCTTCCCCCACAACAACTTTGATAAAAATTTGCACACATGACTGTCTAATTATTGCAAGCTAGTGTGCAAAATCTTATGATGTGCGACCAAGGGCTTGGACCCTTAAAAATTAATTACTTAAAAATGCGAAGTATGGTTGTCATAATCATAACCTTCAATATTCGAGACGTAACTTAAAGTCTTCCAATATTAACAACTAATTAAATTATTTGAGCTTCATGAAAATTTTAATAATGAATTACTATTATAATAATATGGACTCATTAAGCCAAGAAAATTTTGAAAACAATTGAATAAAAAATGAGGTTTTAAAAAAACCAAAACGAAGCTGCTTTTACGATTCTAAAAGTGAAAAACTAGCATTTGGTATGCATGGGAGGAATTAGAGCAATAATGAACGATACAAAGCATCTCGGGTGCTACCGAATAATATATTATGTATACGTATGTGTTTGTACCCGAGATGCTTTGTATCGTTCATTATTGCTCTAATTCCTCCCATGCATACCAAATGCTAGTTTTTCACTTTTAGAATCGTAAAAGCAGCTTCGTTTTGGTTTTTTTAAAACCTCATTTTTTTTTCTTGTACATATCCCGACAGAACAATTATTGCATTGTATTACATGTTTTTGCAAGGTAATCCGTCGAACTTACAATTAGGTGCTGTACACCATGTCTTCATTGTCACAGTAAAGTTGTTATTGTTTAGGTGAATTCAAAGATTATAAAGACAAATTACGATCATTTTTGGTTGTGAACCTTTAATAATTTAAAAAAATAAATTATGGCAATAAACAAGAATGATGGCTCAACTAATGTGGTTGGTAACCTGTAGCGGTATGCTCGAAATGCCTGTTATTTTATTTGAACTTTTGTGATGTCACAAATGTAATCCGGTGAAGTTGCATAATATAAAGAATCCAAATAGAAAGTCAGCATGTCATGAAATCATGATCCATCTCATAGTTCTCATGCGCTCAGCTCAGCTTGAAAATTGAATGTTAGGATTTCCAATGACGACAACCATTTCAATTGCTTCATTATAAAGTGTGGCGAGTGAGCTTTGGTGATTTAAAATTGGAAGAAAGTTACAGGTCAATGCATTCTAAAATCAGTATGAGCGGAACCTTCGATGCAGCCTTCCTTGATGACACTCCCCTCCCGACCAAGTTTCGACCACCAAATCTACGGTGTGCGTATAGAGCAATTGACTCAGTCCGACGAGTCAACTTCCAGTCGGGAATGCGATCATACGTAGCAGAGCAGAATCTGAAAACGTTATCCGCCAAGTCAAGCCGGACCAATGTGTCATCCAATTGTGGCATAATTTGTGACTCTTTTCCAAGCTCAACAAGCTCGTCTCAGATTTCCGTTAGCTCATACCCACAAAGTGGTCAACGATTGACTGTAAGGAGCTTACCTGCATCCAGAGCTGTTAGCTCTTGTGATCTCCTCCAACAGGTGCGCTTTCGCACCCATTCCAACGAGAATTTGGCACATGAGAAAAAAGCCTTGGAACAGCAATTGTTTGAGTTGCAAAAGAAGCTAAATGTGGTTTTGGGCAATTCCAAGAGCGCTGGCAAAGAACTTCAAGCTCTGCAGCTTGAAATTGAAGATCTGAAATCAAAATTCAAATGCGAGACCAAGTTTTTGATGTTGGTTGTGAAAGCTCTTGAAGGCGCCGTTTGGGTATGTGCAATGTCATTTAATCTTTGTAGATACGTGTATCTATTCTATAACTGCAGTGTACGATATTATACAAAGGTATCATACAGTTACTGTGTGTCTTAACATATGATAGGGAACCTTCATGCTACTTGTACGTATTCTATATACCGTATTCTTTGCGGGGTTTCAATGAGTACTATATGATTTTGTCGTAGAAACTTTCTCAACCACCCTCTGAGGAGAAAATGGATGATTCCCATCATCATGAATCAGAGAACAAAATACAACTCAAATTCCAGACGCCTCATACAATCAACTTGTAGTAACTTTTCATTGTCTGAATTTCAGCAAGTAGTTAAGAGTAAGTACTTATGTTCTTCCATTGTTGTAGCCATTCCTCCTCCTATATACATACATTTATGAAACTATAGCACACTGTAAGCTTCACAACCCAAGCAAAGCTTACGACACAAGACACACCGCCGTCGAAGGAAAACAGTAATAATCTCCGTCCGTAGAATCTGTCAAACGAATTCGATGTACTATTAGATTTTATACAATACTGACTGATTAGCTTTATATTTTGGTTTACCAATATCCATGAATTTCACTTTCACAGTGCAAATATTGCGTACATACTTTCTAAAAGCACAGCGGAGAGTCTCTAACTCTCCTTTCTCTATAATCAAGTCTTTGAATCAAACAAACTGTGAAACTTATTTATCATGCCTAACCTGTTGTTACACTTTCTTATGTCTCCAGACTTATTTTACTAGCAGAAACTTTTGTTCAAAATAAAATGTTGTTGGCATATTCTATAATAGTTATATTAAATAATTATTCCATAACAGTAGCAAATAAGGTACTAAATGAGACATTCTATGATTTTGCATGAAGATTACGTTATAAATCTTTATTTCACAATATCATACAGTAATGACACCAGATTGAATACAACAATATCCTGGAAGGATTTTATCATTTAATTCCCTTTAGGTCTTTGGATCAACACAGTTTTATAGACGCATAAAATTAACAAATGATTATTTTTCAAGTGATCTCAATTCCCTTGCTTGCAGTGTGTAAGTTCATATTAAAAATTTCCATTACTGTAAAGTTACGTTTTTCAAAACTGATACTTCATGAAATCAGCACAAGCTTTTGATTGAATTGATCTTTGTAGTTATTTAAGCTACATCAGTAATTTTTGTGAAAAATTAACTTGGAAAGAGTTCTTTAATATTTTTGATTGCTTGGATGTATGTACTACAGTACAACATCGTTCCTTATCCATATCGGATTCTCGAAATGATTTTCTTATCCTATAACTGACGCGTTACTAGCTATTTCAGGGTTAGTAGTATATTGGAGTTAAGCAATAAAAAATATTCAGGACTAAGTAATGACTAGTAAGTCATTTGAATTGTATGTTTATATAATTAGATTTTTGATTCTAGCATTTCCTATTGGCATCCATGAATGACTTTGCTGCTTTCAGCTTTAATTGCTAAAGAACTTATTATTGAGTAAGTGATTTGCTATTCAGGGAAAGTAGTCAGCATAAACTGGAAAATATCAAAATGAGCATGATATCCCGCTTGATAAATGGAATATGGAATGTCATCAAGGAACATCAATTCGGTGTGATTTTTTGAATCAAGGTTTGATTTTGGATTGAGCTGAAGGGACAGAATAATTATTATTGTTATAAATAATGCTGAAGGGTAAATAGATTCGTGAATTGACATCTACTGTAAAAAGAACATTCAAGTCGTTGTCAGTGTTAGTTTAACATTATGTCTCCAGTCCATACGGAATGGGACTGGTGGACCAAGGAGCCCTCCAGTAGCGTCGGTGAGTGGAGCCATTCCAAAGAACAAAACCTAAGAGTAGTCCAATTGCAAGTCCGAGGACAGCCATTGCTAAGCCTAGACCAGCCACTGCACCTGAAACATAAGACGAACATGTATATATATATCAATATTATTTTCGTAACCAAGAAACGTTCCACTAAACTACTGCCCAAAGTCATGTTCAAGTCAAGCCTGAGAAAAACTAAGTTTCCACACGGAATGCGAATATGTGAGCTCTTATGAAATTTTTATTGGAGTAATCTTGCACCACTGCACTGTTCACTAGAAATTGACCTCCCTGTGGGAGTACAGGGTGTGCATTACAATTGTGTGTTATGGTAAAGATATAATACCGTATGGGACTACCATACGGTTGACTGGTACCTGAAGTATAGGACGCTTTGATGATGGATAGGGATTGAGTATTACCGCTCCTGGTGTAGATGGGATGTAAAGCCCGAGGAATAGAAATCAAGGATCCGCGTTGAATTCCAACCAGCTGTCATAATGACATCATTACAAATTAATGTACCCACACCGATATGATCACAAAGTACAATAATTTATTCCTACCAATGTACGGCAAAAATGAGCATAATAAAAATATCTGCCGGAGAAAGTCCAAGTTTTTCAGATCGATATCTCGGCAGAGGAAGACCAAAACTATCATCTACATCTAAGGGTATGTGATCAAATAGAAATAATACCATATGTTCATTTGGAGCTAAGTCCACTCTGAGTGTGACGTCGTGACGTGAGATGACATCTCGAAGAATGCGGTAGGCGTCCGCTAGCGGAAAAACGATGGTGGAATGGGACGTATTGTTGTTCCTAGACAATTCTTGGAAGTTAACAATTTGTCGAAGGGAGAACCAAAATGCGGTCAAATCTCCGTGAAATTCCGTCAACTGTCTCGGAAAATTAGGAAAACTTCATGTTAGACTCATTTCTAGGTTAAAAATAGGATAATCCCAAGTATAATGATGCTGCTTCCAGTCTAAGCGCATATTCTACATTCTAATAATAACTCCAAATGATTATTGCACGCGCCGGGGTTTATGTTCTTCCGGGAACAGTCATAATCTTTTATTATTAATACGATCAAAGACCCTGCTGGCCCAATGAAATAGCTGCTCTCTAATATCTGGGATTAGAGGAAATGAAATCTTTTGTGAATGCAAAAAAAGTACATATTTTATTACCGCTAGGTCTGTTACTCGCAGGAGAGAGATTCCAGCTAAGCCAGCGACGGCTCGGCGTATGGATTCCAACACAGTAAATTCTCTTCCAGCCTTTAGTTTCGTATACGGAGCTGGAAAAAAACAAATCAAAACACGTAAAATGAGCTCTGGGTCAACAATTAGTAAGGCATTCTCGTACAATGTGCCTCAAATAAGGGGTGTGGAAAGTCTTCATTTTCATTCCGATCCTGAAATGTAGAGCCGTGTCATATGGAAGCCTTTCTGGAGCATTGAATGAATCCCGTTCTCACAATCCCCCAACTGCGAAGTTTGGAGAAAGTTCTACGGCAGTAAAAGTGTGGGTATATAGTGTAAAGTGGATGGGTAGTATGTAAGTTTCCCTGTATCTACATATCTCCTCCTCGAAGGGATTTCGATGATGATGAGGTAGTTGGGTGACTGACTTTTGCACTGCTCCTGTACCTCTAGGTTTGAACTGTGCCATTAGATACCGTGCTTTATGTTTTACTGATGGCGGAATCATCAAGGAGATGTTTCGAAACGAGTTCCTGATTAGTGTCATTCCAGTACACAAATTAATCTTACGTCAGCGTCAGATTAGAAAACTCAACAGGTTCAAATTGAGTTGCTTTACCTCATGTGTATTGTGCCCAGTTCCATTAAGTCGATTTCGTGGAATGGAAATAAGTAAACTTCTGCCCTTGTACTACACTACTACACTTCTGATTCCTTGAATTTGTCAAATATTTGCTCAAACAGAGCGGAACAAGTTCTATTTTAAATTGAAATACTCTCCGCTACCTCATCAACTTTTTGACACTAACCTGGAGCAGTTCAAATGAGAGTATTTAGTAAAAAAAAAGTTTGAGTTGAACAACGTCGGCGTATAAAAGTCCAAACATCTCTCTTCCTTTGACAGAGGGATCCTGCAGTAGAAGGAAATGAAATTGTGTGATGAATACTTACCATCCAGAACGATGCGAAGAAGCAGTGGTGTGCTATCAAGACATTCACTGACATCAGGATGACCCTGAGTTTTTG
This sequence comes from Allacma fusca, assembly GCA_947179485.1. Lineage (NCBI taxonomy): Eukaryota > Metazoa > Arthropoda > Collembola > Symphypleona > Sminthuridae > Allacma > Allacma fusca. Next base: position 37,775,148 of record OX359249.1, read on the forward strand.
CGAAGGGGTGAAATGTCTCCGAACTGTCCTCGTATATATTTGAAATAGCAATAATATCCGGTTTGGACTCTCGTGAAAACGTTGCCACGGAGATTGGGAGACTGGAGTCATTAGCGAAGCCAAATTCTGACACGAATTCGCTGAGACTTTCATGGAGCCAGATGTCACACTGAAGGTTCCTTATTGATCGCTGGAATAAAAACCAATGAAACGATTGCAATTGCTTGGAAGTACTCCTGGTTACAGGTTTACACAGAACTTCTGCTTCATTTCACTTTTATAATTTACATCAGGTCAAGCTCTACTCCGCTCATCCAGATATCCTTCCACCCCACTATACTGTAAAGAATGACCCAAATAGCTATCCCAGACTTGGTGTCAAACCAAACTTCCTTTTTTATTGGTAGTAAAACGACGCAAGACGTGGAACATTGGTTGAAAAACCAACTGAGCAGGTTACGTGGAAAGTAAATACATACAAATGGCTGAATGTGTAGCCTTAGAAAAAAAATCTGTAATCTCCTGCAGTGAAGTGGAATAAGACGGAAATGGCACTTTTCACACAGATGAACAGGAAAAGAAAATTCCACAAGAGAGGCGGAGCTGGGATGGAAAGTGTCAAGCAGAGGAATGAAAACGAAAATGGTGTCACCGTAAAATAATTCCTGCCCAGCAACTTGAAAGATGCTGGAGTAGACCAGAGCATCCTATGTATGTACTTCAAACGTCAGTATAATTGACGAAGCCCACTTACGTGTGCCCTTTTCACCATAAGTGTTGCTGCGGTAAATGACTACATCCCAACTCTCCGAGTAAACTTTCTCCATGTATTTTACTGTCATGGCTCATGTACCTATAAAATATCTGTCGACAGAGACATACAGAGTTCAGTACATAGGTCACCTCATGGGTTGATTGAGACCCTGACTACCAATCCTATACTGAAAACTCTCGTTGACAGTATTGTTCATGGACCAGTTACGATATTCCGATGAAAATAATTAAAATACCGATCCCGTTAGCTGTCGTGTCCATTCTACTGAACGTGCTTTCAAGTGGAAGGAGGAATTCAGCGTCTGTGGATCACAAAATAAATCACTATAGCTATGTTTCCCTGGTCATTAGGACAGACAGGATGGAATGGCTGCTGTTCTGGGTAAACACAAGTGGAAAATTGCTTTTTTGTGGACAGGGGATATGTTCCAGTGATATGGTTCCTTCTGGATATTTTGACACTACCATGATAACGCAATACAGAATAACAGCAATATCATACGGAACTGAAAAGCCTTGAGCGCCATTTCTTCAAAACTCATCTTTTTAAGTAATTTTGTCATAATATAGTTTGTATACAATGGACAGATCTTCAAAGACGGAGTAGTATTGAGTCGAAAATATAGCTTTGCAGTACTTCAATTTATTTTACACACAACAGTACAGAAAGTAGGATTCGTGGTGGAACTAACATTGGGATCTCAAAAAAAAAAAAAAATTTATATGCTTCTAAAACCGGGACGACTCCAGCTTTACCTACAGACAGCAGCGTAACTTCAGAATTGCCTTTTGCTACGAATTTTGCGATACATTAGAACGGTATATTACAAAAGCAGCACTTTTATTTACTACTATTTGTTCCCAAAGCCATTACAGACTGTTCCTGTTAAATCACAAGCACGTAATATTTTTCCCTTCAAAAAATACACTTCGTTATGATTTGTTAAATTGCCCACAAAAATCATACGACTCGGCTTTATGGTGAGCTGAAATTACATGTAAAGTAATACTAACATATTCCAATGTGCCTTTTCAACTGTAATATTTCAAACTACAGGCGTAATTACTTGTAATAATGTACATTCAGGAACATTTGCCCTAAACGTAGATTCTACGAGACTAAAATCCCATTCTAGCTGTGTTATATGATTGCAGAAACTGTAACAATTATGAGTGCCCTCTGAGAGTTGAGATCCCATTCGTCAAACCAAGTATTGTAGGGGAGAAATTTATTACAAAATTAAATTACAGCAAACACATACTACAGATGGATATGTGCTGTATAAATGGGGCAGACAGAGTGGGTAACACTAGAATATTTTTGTTCGGAATAAAAAACTGAAATTGGTTTCCATGATAGAGCCTTGGCATCATCCTTCAGTTAAATGATGATACAAAGCCTTGAGAAGATGAGTGTGCTGCTGTTCCCGGCTCCTGCCACGCCACTCAAGTCTCGAGAAGTAAGTCAAGTGAAAAATTCAATTTTACAAATGTGAGTCAAATGGATGCACAGAAGACAGGTGTCCATAAATACGGAGATACGTACGTACGTCCATGCATAAGAGCTCAAAAAAAAAATTTGATATGGGAGTGAAGGTAAGGGAAAATGGAAGACTTTCAATATTACTGTATTCCAAGGAAAACTTCATACTCCATCATGTATATTTAATCTTATTATGATTATGTCGTTGGTAGGCTAGTATCTCTCCTTCACAGGGAGAGGAAGTAGACACGGCAGAATTTATTCCACTCATATATGATGATGAGGTAAATTCAGTAAAAACTTTCCCACGAAATAAGAGAAGAAGGCGAGCCCGTAGGATGTAAACAACTGCCAGAAACAGACAAACAGTAGCAAAAATTTTGTTACTCAAAACTCCTACAAGTTGTAATGACTGGACATGTAATGACTAAAAGTCTTGAGGCGGCCTTCAGTTTCATTTTCATCACGAACCACAAACTTTCTCCTCAACTCCGGCTTAAAAAACTGTTTGAATGCTTTTATCAGTTGTTTGCTTTGCAAATTTAGAGGAAACTATAGCGCTATTGATTTCAGACTGTAAACTGTATGTAACGAGAGATGTGGGCACTCCATAGGATTTGGCTGGCTTAAAACTGAACGTCTCCAAGGAGCATTTTTAGGAAAAAGAATCAATAGAGTCAGAAACCATTATTGACAATTGGAAGATACTAGAACGTGACTGAGTGAGTAGAGAGCTATTGAGACGTGGAAACGGCACACTCCCAACCCATGGTTATAATAAGGTTACTTAAAGTGTGGAACTTAGTTTTGAGGGATATGGGTTATTAATCCCATGTCTTGATGCTCACAATAGTTCCCCTTACTTTATTCAGACTTGGGTTAATTATTTGCCAAAGCCTTAGTCACACGCTGTGTGGAACAATAAGGTGCCCACTATTTATTATAAGTATAAGTACCCGTGATAGGGATGAGACTGTCATTTATAATGAAAATGTCATATTTGCTGGGACTAATTGTAAGAAAAGTTTGCCGATATAAATGACTCAGGTTTACACGTCTTGCCACAGATGCCGAGCCAAGTTCACACAAATGAACTCATATCCCCTTCACAATGAGCTTCGAGTGAGAGGAGAGAGTTTTGCTCAAGAAAATGAAATCACAAAACTTTGTCTTATTAAGTACGTCAACCTTCACCACGAAAGGGGGACTAAGTTTCGTGCGGTTTTCCCAGTGCCTTGCCATTGCAAAAAGTGTCTTTTATAACCCCTCATGGCAACTACCATTAAACCGTCAAATGTCTCAAAGTATCTGGAGAAGTTCATTAAGACTAAACTACAGGGAAGGGTTCGGGGGGGGGGGGCGTTACGGACTTTTAAAATTTCAAGTATTACCTTGCCCCAGTAGTTGACAAAGGATGGGTCAAAGTTGAGGAGGAGCTTGGCATGCTCCAACATGAATCTCCGTAAGTTATTCGATGTCAGCTCAAATTCATTGTTAATAGGTTCCACGACACAGTCAGGCGTGCCCTTTGCATTCGAAATCCGAAACTCCAGTCCTGTGAACAGAAAGTTTACCCAAAATGCTCCCTTCACTTCAGTTTCCAGTAGATATAGATACGGCACATTACATCTCACACAATGAGGAACGTCACGGGAAGGAGTATTGATGAGGTTGAGCGACTTACAAACACTCGCACGCGGACTTTCAGACTCAATTCAAAGATGTGAGCAGGGATGAAGAACGACAAAGAGGTCAATGAGGCGGGCAAAATAACAGAGGAATCTGAGGAAACTATTTTCTTTTCTTGAAAATACACAGGGAAAAGCGTTAAAAACAGTTGAAAGTGATTTTCGGACTAGCCTTTAAGCTTCGGAAACATTTGAGGAAATCTTTTATGGAGAGGAACGCGGAGGATCCATCGCTACATCCGTATGTATGTATGTACCTCACATGGACTTTTCTTGTAATTCAGTCCCAGTGTACGTGCTTTCATGTATCTACCTCTCTCCTTCCCCCGACATACGTGACAGTATATAAATAAAAGCTCTACACCTCATTTATACGTATATATACAAATTACTCGTATAAGAATTATGCCACTTATTGGTAGACATAAAGAATAATAAGTATTTCGTGCTCCTAGTCGAGAACATCTTTTTCAATCCAGTCACTTCCGCACCAGATACTTATATACATACATACGGTTGCTTCATCTTGTAAAAACTTTGTGGAAACCTTTTATTGTGGGTAGTTTTGGCCTTAAAGGCTCTCAAAAAACTTTGATTGATTAAACAACACAAGAGAAATTCCTTTTGAAAATAACTTTTGCTCATGTGAAAAAAATTGCTTTCAAATCTCCTTCTGCCTTGTGCTCTTTAGGAGCACACAAAAGAAAATAGGAATCTTATTCTATTCTATCCGTCCCAGAAGAAAAGAACATTTAATACACATTTTTTCCTACACTTTCAATCATTGATCGTTCCCTGATACCCACAATGTGAGTTACTTTCTGTTTTCTTCCCATCACAATGAAGCTAACTAACTCGCTGGAGAAAGTCATTCGCAGCCTTTGGGAAAATTAGACCTGCCAGTTCTTCTAATCCTTTCTATGATCTGTGAATTTAATCCATTGTGGATGCCATTAGCTAATCCTCAGTTAATACGGATACTTCACGGAGGGAAAAATATTTCAAAGATATTTTTAAAGGCTCATTTTATGATGGCATCATTAAAAATTGCCCATTATTCTAACGACATGAATATTCCTTTGACAAAAAGAGTAAAAGGACTTTGAACATAAAGATATTGATACAAAGGACGGATTAGCTGGATTTTTATCATGAATTTGTACGTTCATAGAAGCAAGCAAGGACTATGGGAGTATGTGAGTTCTCATAAACATAGGAGACGCCGGGGGAAAATGTCAGCATTTTGAGCTTCATTTAAAATTTACATTCAACCTTTTCTCAGAGAGGATTTGGTAGCATGTCTTCAAATAATATGGGAGTATCAATCAAGTGAAAATCTAATTTCCCAGATTTTTATGACGCAGCTTGATAGAATTATGAGGCGTATCATCATTGAAGTTATTCCATGTAACTTTCAAAAGGATTCCCTTACCTGATCTGAAATCTCGTACGATCTTGGAATAGAAGCATTCATACCGCTTCCCGTTTACATTTGGCAGATCAACCTTGTGGACGACGATTTTTTCAGCTCGATCTACATGTAAATTCCAAATCTGCCGCTTTTGTTCCTAGAAAATTAAACGACCAACAGAGATGTTCAGAATTTCATGAATATTTACACCATGCAGTATCATTTTTTCCCCTTAACTCTTTTCCCCTTCCTTGGAAGAAGAACTTCTATACATTGCCTTTTTTTTCCTGATGCAATGCAGAGAATTTCCTTTTCCCCAAAGAATATTTTCCTATGTATTACACGAGGAGCGTGATTGAATGTAAAATACAAGAACGAAATAGAATAGTAAGAAACTAACAACCTCAGAAGGGCAATTTTTCTCCGATTCTTCCATTCCCTTGTTTTAAACCAACTAGTTTTGAGGAACCCAGTAGTGCTACATATAATGCATACTTGTTTACTTGCACGTTTCAAAATCATGTGCTCCTCTACAAGTAAGTACTCCTTGGCTTGAATTTTTCTGTGTCAAGCCTCTATATTGCTTCATGCTGAAGCTCATTGAAAGGCTGAAGTGCTCGGGAAAGTGTTTCCACAATATCAGCATGCAAGCAGTGTTGGGTATTCTATAATAAAGACACGCACTCGTTCATAAAAGTAAGCTACAGTATCTATGTATATTACGTACATAGGCCGTTGAAGTCTCAGCTATCTGAACAATCTCAAAAAAAAAAAAGAAATTTACTAAGGTCTTGTTTGGGAAGAACAGAAAACTAATTTAAGTTTCCCCGTCTTGTCCTATTACATTTCTGAACTACTAGTGCTCAAACACCAATTTTAATTAAAAAGAACTAGCTGTGCTACAAGTATCATTGCATAATGTCATAAACTGGGAAAGTACAGAGAACTACTAAAGATACTGTGATAACTAAGGAACTTGAAATGATCCTTAGGTAAGCGAATAAGCGTGGATAATTGCTTGTTTCTATTTTTAATGCTTTCAAATGTGTATGGCTTAGTCCCTTTATAAACTGGTTTCCTTCGATCGATGATCAGCTAACCAGGCATGGAGTAGAGAATGATTAAATTTCCTCATAACAAAGCATGCGGGATTTGTCAAAATAAATTGAGCAAATTTTTAATAAACGATATTGGAGCTGACGGCCCTCTGAGATAATCATAGCTAATGAGTATGCAGGGTCCGTAGTCATCAAATGCTAATGGAACAGTTGGAGAAGGATGGGGAGAAATTTGAGGTGCTGTACACACACACATTCTACCTTATGCAGACTACTGTAGACCCCTTGAGCCGTAGGTTGTGCTTTGAATTAAATGGTACAATGCACATGGTTCCAAACAAAGGGAACTGTAGCAGAAGCAATGTATACATGTATACAGGGAGGATGTGTGCACGAGCTGGAATTCTTATTTGCAAAAACAATAAATCATTTTGAATGATGGAGTACGATAAGCGGGGATGATAAACGCTTTAGTAAGAGAATGATTGCTTCCCAAGTAAAATTTGAGCCATTAAAATCATCTCGATGAATAATAATTCTAATTTACCCCACGGAGAGCACGAGCATAATAAAAACGTGATGATGGAGGAAAATATTATTCTCTAGGTAATACTTTTGTCGCTGGAAGACCTACATCCGAACTTAATGCTCCCTGTGCATATACGACTACATATACATAGGAACGGCTACAGGTAACTTACAATGGTCGGTTGAGTTGAGCTGAGTGTGAAAGAATAGGCTAATAAAAGAGAAAGCTCTAAAAATCTCCTAGGAGACTCTTCTGCCTTGCAGTGTTACATCTCGGAGAAAGCTGGACTACTCTAATATGTAGATACTTGTAGGATTCGAGCTAAATTCTTTGAGAGTAAAAACTCACCTTTAAAAAAACTGTCTCCACAGCGACAGTGAAAATGTCAGGGATGATTGGAGCCTTGGGAGGGAAACTATCCACGGGATAAATATCCGGGCAGATGATTCCAGGTTGTTTATTGAGGACCGGGGTTCCTTGGCGTTCGTTACCATTACTATTGTGATTATAGTCATTGCTTGGACGATTGTTCTGGTTCATAAATTGTGATGAACTATCATCTTCCGTATTACCTCTTCGTCTGTGGAAATGATTTTTATGGCTATTGTTCTCATTGCCATTGTCAAGGCTGGAGTCCCCGTTCTCCCGCTCGAGAACATCTTGGTGACTGACGTCCCCGGTCTGTTGACATTGTTCTGTGGGTCCCACTTGAAATGTTAGCAGTGCACACAGAATAAATATTACTACCGAGATGGTAAAGCATTGATTGATCCGTGCGAACACTGGGAATGTTCCTTTCCGTATAACTTTCATTATTGCTCTCATTCCCTGCTGGATTCCACGTATTAATATTTGCTCTCCACGCTATACCTTACATCTCCATTCATCAGCTAATGCAGTTTCTTGTACTTGTGTACTTATTCTACTGATATCAATTCAACCCAAAACCAAAGTTCCGTTAAGTTCGAAGCATAAAATCCAGTTTTTACTACTCACTTCTGTTTTGTTACCGAAATTACACCAAAAGTTTCACAATGAATGTTAAACAACAGTTAGCGTCACACTTTATGTTAGATTCATCCGCATTTTCCGCATACAAACTAATTACTAATAACGGAATGCTAACATTGCAGTATACTTTCCTTCTCACCGGTCTCGACAATAATAATTTGTTTAATTACTTGTCGAAACAACTTTTGATTATCCCAGCATATGTCATAGTAATTATGTTATGGCACAGTTTAAATTATGAAAAGTTTTGGGTAGAAAATTTGGATCTGTCTATTCACCGAGTGGAAATGTTGAGGGTTTGTCTTGCTCCTATGTATGTGATATAGCCTTTCCTAAATGTCCTTTCTGTTGTTCCGCAGCTGCAAAACCACTGCAAAGCACGGAGATTCACGTGCGTCAAGGAAACTTTGCGGCAGGCTTTATATCAACAATATTATGTTCACCAGAAGATTTCAGAGTACGTGTAGGGTTTCCGAAATGCAAATGTTATTAAAGTTGCTAAATAGGAATTGAAACGGGAAAGAACACTACTACTGAGAAAAGCGGGAGAGTTATGGTGCCGGAAATAGAGGAAGACTCCTGGTTGTCCGGTGGAATGATGGAGGTAAATGGAGATGGTGAGTAGTGGTGAATGCTGTCTTATTTCTTGTTTAATACTAATTTAGACTAGCACATAATGAACAGTCTTAGGCTACAGAACTGGTGGAAATGAGAAGGAATGTTTGGACTTGTGAGCTGAGTTAGAGCAATGTAAATCCTCTCGTGTCTAGTATTATTGTGCCTTCTCGGACGTGAGTGTTTCTGTTCGTACTGGAACAGGATTGGAATTTTAAAGGAGACCCGTGTTTTCCTCTGCTTCGTGTTTTCTCCGAGACTGGGGAGTGCGCATTACCAGCCTCACTCAGTTTTATTGATGGACGGAAGGGATGCTACCACTGTGGAGTCATATACCCGACGTATAAGCACATCCATTTCATAGTATCCCTGGCAGTGGGTAAAAAAGCCTCGGAGAGCACACACACATACACACAGAGAGAGAGAGAGAGAGAGAGACCATACCTACCCAACTATGTATAGTCACCCTTCCCCACCACATACAAGGCCTGCTGGATATATAACTCTTACTCCGCTTTGAGCCAGGAAGGCTTCTATTGAGAAGGGTTGAAGTTGAAATTCTTTCTCTCGGATCGATTCACGATTCCCCAGCAACAACACGAGCACCAGATGTGACTTTCACTCTTCTTACACTCTCCCAACTGAACATCTCTTGAACGGTCTGTTATAGTGTACGCCCTCATCGCCCGTTAACTTCTCATACGAAATCCTCACGTGCATGGGTGTACGAGGAGTAATGAAAGGAGAAGGCGAGAGATAGAGAGAGAGAGAGAGAGAGAGAGAGAGACGGTACTTCAATCTGATTTGATCCATGCAAAAGCATTGGTGAAGGTGAATGTGGAAAGGCACACTTTAAACTTTTATTCCCTCAACTAATATTAAATATTAGTAACTCAGGGAGGCATACCAGTCTTGAATTCTAAACTCATTTCTATCGACGTTGAAAAAGCTTGTTCATTTCCCAGCCATCCATGTTCCGTCGGCCGGGGTGGAAAAAATCGGCTGGTGATAGGGAAGAAATCCAACCGCTATTACACCCAATATTATATTACATCTCCATTCCACATCAACTCATTCAATTTGCATTGTATTTCACTCCTTGGGCATTCTCCACTCAAAGATCATTACCACAGGAATGAGTTTCTTTCTTGATTCATTCTTTGAGGATTTTGTGTGTGTGGGGCTGAGGAGGGCAACCGCTTGACTTTTAAGACGGGCACTATTAAGTGCGTGCACTAACCCTATAACTTATATATTGTGAGCAATTCATTAATTAATTTAAAAATAGCTCAAATTTTCAATGCGGTTCAGGAAATTAATGGACGATTGGGAAGGAAGATTACAGCCCCAAGACCAAGATTTTCAGGAGGTTTCCAAAGGTTTCAAAGCCCCAGCGTCAATTAACTTGAACATGTGCCAACTTTGATAAAACTAATATTTATTTGAAAAAAAAACTTGTGGATAGTTGAAGAGGAAAGAGGGGCTTGGTTTTGTTGGAGACTTGAGCCTGTAGGTATATTACATCTTATGTAGATATAGATATCAGATGGTTTAATTTGAGAGAAGAGGCATTCTTCAGTGTTATCGCATTTCCGGAATAAATTGTGCTCCCTAAGTGACACACTGGCTACAGAGCCAGGTTCTTACATCCCTCTCATGAGATCCGCTCAGTTTCTTCCCATTCCCTATCTAAGGCTGTAGAATTACTTTCCTCAAGTCATCACTTACAACCAAGATTTAATATCTCACATTACAGGATAATTAAAAATGTCAGGCGTTCGACTTGAGATTTGGGCAACTCTGCAAGTAAGCCATTGAAGGCTTAAGCCGGAGCTTCCCTTCCATTTCCGCTTCGTTATCAAGTCTACCCCAATCTTGCGTATTGCACGTTCTAACCAGCAGGACGCAAAAAGGATATATAGATATACTTACATATATGTATCTACATAATTACTTACATATGTATAATTCGTGTTGCACTTTTCGAACTTGTGATGAAAAACTTGTGACTATTACACAACAAATGTGAGTTTTGGTTGTTTAGTATCCTTTTTAATTAAGCCTATTTTGACTTTCTACTTCAAGTGTAACTTCATCTGAAATTCCAATAGTACTTTGTTTGTACTCAAGTCTGCAGCTTTCGGAGGCTACATTGTGTCATGTAACACGGCTCATATTACAAACTGTAACGGAACTCTGTTAATATGCAGTAATTACTGAATTCACAAAACCGGGTGTTCACATTCTTAAAATAAATAATTAATTTGAAAGAATACACATACATTCATACTTTACGGCCAAATATGAGCGTTTAAATGCTCGTCAGCTGCATTAGCGGAAGTTTTGAAACGGGGTTTGATTTGGGAAGAAACCCGAGAACAATTTGGGGGATAAATATTTCATGGGAACAGAGTAGATGTTACGACAGGGGAGTGCCAGGCGATGGCGATTGCCTCCTTAGAATTATGATGTTACTTCCCGGGGAAACTAATTACTAATGGTAAGTTTGCGAGAGACCAAAGTAAGGTATGGTGTGACGTCAGGTTGACATAAATTATTCATTCATTAAATTATAGAAGGAGAAATCAAAGGGAATGGGTCTCGATCGGCGGTTTTATTCCTTAAGTATTCTCCCTTCTCGGAAGTCTTGGCAGGACCATAGAATATTGTCACATTCCTTCCAAGACCAAAGAGCGAAGTTGGTAATTGCGGAGATTGGGAACCCTGCATGGGAAAGTGTAATATAAAATGACGGAGAATGAAACCATGTAAAATGGTCCAAACATGTCACACACATACATCGGATGTTAAATTGTGCACTCTCCCTCGGCAATGCAAGTTACTGATGCTAATCCGACTTTACTCACAGGGAGAACACCAAGGGTGGGGACACCGGGAGACGGAGACCTGTGTGTGCTGGTGCAATCGTCCATCGTAAATCTAAGTGGAAATCTAACCCCGCATCTAAAATTTATGCACTTTCCCCATTAGGAACTTACTTATGTGAAAATAAAGTCTGACGAGCTGTTGTTTCCGTCTGTACAGGGAAGGGACAGGATTAAAGCATTGCAGTCACGCGTGTGTGTGTGTGTGTGTGTGTGTGTGTGTGTGTGTGTGTACCTTCCAAGGAGTTCCCGCAAGTCTGAAAATTTCGAATCACGAACTTTTTTTATTTCCATTCTCAAATACATACATGTATGAAAAATATAGATTGAACCTCACAGGAAATGTAGTGAGAGGGGATGAGCACGCACGTTGGCATTGATGGTCGTCGCAGAAACTCCATCATCTTTGCCAATGTATTTTATTCATTTATGAAATAGCCTCGGACAAGCTGGAAATACGGAGGTGGCTTATGGCCAATGGCCATCGGCGAATTACCGTCATGCCCTGTCACACTGCTTCTTACTACTTTTATCATCCCGAGTCTACATACGAAGGTTCGTCTTAACCCATTCCGATATTCACTTTTGGCCAACTCACTTTCGACTGATGTTCCTAGCCCTAAGTCTCCGGAGGAAATTGCACTCATTCCGATTATGAGGGAACCAACGGGTTTACCAATTGGGAAATTTCCATTATTTCAGGAAAGGAGTCCGCCGGCAAAATAGGGATCCATGGATATGTCATAATCAGTCAGTCGCATAGTTGAATGAGTAGGATATAAAATTAAATTACTAAATGAAATAATAGTGAAGCTAAACGAAAATAAACAGAAAAGTTGGCCTTTAAAATTAATCAAGTTAAATGAATACTCAAGTATAATTTTACATTACATCATCAAGGTACATCAAACTAGATCAAATATAAGAAATTCGGAAGAACGCAGAAAACAGTAGTTGGAGCGACCCTCCGCTCGGATAAGCAATTACGAGTCTCTGGAAGTAAAATGTATTAACATGTGTAATGAATTAACATAGGGACTATTTTGCCTGGAGTAGAAATGGCAGGGAGAAAAATGAGTCGGAGGCTTATCGTTGTCATGTGATTGCCAAGTGAACTCCGAGAGAGAGAGAGAGATGGATTAAACAAATGAAGAATAATTATTATTTGACTGTTCTGTGTATTTTGTTTTGAGAGGCAGAGAGGTTGAAAGGACGTATGTATGTTGTTCATACGAGAGGATTTTGAGCATTCCGAAGCACGTCAGAGAAATGCATGTTGGTGGCCTGACGAATAATTGTTGCTGTGTCATCATCAGTTGACGTCCTCAAGTTGAAGGAAATGAAATGTGGAAGGTATAATTATATATATGGTGATATATGTAAGATGTTTGTTTACAAGAGTGTAATGTAGATATGGTGACAATGTGTGATACGGTTGTTAGTATGAAGTGATGCAAAATGTGTGTGAATATAAATGATTCCTGGCTTTCCATCCCAGCTGCACTTTATTGCTCATCGAGTCAAATGAAATGTATCCATTACTCAGGGGGCGAAAAGAGTGGAGCGTATTTATTAAATAAATTCTTCCCGTGGCTTCATTGCTTCACCACTTCCACATAATAAGCTATCTTGTGATATTAGATGGCTTGCATTATATACGACTACCTCGGTTGGCTCTTGGCTCCTCGCTTCCATATGACACCCTGCCTAGGTTATTTTTGGACGTCTTCTCAATATACTGTACACACACGGACTCAAGTATCTATGCATCTACATACATAAACATAGATGCTGAGTGTGAGTGCGGGGAACAAATACCAAATAAAAGAGCGCGTCTCTCACCCACACTTATTGCGTGGACTTTTGCGTGGATCTGGGAACACACGGGCTGAGGAAGTTTCCCCACATTGACTTCGATATCCGTGCCAAGCGTAGCATCATAAATCGGAATAATTGTAATTTATTTATTTATCCATAACTTTCCCTTTGCACCTTGCTGTAGTATAGCGTCGTAGCTTGGAGCATATATCTTAGCCCCGAAAATACGCTTCCGTCTTATTCCAGGTTCACTTTTTTTCCATTTTATTACACCCTTTCAGCTTCTATTATTATTCATCCCTCCCTAACTTATGACGGCTTCAAGTGCATCGAATTTTTCTTATTCAATTATTATCATATCCTAGCGTCGGGCACGAAATCCCCCTATTAATTATTGCCTGCAATAAAAAAAAATCCTGGGCTAGACTTCGGTGACCCCATCAAAATATCAACTCACCCGGTTCGCCTGCGTTTGTGGTGTATTGTACATACTACTCTATGGAATCTACAAATGAATAGGACTTTTGGATCAGTATCCCAGTATTTCATAAATTCATGGCACATTCGACGGTGGGAAGGGAAAAAAATACGGTGCAATTATTTTCAGATGACCTAGATGTGTCGTATCGTGAATACTAATAATGATCTATGACCAAGGATTGGAGTTTGCCAGGGTCTGTCGCAAGGACGGGAATTTTTTGAGAGAGACAATGAGAAGCGATGATAATCTTCCAAGAACGTATCTTGAATGAATTGAGTTGTATTTGATTCCTCAGATCAACAAATCTTTATTCACGTAATTTATTTTATGTTATTACACCCAACATGCAGTTTAAGCTACCAAAACATTTTTCGTCGCTCCAATAGAAGCCCACTGCAGAGAGAGAGAGAGAGAGAGACAGTGTACAGTGTATATTTAGTAATTAGGACAACGGAATTCATGTGTTCTTGAGAGAGTTGAGACACGTACAGTATAACCAAACTTAACTTGACATTTTAACAGGGTTACCTTAAGTTACCTAAAAACGGTATTTTAGACATGCCTCATAAGCTTATTTCAACACTGGAGCTCAGGTCAACATTAAAAATGATATTAAGGTTAAAAAAGTCACTGAATCATGAATTTGTACCTTCATAATTCCTTTGATCTTTCTCACTGTGCGTCATTTTATTTGTATAACATTAAAAATGATACTTCTCTACTCGGGTCTCATTCTCAAACTGGGGCAATGTAATAATATATAGACATGCTTTGTTTTAGAACAATGATTTGTAAGTAATTTAATTTTAAGTAAGATAAATTTACATACGATACATGATACATTACAACAGACTACCCGGATCTTTTATACAAACAATTCTGAATATCATTATCACGTGAGCTATCCCTTATTATTCCATAGACGCAAGGACAGCGAGACATTTGGGCTGTCCATTTTGATAGATACTACTAGGTCAATTTATGAGAATAGCACACAACTATCCATTAAAATTAGACTCCTTACGACTATTTATATTCTTTTAAGATTATCATTTCCATGTATGTATTTCCTTACATGTATGAGTAGAAAGTCCGCTTAAAATCCCTTTTAAACGCATCCCTTGACCTTACCAGAACTAAACACCTCAGAGATTAGATTAGGCATTAATTAACTCATCATAGTCACTATGGTCACTAAGTATCAAAATCCTGTTCAACTTGAGTAAAAATATGAACAACTTATGGCTAGATAAGATTGGTGTGATAGAGTGCTTGAGATGTAATAAAGATACTGTGAAGGATGAATCAAATGCTCAAAGTGTAATATGTACATATAATAATTAATTAGCTTTATACTCCATTTTGTACTAAAATATTTTGTACTCAAAAGCAGAATGAAAGAATAGAGAGCTTGAGCGAACTAAGAGAGAACAAGTACAATGCTTTTTCACAGGATTTAAAAAATGAGCTAACCTTACGAAAGGAAAATACAATATTAAAATAATTGTATCTATGTATGTATTCGGGGAATGTAAGATGGATTGTTGCTGATGGATTCTTGTCACTGATGAAGAACCGTATTTGACGGGGAGATGTGTGGAGAGATGGGGGATCTAGACGTAAGTTTCTACAGTACAGATTTCTAGTCAGAGTGTGGTAAAAGTTTCGAGCCTATTGCTGTTAAACTCTAAATCAGCATTGGAAATGTTTGCACTGGACTGTTTCAAATGAGGATTATTCTTGCCCATAGCGTAGCATTTGAGACGCTCCATTTGACCCGCAAGTTTTTGCAATTCTTCCTGCAATCAACACGAAAACCACATTTGTGTTCAATGACCATCGAAAAAAAAACTGACTTTTCCAGCCCAACACGGGTGTATACTCAAATAAACACAAAGGGGTTCTACATGTACGTCCATTATCTGTACAATGTGCGTATTAGTGGGAGCCGTCCAGTTTCACCGTCCTGTAGTTTGTAAAGGTTCATGCACAACCACTCGTTCCGTGAGTAGCCATGGGGTTTTTTTACTCTCACAAAGGCAAGTATTACTTCAGAACTTCGGTTACATTCTTCGGACATGACTATGTATGTAGATCCATATCCTTTACTTGCGTACACATAAATACTCCGTGTAACAAACGGGTTCTAAGCTTGACCATAAATTCAATACCCGGTACATTTTTCGGCCACACAGGCTGGAAAATATGGGAACAATGCTAGGAAAATATCGTAATGGTAAGGAATCGTTACTGGCAATATTTCGCCATCCCCATTACATTAAAGCCCATAACATAAAAATCCCACCACTCACATCCGCTCCTCTGCAAAGCTACAAAAAAGCTCAGTGTTCCGCCTTAACCAGCAGATACACACAATTAGTTCAGTTCTTTATTTCGGACAGGCCTGAAAGTTCCTTCCATGTGTGCTACCTCTTGGCCAAAGTAATTCATTTAAGTAGAAATACTCCCTGCTGAGAGTCTGCTAAACTAATACAATCTACCAGATAGAAAAATAATATCCAGTCCTAAAATTTATCCAGCCCAAGATAATCATTAGAACACAAAACTAGGAATTAATTTCCCTAATACAAAACGTATGTATTCCCTGGACAATTTATGAAATAGGTTTTGATGTCAAAAATAAGCTCCTGGAGGGGGAAAAAATAGCGATTTGTTTGCAAAAGTTATTGTTCACGGAGTCACTCTTAAAGGGGGACGTGGTGGGAAACAAAGATAAGCAATGGGGCGGGGGCGTTTTGGATTTTTTGGTCGTTATAGCTAATTGCAAGGATGGGAAGAGGCTGACGGCCGCATAATAATTTGGTTGGAAGTTCAGAGGGAACATTAAACCAAGTCCTTGACAGTATTCTGAACTTTTATCCTGTCAAGCCCCGAGTAAGAAACTTGCTAGGGAAAGATGGTGGCGTAACAATTTGTGGAATAATCATGACCATAATGGAATTAAATTAGGAGACTGAACTTTGTAAAGACAGGAGGGAAAGAGAGAGAGGAGGAGGAGGAGGAAGAGGAGGAGGAGGAGGAGAGGAGACGGGGATCGTACCTAGGAAATCTGGACACAAAGGAATTGAATATACTTATAATAATCTGTAAATACTAAGCTTAGGAATCGTTTAATATTTTAAGGGTACATACAATACAATTAGAAAAAAACACACGAGAGGATTAGTTTACCTTAAGTTGCTGATTTTCCTCTGCCAGGTCAAGTGTATCATGGCCAAATCCATTTGCCGAGCTTGGCATTTCCTTCAACTCTTTCGGCTTTCCCCAGAGAACACAGTAGAGCTGTAATGGAATAAACAGTAGTCTGCCTGTAATTTTCCTCCGTAAAACTTTCTATTATTCTGTATCTAATGCTCAGCTCTCTGTGGAGTGTCTGCATCACTGCCTTAATTGATTCTGTCTCATCTCCCTCTCCTTCCGTCGTCTCACTCAGGGCCCGGCCTATTCTTTTTCTTTTGTAAATACTCCCAACCCAATTAATTATTATAATTTAAATAGAAATTTATAACGAAGACTCCCTCATTGAATGTAACTCAATTTCGGAAGTTGAGGAAAAGTGGTCGACACTTTAAATGACTCGATCACACTCAACAATATTTTTTTTTTACTGGATCAACATAGCATGTCTCGACAACTTGCTCTGGGAAAAGACAACAGCTATTGATTTTCCTCACTTTCCCTTTCAAATGCCGGGCTTATCTTTGAAAAGCACGTTCCATTCTCTTTTAAACAAACAAAGGCTCACTTAAAAATGATTGAAGGTCCACTTAACTCCCAATAACATAGCTCCCTTGATTAAATTCATTGTAGAGTCGTTATGTATGCACGGAGGGAGTGAAGATACATAATTTATGCCACCTGACAAGGAACTAATAGGAGAACTTCAAGCTGATGGATGTAAGTACAACAGCATTACCTTGCTTCCGAATACCAACGCAATGGTGATTGTTGTGCTCATTTGAGTGCGAATAAAAGCGAAGAGGTACTTGACATCAGGTCCCGCATTCGGAAGAATGATTAAACTGTAAAAACAAAATTTCAATAGAGACTAACAATTCCCCCCCCCCCCCGATTAAGAAAGCTTCTATTATGCAATATATACTCAGATTTATCAAATAATCTGTAGTTTAATTTTTGACGAGGGAAAACACGTCTCAGGAAGGATTTTGCAAGTTAAAAAATCATGGGATGGGCAAAGGATGAGATTTATCTCCTTCTTGAGATGTGTGCCCGTGCCGTGTAGAGTGAAAATCCAATCTCCGTCAAGAATAAAGATGGAATTGGTACAACGAAGCCGTCCAGTTACGTTAACTAAACCCTCCCTGACCAAGTAATTTTTGTCGCCCTAATAAATCCGCAAATAAGGAATTAATGCAGAGAAAACCTCGAGAGACAGATTTCCCCATAAAATTTTCGTCATGACCATTTGAATTGGACACGGAGGAGTAATTTGAGGATGAGACTTTGATCACCCGTCTATAAGAGCGTGGCCAGGAGAAGTTCAAGTAGTTTGTCTACTTTCTCCACCTACTGAAACTTTCGATGTAAGGACATTGGATGGGAACTAATGGAAGTTTATTTGATAGAACATATATAATTATATATATATATATATATATATAATTATATATACGTACTCATGAGAAACAATCCAAGAACCGACGAAATTGCGTATCAGCATTTGAATATTTTTTGGAGTTCGAGCATCTCACTTGACGTTGATGACAGGGAGCTGTTCGATAGTAGATTTTTAGTAGGAAATCAACTTGCATGTAATAGGAATCCAAATGGAAGGCAATTAGAAAAGTGTTGAAAATGTAAAGGGTGATTTGCTTTCCAAGTGTTTACTATGACTGCTCCCAACGAGGGCCGTAGAGATAGGAAAGGGAGTCGAGACCAGTCACGTACGTATTTCATGACGGTGAGGTGAAGGAGTAGAAGGAGAAGGAAGACGTGTAGGAAGGAATAAAATGCGTAAGTAGTTTCCCTTTCTACATGAATAACTCTAGTGTTCCAATGAAAAGAAAAAAAAAGGAGAGATTTAAATTATTCTACTCACTGAAGAGCCGCCATAAGAATATTGATGATGGCTATATTGTAGATGGAGTACGAGATGAATTGAGCGTCCGGGTTCTCACGGATTCTGTAGCAGATCCATACACCGTAACTGAGGAAGATCACTTCTCCTGTGGCCAAAGCATGATCCCACCTACAGACATTTTGTAAGTTGTTTGAAACAGACAATCATAGAAATTCCGGAGAGATTTACCGTCCAAATAAATTTCCTGACTTCAATCATTATTCTCTTTTATTCTAATCCCCTGATGTGAAGGCCTTGGCTAGACTTCACAAATGGCCAGGCAGCCCTATATCCGTTATCATTATACACTACCGGAAGAAATAGATTTTTGTTACAATATCGCATCTTCCTACTGTTTCTTGTAACAATGTCAATTATTAGTTTTCGTACTCATATTGTAGTAAATAAAAGAAGTTTTAGTGTATTAATTTCCTCACCAATTGTAAACACATTGGATGAAACGCTTCTTGTCAGTTGTCTCCATGACTTGGATGCCTGGAGGGGAGCTGAGGGTCCAGGCAAACAAATAAAGAAGCATGATGACCATAATTGGACTCATCCAGTGAAGTAAGTGCTTCTCCGTGAGTTTTATCTTGTGTGCGGACTTCACCCGGAATGTTAAATACACACTAGGAAAAAATAAAATAAAGGGGGCGATAGGAAATTTCCGAAAATCATACTTACATACATTCTCGTGCTTAATTGCTTCATCAAAATTCCCGTCCACATGTTGTGAGTTGTGACAAAAACTAATTATTTTTCAACCTGCCACCATTATTATTACTTTGATTGCTTTCCCCCCTTTCCGTCAACAGAGGAGACAGGGGAACAAAAAAACTCAATTTGTAGTTCCAGGAAATTATTGTTGGAATTGAATCAATGCGTACATCATGTACATGAGTAAAATAAGAAAAGTTTTACCAGCCGGAGAAGTAACAGTTTGTGCTAACCTCTTTTGAAATTCCAGCTTGTTTTCGAGGTACTTTCAAGACAGAAATGATTATATTTGATCTAGAAAAGAATTTACTACATTATAGTTTTTGGCAATGACAGAGGAAACTACAGAAATGAAGTATAAACTTTGTAAAACGGTTTGCGAGCAACACTTGCGCAAGTTTCTAGGAATTCCCTCCTCGTCTTATTTTCTTCAAACTTATCCAATATCGTTAGGGATGAAGTTGTAAATAGTAAATTTTATACAGACTTCCAAAAATCACATTATCTCAACAGAGAAATAGTTATAAAAGTTGGGGAAATCTTGTTAGCTCGTTGTGACTGTCAACAGAATCATAGGCCATAGGCATGTCTCCCAACCTCCAACTTTTATTTACTGAAAAAACTTGAGCAGAATTCCGTCGACAATGACAATATGACAATGATGGAGGTGCCACAATTATTTACTGTATAAAATTAACTATTTCCCCTGTGCAATAATTTACTCCGAAAAGCTCATCTATTCCATTCGTGATTTATAATTATCTGTCATTGGAAGTGTTACTTTCCTGGATTTTCCAACGTAATGGTTACGCCGTAACCCACATCCCGTACAAGCCACTCATTTCAAGTTCATTATTCATTCAAGTTCTCATTCCGCTAATAATTCTGGCAAGGGATAATATTTGAAGTGACAATCAGGACCATTTTCAAGTACTGAGGAACTAAAACTTAAGGAAACATTAGACAGAAAAGTGGGATCTCACCGGCAGAGTTTCATGTACAAAGCTGTGTAGGTTATGCAGAAGCCCAAATGTCTCGTCCATTTCACAGCAACGCAAGACTGCATAGTTAGAACTGGGAATAACGCAACCATCTAGACACAGAGGCAATCACATAGGTAATTTAGTATTAGCAACGTCACCCGACATGTTTTTTTTATTAAAACCGCATCTCCGAATGTTATCAGAGCAGGCCACAAACTAGGATAGAGATGGGGAAAGATCTTGTCCTACATTTGTTTCAAAATCATCTTATCTAAGATTTACAGAATTATTACGCAATTATTTATTCTCTTGCCTCACTCTCTTGGAGTGGAATTATTCTGGAAAAGTTGCTGAAGCATTCCTTTATGTCCTTAAGCAATATAACATGGACAAGAAAACCCCAGTTTTGCAACGCCTAGAAAACTGTCCAATTTCGACACACGAAATTACTCCGAATCTACATATCTAGACTCTATGTATATTCGAAATATTAAAACAAATATTCGAATCCTTGAAAGATCTTAGGTCTAACCTATTGGTCTCTTTACCTTCATACAAAAGTGTATTACTGGTGACAGCTAGAGATTAATCAACGAAAATTGGATTTTCCAAAATTACTAACAAAGCATGACTGATCTTTTTAATTAGGCTCAACCTGGAGACGGCCCTGTGTTTAAGTATATTAAGACGTCCCATTCTAACTTTATACGAGCGATATCAAACCTAAGCTGTCGCTTAAGATATATTGTATTGGTTGCATCACACTTTAATGGAGGCCCTTATTCAATTAAACTCTTCACTGCGGGCTCATCCAAACAGGTTATTAGATTTGACAACCTACAGAAGCATGTCAATTGGTCCCTACAATATCTAAATGAGGCCAACCTCGGGTGTAAATAAAATATCCCTAAGGTTTCTCAGCCTCAGAGGATTTCTCTTAAAATATACACTGAGAATGAATTTCAGATTCTATATAAAGCTAAGAAACAAGATAACTTCTTCGGCTTGAAAACTACTTAACATGGTTGGCATCGTAAGCTAAAAGTTTATCTCCTCATAATTGAGCTACTTGCACAAAACCTTTGGAGAATTCTAAAGTTGTCTCTAAACAATTTTGTAATATTATTATGCGTTGGAAATGCTTCCCATCCAAACAAATGATTTCTTTTAAGTACTTATTGTTAGAGCTCATGGTTAATTTGCACGACTGTCGAAAAGTCGGACGGAGAAACATTGTCACCCGGAATATGTCATGTTGAGAGCTTCTTCTCTGGAATATTCTTCCCAAAAAGTTTTGCAGCGTAATGAGTGCTGGACTATATTGGGAGTTAACCCTAGGCGAAATTCCCTTGTTTCCAAAATATTAAAACGTTATTGTTTCTAGCCCTCCCTTTTGTCCTCAAAGGGGAAATTTACTTAGGGTACACATTATCATGTGAATAGCTAAGTAGTACCTCAGTATACATGATGATACAGCCCACCAGAACGATACAATGGAAAATGGGCGAGGAAGACTTGAGGACGGGAACACGGCGGTATTTGTACACAATCAGTATGATGCCCACCGTGCATGTTATACTCACCATCGACACGCTTAACAGACCGATCCTGCAAAAATCAAATATTATTTTAAATTAATTACTGTTATATTGCCAGTAGGCTGAATAGATATTATCTATAATTATTAGTATTTATGGAAATAAATAGGGGAAACAGTTAACAGGGTCAAACTGCCAACAGTCAGGCAAAAGTGGAGAGAAACCCAAAGTATGCCATCTCTCATGTGTCCAAGCATTAAAGCCTACTACACAAGAGGACAACGGTTTTTGCTTGCATCCCATCCTGTATGGAGTTTTGTAGCTGGCTCCTAGGTGGCGCTGGAGATCCTTAAAGTAGTGAACGTACTAGGGTTTCGACGTCTTCCTCTCCCAGACCAGTCAATATTTTCATACTTACGAAATGGGAATTGTTTGCACAGAAGTAACTTCTAGTTTATAGTTTGAAATGAAACAAAAAGCATCGGAGGGAATATATTTAACGAGTTGTTGTAAAATTCTGGGAAAACTTTAACATATAAAAAAATTTCCGTGTCTACAATTTCGTTTACATGTCGCTGGAGCTGGAGATATTTAAAAAATACCGAGATAATTACATTTATGTATGGGAGTGGAATAAAAAAAGCAAACCCACCGAAACACCCAGCTTATTTCAGCCAGACAACTCTCTCCATCTATACAATCCTCGCAACCCTCGGGGCAACGTTTGCAAGTAACTAAGTCTTCATAATACTTCTGGTTGTCATCTAAATTCTTCCAGTCCCACCAAGCCACTAGAAAAATAGTAATTATTCTTGCAATTCCTAATTTATTTTAATTAATGGTTAAAAAGTTACTCATCAGAGGTTTCGGATGCATGAAGGAAACATATTCTCTTCGGGCTAGAACAAACAATAGTTGTTGCAGTATATAAGGAAGCATTTGAAAAGTTGTGAATTCATTAATTTAACTTGTATTCTTTTAGCACATCACGTTGTATTTAGTTCACAAGAAGTACAATGGAACCATTGCATTGCATCATCAATAATTAACGCAATACATTAGCCATGGTAGTGAGAAAGACGGGAAAAATAATCGAAGAAGTGTTATTGTAGTGCGGATACAATGCAAATGACTTTCCAAAAGAAACGTATTCATTAATTATTACAGTAAAATATGCAACAGCTGTCTCATTAAGTAACGAACTGGGTAACCAGGAAAGAATGAGTTCCGAGACTTATGAATTCAGAAATAATAATTATAAGATACAATGGAAGTAATTAATGTGATTACTTTCAGCATTGTCGCCGGCCACGGTGTTATTCCAGTCCGGTTTGAATGCGTAGTGACTTTTGTTGCAGCTACAATTATAACTCCCTTGGCGCCAGCCTCTGCCTGGCTTGAACTCGCACTATAACAATAAAAGATGAAAGTCAATTTACTGTCAGTGTACACTTCTCATAAAATCATTATTCTCTTTAGCTCATACTACAAAAATTCTAGGACTTCAAACAGTAATAATTACTGTTTATAATAATAAATAAAAATATAATATATAAATTAATAATATATAATATAATTATAAATAAAATGATAATTATTATAATCTCGAAACTGGCATTTTTCATTCCTGGAACGTGCAACCAATGCCATTGACACTAGCGTACCAAAACATGCTATAGTAAAATTCCTCAAGGGTTACAATAAGTGATATCAGAAAAAAACCATTCTTCGGCATGTTTCTGCAAGTTTGTTTTTGCGGTTGCTGAAGACTGACTCTTAACAATATTTGGATTACAAAACGTGGTTAGACGTTCCATTGCCTAGGTCATGGAATACATGCTTGCAAAACATCAACAGTACGAAGAAGGGGTCAAATAAATTGATAATTACCAACGAAGTGTTTCTATCACATTTATGCGTCCCGCGAAAGACATGAAGAGGATTTTCAGCCTTATCGCTCCTCATTTCTTCCTCGCTGGCATAGTCGCACTGATTGATACTATAATTGGAGAGGTCCATGTCGAAGCTTATGATGCCATAGATTCTGAAATGGTAATAATGGCTATCATGGTACACTGCTCATGAGAAATGCTCGCATTCATGCAATGGAGTCTGACACAATGAAAAATGGTTAATGAGCGAAAGAGGACGGAAAGAAACGTACCCTCGGCTTTGATTGTACATGAGGAAAGCCGAAGTATACGATACGAGGAAGTGTCCTTCAAGGGTGTATTCACATTTAGGCCATGATTGGTTAGATTTATGATTTGTCATCTCATAATTAGAAACTGCTGTTTCCTGAGTATTGCTTAGAGTGTCCGTATCAATGTTCTCAACTCTGCCGTGACTATTATTGTTGATTCTTCTACTGCAGAGGAAGTAAGGCCAGGTCCAGTGACCAAAAATAGGTCCGGGGAAATTACTATTGTGTATTCGGCTGTGACGGTACGCAGTTCTCTCATCGAATTTGTTCTCTATGTTCATGTCATCATTGGAGGGATCAGGGGGTTTGAGAAACCAAGGGCTCTTCTTCAGATCCTTGGTCGAGATGTTTTGCACGTGAACGCTCTCCTTTGCGTCCCAGTTATTGCCGTCAATGTCAGTTGTTGAGAGGTTTAATTTGTACAGCCAATGTTTACCGGACGCCTGTTCCTCAGAGAAAAACATCACAAATCGGACGTCACGAACGGCTGGGGCGGATTGCATTGTTTGCAGAATGTAGCCTATCAGCTCACGCTCTTCTGTTGAATGCACAGTGACAGGAATTCTCATTATTTACTTATTAGTACAACAACAATGAATTACTATTTCATCCATTCAGTATTATTTACAAGATATGTATTTTTCGAACCTGTACTGTTCCGCGGGGTGCTATTTTTGTACGTCCATCGTCGTACCAGTGCAGCTATAACATTTATTTTTTCCTTGGCTAGCCGTGCTAAGTGCTCATTAGCTCCAATTGATACGTTAGGGAAAAACCGGTGCCGATCCGAACTTGGACTTGAACATAGGGTTCCGTAAGCACAGGTAAAAATACTTTCAATACCCCTTAGCTGTTCTGTGAGTGCGTACACCTGCAAATAGGAATTGGTTGAGTCAGTAACATTATTTGGTATAAGATTCCACCAGAGATGAGGATTAATAGGGTTCGGGGATACAAATATTCGATTTAGGAGGGAAATTTTGACGCCTTGTATAGAAAGCCGCTTAATACATGCAAATAAGGAGCGAGCATTAGGTAAGGACATAATTGCAGGGGATGTATTCACATAAAATTGGAGCAGCCCCTTTGAATTTACTGTACTAAGGACACGACAGTGTGCAAAGAGTCTCGGTAATATACAGCAATGATAATAATCATATTTTGAGTCATAGCAGCACATGGAGTTGGTAAGAGACTTAATAAAGAGAAGTTATATATTACCTGGGTCTCCTCCGGGTAATCCAGTTGAACGTTTTTATTATCATTATTATTCGTAGACACCGAGGATGAAGCTAGGATCGATGCAACCACGACCCAATAATAAACGAAGAGCCAAACTCGGTTGGAAAGAGTTGAGAAGAAATTGAAGGCCATTCCGGCTCTCATTATATATCTGTGCGTCTTTCCCTTTATTTTCTCCTAGTTCTTGTTCTCCTTTGAAAAGAAAATTGTTCAAGTTGAACAACCGGTTGGGTTGTACTTGGCAATTTCTTCACGGCCCTTGGACATCGCTACTGTGCTGTGATATCCAGCTTCGGTTCATAAAAATCAATGTGTTTATGGACATGTGAAGTTTCAGAGTTGGTCTTACTGTTAATTCTGGTCGTCCATTCTTCATGTCATCCTGTTTTCATGTTCTTTCACTTTCCCAATAGTTCCTCCAGTATCAGGTTCCCCTTTCCCTGAGCCCACACAAGAAGTGGGATTGGCTGTCAGAGGTTGTTTTTCAGCTAGAAGGAAAAAAACAATACGAAATCAAATGGTTTCTCTTCATTTCAATGTATGTACATCATTTCCCCTCGTGACTAAAGATATTCGGATACTCTTCCCTCTTCATCTATGTCGCCCTTCCCTATCTTATACATCAAATTTTTAGCCTCATAAGAGAAACACGGTTGTGTACTCCGTATGAGTTTCAAGTACCTGAATAATGTATGATGCTTTTTCTCTCTATTTCTCTGTGAGACCAGCAATGTTTGTACGTACATAACAAAATGCATTACTGTACGAACTGGGGACGTGCAAGCAAACTAAATTGATGAGGAGAAAAAATTTGGCCATTTCAAAGCCAAGAGGAGAAGGCTCTCCACTTTTTTCATCATCAGCTAACCCAAGGAACTCATTATACCCTTGCACTTGCAGTAGGTATCTGAGATGAAATAGTCTGGAGAAAGTACTTTTGTACATGCCCCATACCACTCCATGTCACATGTCCCCTCCTTCTCTCTCTCTCTCTCTCTCTCTCTCTCTCTTCTTTTCTCTCGAGTCTACTGTGATTTAACCTCGTTGCTAAGCTCAAGTAAGTATAACCCAAACCACACTTACGTCTTGGTCTTTTCTCTTCTTTCTTGAGTAATCATACAAGTATGCACGTATTATTTTCTCCTGTACAGTCCTCAACATGTCTGTGCAGATGAAACGATGAAAGTGACTCTGAGCGGTTTGGTAAATGTGTCTGTGCGGACGTGGAATCATCGTCAATGAAGTTTATGCTAACTGTCCAACGTCAAATACCAGAACGGAGCTGTGAAACTTTACCCAAGTCTTTGGATATTAAGCTTCTCAAACAATTGCACAGAAGACAGGCAAAATCCCTCAAGACTAGTTCCCACTCCCACCCAACTTTTCATATTTTTTTCCGCCTGTAGTTTAAGAACATACGAAACTACTGCCAAGTCCACGAACATGCATACTTTTTACGTTCCTCTATTTTAAAACTCCTCTCCACCATTTCAGATTATTATCTCCGTATCCAGCTTGAACACTTATTTGACACGTTAATCGGGAAACATCATCGTAGGGGCATCAATACTATCGAATCGTAACTGTCATCTAGAATCTTGACCAATCGAGAATCCCCATCAAATTATAGTAATACTGGACTTAGAATCGCTAGGAGGAGCTACACATTGGAACCACACATGCCTTGTCCAAGATTAAGCCCACTGATCATCCTGAACAACAACACTAAACTTAAATAATTTAATTTTAGCTTGTCATTTGCATGAGGTACGAGCTTAATCAAGCTCAATGAACACTGTTAGGCATTTATTTGTTTGAAACTCATGTACCTGCATATCCCGCCGCCTATCAACATCTATTACTGTAGCAAAGTCAGCAAAGAGGACTAAGTTGAGAGAACTAACAAGTTAAAAAGACCATTTGTATACCACGATTGATTTGGAACTGATGGAATATATGAGTTGGAAGGAAGAAGAAGAAAGTAGGAATGAAAAAGTTTAGTTCTCCGAACCACTCTCTCCAAAACCGACCCAGTTCCAGTGGAAGTTTAGTGAAACGAATGAAGTTCTGGGAGGAGAGAAAGAGTACGATGATGGTGAATTAATTCAAATTAAACCGAAGAGTTCTTCATCGAAGATGACTACATAGTGCTGGAGCGAGCGTCGGATTTTCTGGTAGGGCATTATAAATGGGAACCCAAGGAGAGGTGAAGAGGCGGACGGCTGCAGCCTCCATTCAGTATTGACCCACAAGGATGTAGTAAGCTTTCCTCTCTTGTGTAAACTTAAA
The DNA here is from genome assembly GCA_947179485.1 of Allacma fusca. Classification (NCBI taxonomy): domain Eukaryota; kingdom Metazoa; phylum Arthropoda; class Collembola; order Symphypleona; family Sminthuridae; genus Allacma; species Allacma fusca. The sequence goes on from OX359249.1 coordinate 37,802,974, forward strand.
AATGATCTGGTAAAAAAAGTGAGATGGTTTAACTTTATTGCAGCAGACTTTATCAGCTACTTAAACCATCGTCGGAAAGCAGTTGAGAGAAGAAGGAGTGCATGGATTTTGAAAGAGCGACAGCCATTACTGCTTAATTTCCATGTGCCTTTTAGTACATGTATGTTTCCTTAAACTGCGTATAGCCTCTGTTTTTCCACACACTCACAGGTACCTGCGTATGTGTTACCATAGAAAACATTTATGTATTTTCCGATATTCTAACATCCTGTGTGCTCCACGTATGTATGTATCTATATGCACGTTTTATTATAGCCTCTGAAACGAGGCCTGTGACGATATAATGAGTCCGCATACAACGACTAGTCTCGGAATATAATAAGATGCTCGGAGATTTTATCTAGATTGCTGTGAACACATGAGCTTATCCAAGATGAAAATGATCATGTTTGCATGCAACCCTTATGTGAATCCCCTCTGTGCCGGATTGAAAGTCAACTGATGACCTGACGGAAGTACCTGGTAAATTGCACTGGTAATATACTATTTCCAGGGTAACGATGTACTACTCCATCTATATTCAGTTGGTTCTTACGCTGTAAAAAATTCCCCTTTTACTCTTAAACAGGTTATGTACTAAGTGCATGTATAGTGTATAGGTTTTTATGTACATACATACATAGATGCTTCGCTTTAGAAATCTCTTACATTTTTTTATCCGGATAGGAATATCTCAGATAAAAATTAAATTTCCGCTTGCTCCATGTCAAGGATCTGCTCCCTGGCTATAGTTTGTGCGTTCGTAACAAATACTAGATATGTGGAGTAGTGATTCTGTCAGTATGGGAGAGAAGACTTTCAGCTCAAATGCTCCTTTTCTCCCTAACATGGTCGCATCCATTTCACCCCAAAAAAAAACACTGATTCTTGTGTGAAGATAGTTTTATATATAGTATCTCTTCGACTCAGTGGAAGTTCTTGTTATCATCTTTCTTATCGACGCTCAAATAAATTGAGAGAGTTGTGGATGAAAATGAGGGTCAGTAGTTTCCTAAATGCAAAGTTACTTTCAGGGGAGAGCTACGTACATATACTTTGTAATGAAGGTATTCTGCTCCCAGCTCCTGCAACAAGCTAACTTTCCCTTTCTTTGTACGCATTGTTGAAAAATACTTGAAGCTCACCAATGATAAAAATTCCCTACATTTCCTGTTAAATCTTTTCTACTACAACTTTTCCTTGGCAACAGTGAGTAGCTTTCAAGCACGTACTTTCAAGTATTTGTATTTCCACTATACTGTCAGGGTGACTCAAGCTTGAAGCTTACATAGTTGTGATTTGCCTACTAAAGCCATTTTTTGGGGGAAACCAATTTTGGAAATAAGAAGGTAGCATTATGATGGACAAAATCATTCCTGGAAACGTAGACTCAAGGATGCTCACGTTTTATTACCAAGGGTTGAAGTTAGGATATTTTTAAAAGCTCCACAATAGAGGTATATTCTATATTTATACAAATCAATATGAGAATGTTATCTGTGCATATGCAATCCATAAAGATAGCCATATGCAACACTCCGCCGAGCCTTGAGTTCCGTCATGAATTTTCCAAGATGACAAAGGTAAGGTGTAAGAGGAGCGATGCTGAAGGCGGAGACCCGGAAATCATGTAAAGCAAAAGGCGATCGACAATGATTGACAATCCATTTGAATAATACTCAATTGTGGTGCCTTACAAAGCTACTGAGTGCAGGTAAGATGACAAAAGGGACAGGTTGACTGCACGTTCTCATCCCTGGATGAAATTGCTCTTACGAACTCCAACCCGGAGTACCCCCAGACACAGACCCAGGAGGTGTGCGGAGTGCATGAAAATATAATAGCATGAAATACTGACTGCTTGTAGCAAATGAAGCACTTTATTGAGTGAGCATTAGCCCTCTGAGAGATAAAGCTCAACATGATAATAGCCTCATGTAGGAGAGGGGAAATTGCCAATAATAGAGTAAGTTCCTAAGCCTCACTCATGCCTGGATTTAATACTGAAAGAGGAGGTGTTTTTCTGTGAAAACTGAATTACAAGTGCATAGAAAATGCGAGAGCCGGTTACGAACCAATAAAAGATACACACACGCAACCCAACTCTACACAGGGGGAACATGACGAGGAAACACGAATTTGAACCTTGTAGCTTGACAAGCAATCAATTGGCAGTTGTTTATTCTTGAGCACGGGGCAAGGGTCTAGTCGAGAGAGTAAGACAGAAGAAGGGAAAGCACAAAACAGAGAAAGGCTACACACACACACACACACACGTAGTCAGAAGGAAATCAAAAGCATGTGAAAATATAGAAAGCTATAAAGAGCTGAACAATTGTTGTAATTTTTCCACAGAGTCAGTTGAACTGCAACTGAAACTACTTCACCCTGGGTCAGGATCACGTCGTAATTAATTGAGTGAACTAAGCTGCCACGGCAGCAATTCACTCTCACTTGAGTCAGCTTGTATTACAGCGCCAGACAAAATATCAGATCAATAAATTCAAGTACAAACTCAAGTGATGGAGAAAAAGTGAATATGATAGCTGTACATAGACCATTCCGTTCTCTTCATTCTTCCGCCCCACCGCTCTCAATATTTTTGGTTGGTTGAGAAACCTTGTTATAGCTATCTCCTCTCATAAACCAAGGTATACATTCAAAATTGCATTTCACGGAGTATACCTAGGGAATTCCCTTGAGTACTAGTGCTATTTGGCAAGTTACCCTGGAGATAGAGCCAATATTACGAATTTCCTAGTAAACCTTCCCCGTTAGGTAAAGTGCTGCGGGAGAATCGCCAATAGAATTTGCTATCATAACAAAAAAATCTGGCAGGAACAACTGTATGGAGACTAATCATAGATATTTTGTCTGCAGATAGTAGCTATCTATCGGTATGCACAACTTGAATAACGCAACTTTATCTACATCTACCCATTTTGAATTACGGAGTAAAAACTAGAAAAACATTTACAGTACGACTATTTTACTATTCCTCCATCTAAAACTTACTGAGGCGGGTATTTTCAGTTTTGGGAACAGTAAAATTTTAAAGATATTCCAGCATCACAGTACTATGTATTACGAACCTAGAAATATTGTAACTCGGTTTCGGAAACTGACATTTATGGATTTTTACCTCTTTAAATATTTACATACACTATAGCCCCTGCTAACTTTGATGGATTTTTTTTGTTTGATTCCATCGCATCGTCATCCCTTGAGTCCGGTGTGTGTTTTCGGGGCTTTATCTGGAAAGTATATCTGCACTGGTCCCTGTATTTATTTATTATTTGAATCGAAATTCAATGTGATATGTCACTCCACGTGATACTCTCCTCGGGTTAATGGAATAATAATTACTTCCAGCACGGAGATCCATCATACTGGATTTTTTTATTTGTTCCCCCTTTTATATGACATGGCTATTAGTAGTCCTGTTAAAATGAATCCAGTTGAAAAATCTGACTTAATTTGAACTCACGACTAGATTTCCCCTGATTTGACAGACAAGATAAATTCTCCCTATAGTTTCTCTCATACACTCACATGTTGAAATGGGTTCCATGAGCGAAGTATTTTCGGAGGAAAATGACCTTTGATCTCTCTCTGATGGAATTTAGGGCATTTGAATGTAGTTTAACTTCGGAAAAGGGAAGAGTTTGGGAATGCGTGGGATGGGAGTGAAAACTCTTCCACGCCGGAATCAAAAGTTTCCTCGGAGCTTTCAAATATTCAGGTCTGAGAGTCGCTGGAGAGAACTGAATTGTTACTATTTATGTCCAATTACGGGTACAGGTTGAATTACCGTTAAGAACTCCCAGGGCTTTAGAGAATGGTGTGGTACTGTGGAGCTAATAAAATGCGATAGTGATCAGTGATTGCCCCTTGTTTCATTTGACACAAGTCCACATACAGAGAGGGAGTAGAAAGGTCAAATCCTTTATAATGTCAGAGCACAAAACTTGGTCTGTGAGTAACGACCTACGAGACGGCCGAAGCTGCACGGGCAAGATTGTATTGAGTCTGAAGCAATGACATGTGCAGCTAGTTATAGCACAACGGCGCACTAACTCTTTTACTCTTTATTGCTATTGATAGTTCGATAAACATGGGCTGACCGGAACATTTTTCCAGACCAAAAACATCGGATAGAAATAAATATTAAAAGAATGGACTTGTCCCTTATACCCGCTAGCAACTTCGGATCCTATACAGGACTCGCTCTTATATCTATATAGTTACTGTATCTATCTACATACCTGGCTTTTACCTCAGCACACAAAGGAGACTTCAACGTTTACTCTGTGCCAGTCATAGCTATTAACTCTTACCTCCTCCTCCGACCTGCATACGATTACCTCCACCGCCAATACAAGTTTCAATTAATTTCCTTGCCAATTTTCCTTCTGTTTCCGTCCCGGCAGCCCAAATCGCATCAATTTTATTTGCAAATTACAACACCCCTAAAAAGACATTGACTTTCGAAAATTACATTCAAATCTTTAACCTCGGAAATTCAGCCATGTGCAAGTGATCTCTTTATGGACAACGCTTGGACAACTATCTCAACAAATGTACAAATAGTCTCAATTCCGTCTGGAGACTCTAATATTTCTATCCCTCCGTGCCATAGAGTCTGGCAGTCAGACATATTTATTTAAATGGAATTTCATACTCTGCTTACAATAATTAATTACTTAAGCTTCAAATCCACAAAACAATTTCTACTCCGAATGCCTTGTAACTAATGAATATTTAAAGCATCGCTTACAATTAGTGCTGCGAACTTGCATATTTTCATGTATTATTTATATTTAAATAACGCCAACGTCAGGCTAGAATAATTACACTGCTTAAAATAAGTGCAGCTGGTATGGTAAGGTATAAAAGACTAATGTGAATTTTAAGCCTCTCAAGACATGTACTTTCTTAAAGTTGACTGGAAAGGGTTAATTTAATTTTGATAAAATCTACCAATGGCTAACCCCAACCACAGCCCATCTAACCACTTTAAATTAAGGATTGGAAAGTTCCAGCACTAATTGACAAAGTAGGAAGGGCTGTAAATGGTAGAAATTTATGTAATTTAAATCTAGAAATTTTACAAGACACTTTCATTAGTACAAGTACGTGTGCTTGACTTGGAAATGAAGTCATCTTCCCCTCCATCAGAAGTACTTATTCTGTGAATGGCTAAGCCAAAATAATTTTTCCGTTGGAAAGCCGGGCTCTGGAAGTACAAGCATAAAGTGTACCTTCACCACTTGATCGTCATTTGAGGCATGGTGGCTCCAGACCGAAAAAAAATGGTTATAGTCTCAGCCCGAGCATCGTTCAATAGCGTCGGGACAGACAGAAACATTAAAGCACTATTTTGTACAATATTATACTGAGGTTTCGAAGTGAAGGCATGAAGCGAACCGTTGAATTTCCGCAATCTTTCCGGCCTCTGTGAGTGAAGTATCTATACATACATACGAACATATAATTATGCAAAGAATATCTACTTCCTACATACACAGCTGGACTGTTTATAAATGCAAAGGCGAAATTACACACGGAGCTTAATTTTGATACTGAGAATTAGGAAAAGGTGCCGAGTCCCTGAAATAGTCCTTGCGCTCAACTCATTTGCAAACTCCAACTCGAATTTTGTATACGAGCTTGGGACATGAATGCACACTGAATTTCCTCACTTTTATTCTTTTTCCATCCCAAATCCTTTTCTGACTAGATGAACAAAAATAATTATGTGCTCATAATTTCCTGTCCTGACATCCTGGTACTAAATTATAATCATTTATTATTGTGATATTGGAACAAGCTGAGTCAGAATTTTCCGTACGGACCGTAGATTACATAAAGCTCCCAAACTAAATTTGGCTTGGAAGATGTGAAATAAGTTGCCAAAATTTCATACTCCCTGCTCAACTTACTATAGTTATACATTTGTTTACAAATCATACCGTCTAGTCCGTCCTCCCAGAAACATACATACATACGCGTGCAAATCAGTCTATACGGAATTTTGAATCTTGACGCTGAGAATTGTACTGGAAAAGAGTAAATGCTTGAGGAAACAACAAAGAGAGGAGCAGAGCTTGAGGAGGGGATAAAATACAAACAGTATTATACTTTTAAGGATTAGTTCCAGCAATATGAGGACATACATAAAACTAAATCAATGTAAATTCTCCCCAGAAAATTCCTTGGAGCGAAGAGTATATCTGGACCCCCATTAGTTCATACTTGCCTACCAGGTAAATAAATGCATAGGACAGATGATAAAATATGTACACTTTTCCCTCCGAGTGAGAACAACTCACTGACACAGCAATAGCAACCCGGGATGGGTTATACTAATGGAAATTCCGCTCAGCCACTGCAAACTTTCTCTCCCTCTCATCAGTTTAAACTTCTATCTATCTTCCTATTGTAGGTACAGATGTATCAAGTGAATTTCGAAACACTATCTATGCACGTAATTTCTTTCGTCCAGCTGACTAATCACTTGTCCCGTGCTGCCTGTGTAAGTACAGGCGACACCCACGAACCCCCGTTTTTGAAATCCACAGAATAACAAGCCATCCTGAAAAGCTGGAACCTTTGGTTGATATTAGATACAGCTCAAGCTATCAACCCCGAAATAATAACAGTGAAATTTCCCTTTGATCGCAAGTCAGACTGTTTACTATCAACTGAATTTCACCGGAATAGATACTTATCAACTCATCATCATTTCATTCCGCATGAAATGTACCTTTATATTCCATTCCACACCCATTCGAAGCTTCTGCAGAACCCAGAATCAGGGACATTGATGTGTGTGTGTGTGTGTTTTTATTGTTGATACAAATCTGGATTTGTTATAAGTAAACTTTGCAATTCCTGTATGAGAACCCTTAAAACAAATTGTATGAATAACTGTGTCACATAGGCTATGTAAACCTGGAGCTATTTGTTTAAACTTGCCCGATGTAGAGGACTTAGCGCTATCCTTTGTGCCCATCAGAAATAACAACGGGGCATTGTTGAAATAGTAACAGTGCATAATGGTAACGACGTGGGATGGAAACATTAAGCGTAATAGTACTCATGATGGGAACAAGGCCAGGACGGCTAAATGAAAATTTAAGGGATGGTTGTCAAGAGCTTATGTACGTACTATACATAGACTATGGAGTGTACAGTTCAAGTACTATCTATACATAGCCCTTCCACTTTCAAACCTTGTGGCAGCCTTGTGGAACAAACTATTATTTGATTAATTGCTACGATTTATTAGTGCAGTGAATACGACCATAATTTAAAGTGATTAAATTTCCATTTAGCAAATAGTTAATGTCTGTTGCATGGGTCATGACTAATGCAGAATCCTAGTAGTAGTAAAGGAGAGCGAGGTCTTTGAATTTCCCGAATAATTTATTTATGGAGACGGAGCGGTTGAGAGTACCTAGACCGGGTCTGCAGAGCATGTGTCTTCATCAGTGGAAATTGCTCCGACGATGCGATGTACCGTCATCCTAATAGTCCTGGTAGGTGCTGACGGAAGATAAGTGTACTTTTCAGAGCCTAGATGTAAACTGTTGATATCCGTTACACATTTCGCCCCACCTTCCATTCCCCCATTGAGCTGGCTCTGAAATGGTGAGTGTAGTACTTGAGGCACTCAAGTAAGTGCACCTTATTTACTCAAGATGCTCGATAATTGATCAATTTAGAATCCATTCAGTCCAGCTAACTATCTTCTTTAGACAAATTTGGCTCAGACAAATAGCACGTTTGCAACGGTCTCCAATGACGAGTGTGGTCACTTACGTCTGCTCTCGACGACTACCCCCGAGAGAAAGTACCAGTCACAACTCCAGCCCAATTTCAATAAGGAAGGACACCCGTTACATCTATAGTGTTATTACTTGAACACATTAGCACAATAAGCCTCGCACCACAGGCCTACAAAGGAGACTTTACAAAAACAACACACAATTTCCCTCCTAGTCATTACACCATAAATTCCATCGAGTATCCTTACAAAGAGAGCGGCACAGATCGTAGATCCCAATTTACCAAATTGTGCTTTTACACACATTAGTGATAAACTTTTGTTAACTCAAAAGGCAGGTGTGCCGGTGAGGGAGTGTGAACTGAAGTTAGGAGCCAGTGTAATCCTAACTGTAAATCCATTGTTGAGGCGATTACGTAGATACGAGAGGACTACTACCATATATTTACGCTTGCATCATGGAGATTTTGATATTTTCCAACAAATCGTCAAAAGTTTAGCCATTCAATGGATGAGAACTTTAAATATATGGATTTATACGGTGGGTTCTCAAGGAGTCAATCTCATCGAAAATTCTGGTCGTACTCGAAGCTCAAAGAAGTAAGTGGAGGCTAGTTTACTAACTAAGAGTACTTACAGGAGCAAATATGATTTTTTTTTCAAGGGGAAACTGACTTTTTTGGATTCTGTTAGCATAAAACTCCAACCAAGTGGATCAAAGTAATAAGCAAGTGCTGAGAAGAGTTTTTCCTCCGACTTCCTCCGTTTGCTTCTGGGCTGGAAAAACAAGGTGAAAGTTGGGATTGAAAACAAAGTGGAAAGTAGGCCAAGCTGGGAGTATGTAAGCTCAAAGTGAAGACTGTAGTATCCATTTGGGATGGAGTAAAGGGATAAGACCTTCTCTCCTTGATAGCAAGGAGTCTAATGGGAGCGTACGTAGATACTCAAAAGCCAAAAATAATGAAAGGCGGTGTGAAGCCCTTTTGGGAAGTGCACGGTTGTACTTATATGTATAGAATGTGTACATTGGTGGAGGTACCAACCCCCTCCATGAAATGTATCTCCTTACAGGAGTACGTGAGCCCATAACTTTGGGCAGGGATGATTAATTTTTTGCAAGCCCTCCGTATAATTAACAACTTGGTATCAATCAAGAGCTTAAATTTGTTTACTGCAACAAGAGCAAGGAGGAGTAGACGGAGAGGGTTCGTAACCGTAAACTCCCATCACCCGTAATAAGACAGGTTCGACTTTCCCTTGTTTTAAAGACTATACACGGTCGTCGTCACAGGAGTGTGTATTTGAATACATTGCAAAATCCTAGAGAGGCTAATGAAAAGGCTTGACGCTGGTTTGTATTCGAGGGCACAACCTTAATTTCTACACTTGTTCATCTCATTCCAATGCCTCGGCTCATCAGCTCCAGTCAGAGGGTAGTCTCCGTTCTCTCACTAATTCCTTCCTCGCTCTTTAGAAAAACGGCCTCTCATTCCCCTCTTTTCACCCATAACTTTATTGCTTTCACTTGGAGAGTAGTGTCTGAGTTCCCCTTGCTCTCACATTGCTCAGGAAAAATTGCCTATTAGTTGGCATTCACTCAGTGTTGGAGACATAAGATGCGAATAATAATTAGTGTTGCCAGTAAATGCGCAAATTTATAAGTAGTCGAGATTACTTTCTCTAGTCAGGGATAATAATAACCCCATTAGAAAATCACTGATCCTGCCATTTTCAAGTGCAAAGTAATGACTTATAAAATATGAAAGAATGATCAAGTGTAAACTTGTTTATTCAAAAGCTCCACAGTGACTTTGACACAGGCTCAAGTATGAATAGTTTCTCCATTTAAAATAATGACCCAGTAATAATTATTCTATAAATGGTAGGTACAAGATAAAGTCATTTCCAACATGAACCAAAGAATTAGTAAAGGAAAATACACATAAATATATTGCCTCCACGATCATTGAGCTAACAGCTCCGTGTCCAAGCATGAGATTCTCGATAAATCTAGAACAGAGCAGCTGCAATTGTTTCTGTAGATAATATTCTCATTTTCATAAATCTGCCCAGCCAAATCTGCCGCCTTTGGTTGTCCCACATAAGCGGATTGTCTTGCCTCAACATCCCATAAATAGTAGGTACCTCAATGAATATGCACACTACTGTAAAAGCTATTGAGAAAACCATTTCTCTCTGACCTCACAATAGCTGCCAGAACAGGAGGCACATATATGAACTTACTTATGTACATAATTGTGTGGTACAGCAAATGCCTTTAAATATTATGAATTTTGAAGAATAAGACCTACTGCTGCGAAAGTTATCAGAAAGAAATTTCTAGGTGATTTGAAATAGGAAATTTCAAATGTAGGGAACAGACAAAATTGACAGTGTCTGTGAGATGAAACTAGAATATAAGGTTACCAATACTTGCTAAGCTGGAACTGGCAGGCTACGCAATGGAAAGAAATAACATTTTCTTTTTGCCAAATTGGAATAAACTGAGGTTATCCTTGCGCAACGAGTCTCAGTTAATATAATAATATTCTGCAAATTCTATTAGGTAAGGTAAGAAAATTACTGGAAACTGAATTTAGGAACCTTTTACACACAGTACCTAACAGTCTCCGTTAAAAGTATTTCAGCTGAAAAGCCAACATCGAAAGGAATTGAACTCCTTTAGAAGGCAGAAATATTTTCTATAATAACTCGACTTATGTTCAGAAGCAGAATTTTCCCAGCTAACTCCTACAATTTGTATTACGTTTAATTCAGTTCCAACTAAAGTCCTCCTTTCTAATTCATTAAAAGTTGAAAAACATCCAGTTTTCGCTAATTACCAAGTACTATCGTGATCTCTCATCATCTCTGTGTAGATAAGATTGATTATCTGGTTACATTTAAACTCGAAATAAAATAATTCTATTTCGGGTGGGTGACGGCTGAGTAGGGATGAAAACTTAATATTGACAAATGAGATCACTATGTATTTAATTATATATCCATAGATTAAAATATCCATAATTTTCAGTCCCCCCGTTAATACACACTTGTTGGTGTTTGATAGTAATTGTAGCTACTTGAATTGCAAGCAGCTGCATAGACGCTCAAAGTATTACTGAAATAGTTACTTTTCCTTTCCCATGTTCTTTCCCTTCCTCTAATGAAATGTAGAATACGAAAATTCATTGGAATCCCCTGCTGACTTGGAAGCACTGGTATGATGACTACCTCACAGAATATCTTCCCAGACGAAAGTTCTAATTAGCAAGATGATCTTACCAGGGCTTAGGTGTAGGGATTCAGAAATTAAAGATTAATGAATCGAGAGAGAGAGAGAGAGAGAGAGGCGAAAGGGAGGAATTGAATGGAGACGAGAGGACTGAAACAAGTTGGGTTTTATTAGGAGCGTCTTCTTTCTCCGACCTCTCTGCCTTTGGACTCTCCATCCATTCGAGGAGGTTCATATAGCAACTGCATCTGGTTGAGTAGGACGATGAGGAATTAGTCGGAAGGAGGTAGAATACGAAGTCGTACATTTTCCAGTTGATAAGCTTATTTCAAGATAAAACTCAATAAGGGCTAGTAGGTATTCGTGCTTATTAAATGAAGAACTTGCTCATAATTGTAAATTTTTGGCTCAATAAAAAGCAGGGATGAAAAAAGAATATGGAAGGGGAAACCTTAGTGGAGCTCTGTCGGTCATGACAAGGAATAGTTATTTTGAATGCCCGTATCATTTCAAAAGTAGTTTTTTTTCCAGACCTTAATGAACTCGTGCTCTTTCAAATAGGACACTTTCCCACTTTTCTAAGGCGTCCTAACAAGGACGTGAGGAGATCAAAGAGGTACACTGTAGGTGCTTCATTTTGAACATTTAATTTTCTAACTAGACCTGTATAAATTTTTCCAACTCACACACACACTCATCGCGCGCTCCGGAATTTATTATATATTCATGCAATTGGACATACTTTTATATTGAATTAGGGATAGTCATGCAATTATAATATTCATGAACATTTACGAGGACCTGACTTGCATCTCATAAAACCTACATTACAGTGCACTCAAGTCCTGTGCTCGTAGTAATCTCGTTGGGAAGAGGAATTCCTGAGCAACGTGGAGTCTCCTATGTATTTATCAAAACAATTATGAAATCTCTGAAGCTCGAATTTCTCCAGGGTTTCATGTGACTCCAACCAACCTTGATGTTTTGTAATCCACTAATTTCACCTTCGCACTTTTCCACTATGTACTTTGAGTTGTGTAAGTTATGATGGCTTGGGCTGGGGCTGGAATCGGGTTTAGATAAATATATTACGTTTTTCCCATATGCTCTGAGTGCGGATCATTTTCAGGAAAGATAGCCCCCTGCCATGGGAGGAATTGGAAGGTTAATTAACTTTTTACATCTAATGCACAAATATTGATGCGAGTGCACAGGCATGCAAAAATTGTTTTTGCAACCTTTTATAGTCAACCTTGCATCCAAAAACTATAAGCATGATAATTGCAAGCTATCAAATTGATTTCCTTTTATGAAATATGTGAAATGCATCAATAGGATAAGGTGACTGAGAGAATGACGACTGCCATTACGGAATGGCACACATCAAACAAACTGCGGCTGCTGAATTCGGAAGTATTTTCTCTGTTCAGCTCTCACGGGGTGACTCTCTGCTTCTCCACAAAACCACATACTCTTGTGTGAGGACCATCCACTAAGACTACAATTCATCTTCAGAAAGCCAAGGACATTTTCTGGTGGGTATAATTAACCAAACGTGTTCATCCCATTCTTCTGGCCTCTTCAAAGGGCTCTTGAGAATGTCCTTGATATAAAATTAATGTTAATTCACGACTACAAAGACGGGATAAGAAATCAGGCATGATGCTAATTTAGTTGCGACTGAGCGTCCGACAACCGTCGACGTTGCGAGAATAATAATTTATGAGAAGAATATTACAGCCCCATTCAAATACCCCAAGAGCATATTCCAAGATGATCGGTTCCTCCTATTGTTCAAGTATTCCTACACAAAAAATGCATATATTTTGAAACTGGGAATTCAAAAACATCAAGAACTGTGTCCTCCATTTAACAAGCTTCATTTGTGCGTGGAAAAGAGGAAGAAAGAGCAAAACTAGGGGGAAAGTCTTCCCTAAAGCTACACCTCTGTGACTACGTAAGTACCAAGATGCGGGTATAATTTCAAAGGAAGCTCCACAAGATAAAAAGAAGTCAGAAAAAAATGCTGATCTTCTTAGAAATTGGAAATAGTGGAGCAAGCACTTTTTGCTTTAGTGCCGAAACGATTTTAATACATTTGAGACGAGCAAGCATCTATGCCAAAAAGATTTCTACCAGGGCGAGTTGGATCTTATACCAGGAGCGGGAGCATGGGTAAATGCGAAAGGAAAATCTAAATCTATCTGCAAACTTGTAAAAAAGTTCTTCAACTAGGTCCTTTCTTTCCCAAGCGTAGTCCCTCTGTTTGCAAACATTTTTCGTCACGAATTCTATTAGTATACCAAATTTCTTGCTTGAAAACATTTCCAATTCCATGTCATTTGAATTCTTTGGCTTTCGCAAACACGTACCTATAGATAATTATATGCAGGCTTTTTTTTCCTAATTTCAGCTCCATCGTGTTTCAAAATATTGTTTCGACATTATCTTTCAACACGATGAAAATGATTTTAGCTCAAAAGAGTTTGTTCAAAGTTTCACTTGCCCTAAAAATTAATGTAACTTAATCAAAAATATATGGATTTTACTAATTACAAAAATCAGTTTGATTGAAAACCACAAGTTTAAGTTTAAAAAAATGATAAACTTTGTCCTCAGAGATTTTTTGATTTCAGCAGGGCTCACTTCTAGACGTTTCCTAAAATCTCAGTGCTTCGTAAAAAAGGAGAAAAAAAACTTCATGTAATGAGATTAAGAGCATTTAACAGGATCAAGTGCACGAGGCTAATAAATCTAATAATTCGAACAAAAGCGTTGCCTGTAGTGCTTCTCCGAGGATAGGAAAGCTTATGATAATTTTTTGCTTTTAGATAAATCACTACATTGAACTTAGGGCTTAGAATTTGGGCTTGTTTGTATAATATCCCGGCGCTTCCACAGAATTAAATGCAGTTGTCAAAAGGAGAAAGTACGTAAAATAATTTATGGCTTTGCAGACTCCATACCCAAAGATTTCTTAGCTTATGGAGAGACAAGCATATCTGTGGGAGTTTTTACTGTCATGATTTCAAACCTCATGTGATTTGTGCATGATTTTGCATAACCCCTTTTGCTGAGACGGTGTGAACATGTACGTACAGACAGGTCTGACTCTCAGAAAATACCAATAACCAGAATTAGCTGTGCGACGGTAGGAATTCTCTTTTTATTGCTCGAGCCGCATGGTCTCTTTGCCGTCAACCCAGGCCTTTGAGCTGCTAGTTAGCAGTATGCAAATACCTTGATGAAAGCAAACCTGTAATGAGGGTCGAGTCGGTGGAAGTAAGCCGCTTTTCTTATGTATGTTCATACGCTCCAGAGTTTGGGGATGGTTTAATGGTGCGGGATCTTCTAAAATAAATACAGAGTATTTTCAGCCCTGGTACGAAAGAGAGTTATGATCATTTCCTTTAAGTCCCAAGAAGACTCTGGTTATTCAACCTCATGGATTTTCCTGGGTCTCTCTCTCTCTGTCTCTCTCTCTCTCTCTCTCTCTCCAACCGATATTATTCTCGTCGCTAGAACAGACTGGAACACTGGAGGAGATAAATTTCCGAGTGAGGTTCAACTTTATATATCAAGCCATATTAATTCTTGCGGTTCATCAAGTATCCATCTATATGGAAGACACAGCCAATCCGGATTATCAAGGATTCATACCATTCTGTCCATGGATTCCTGAAATATGAGCAAATGAATCTCTCACATCTCACCAGAATCTTCGCACGGTGGAGGAACTTCATACCAAAGACCGTCTTGGGTTATTAATATTTCTGCAATTTCCTCCAACTTCATCCGAATCGGTTTTAAAGCTTCATTAAGCCCGATGGAATTTCATAATGCAGTCCCTTATTTAGCATTTTTTGTAAGTATACTTAATTTTACTTACAATTTTTGATTTCCCCTTCTTCCCTAACTTTATTTTTAACCTCATTTTACAGTCAACAGCTCCCAGGGTTTAAGACCCTACTGACATTCATTTGTGTACACTCAGGTTACGTAGGAAGGAAATCATTCGTGGAATATTAGAAATACTCAGATCCTTGTTCCTTTCAAACACGTTCAAAACGTTTGAAAGTGCCGATGGATAAGCTTCACATAAATGACGGAGACTTGCGGGGCAAAACTCGTATAAAATGTTACGATCAATGTGCCATTATTAATGAGACTTTCCTACAGCTACCTGGAGCACATGTTTAGGAAATTCACACAAAAGATTATGGGAAACTCAATCCTAGCTCCACCGATACATGTGGCTTGACTGTAATCACTCAAAGGTGAAATAGTTGTTGGTGCCTTCGGAGCGTACAGGGAAATAATAATTCAGGAAGAGAGAGAGAGGTACTGATGTGGACATGGTTATACAACAGGAGAGAAGGGAAAGGGAAGGGGGAACCTGACATCGGCCTCTTTTGGGACGGAGAAAGCGGAGGAAAGTATTAGAGAAGTCTCAAGAGAATTTTTTTTTTGAGGTGTGGTAATAATAGTGGGGAAATGTCTTTAAACAGCTATTCTACTTCAAGCAGGATGGATGGGAATTATAAAAATATGACAAGATACTATCTTTAAGGTTTGGATTTATTACTAGATGAAAAGGGATGGAGACAAGGTAGGCATCTGATGGCTACTGCTGTGTGGTAAATTTTTCCGGTCTCAGGGAAATGGGTACAATCATATAGTTAACGGGTAGCTACAGGTATTACGTAAATATATGTACCATGCTTAAAACTCTCTCTCTCTCTCTCTCCCAGTACACTTACTCAGAATAGAGAGTGAATGGATAAAATCCCATCATGAAGTTATCTCCTTGTGTATTTTCACTTGACTGTCTACAAAAATAAATGATGGATTAGCCACATCAACGAGGATTCATGGATGAGCATTACCGTCCATCGATTTACTCTTACTTCTCATTCCTTCGCTTCGGCAGTGCGGGCTTCCATGAAAGTCCTTCACGGAGGTACATCCCGGCCCATGTTATGTGTGTATCTATCCTTTAGAGCATATATAGATAGATAGATACTTAAAGTGTAGCCGGCGGTGTGTACTTTTTAAGTGCATACTAAAATATATGCACATTCCTGAGCATGCATGGAACGTAGGCATACTCACACCCCGGCTCTGTATACGGAGGCATTACAGAACACAACTCCGCTCCCACAGGCCACATATATTATCCAGCTCTTACATAACATTTTCATAGGACCGACATTAGTACCCTCATGGTAAGTACATTAGTGCCTAACCCCTCCATTTGACAAACGGACCATCACACAAATACTTTGCTGAAATATGGGCGCAGCACTGCAACCTCCTAAAGTACCAACGGGGGAAGAGTCTTCCAGTCAAAAAAAAAAAAAAACGAAGAACATCGAAAATGACGACGAGAGAAGAGAGTAGAATGGATTAATATAAAACTGACAAATCATTTTTCATGTGTGACCGTCTTTTAAGGGAAACTGTGGTAAGAACCGGATACTTACATGATGGTGTGTAGACAGTATAGTAGAAAAAAAAGAACTGTGTACAGGGCCACTTTACATCATCCTTATGTTCTTACGGAGAACGTCTCAACTCAACGTCTTCCTATCTCACATTATTTCCAGAACAACCAGCTTACCAAAGGAAACTTGATTAGATGCAACAGTCCATTAGACTTTGTCAACTCACTGATGGGAACATTATTAATGTACATAGGAACCCAGACCCGTTAATCTTCGTCATTATTTACTGCTCGGGAAAAGCGTTGAGCTACTCCCTTCTAATCTATTATGTGAACTTATCTATTTGCAAATCAAGGACAACAAATGACCTACGTCAACAATCGTGAGGGATGGGAATCTCCCCGATAAATTACATTAAGAAAGAGTATCTACAGTTTTATATCTATCTCTGGTAATGCCTCATGAGGCCTCCAGGAGTTGAGGACTTCCCATCCACTGCCTCCTTCCATTTCAAAACGAGTGACACAAGTATGATTTCTCCAACTTAAGTAGAGTTACATGGCAGAGTAGGAGCGGAATGATAGTGACGCGGGGGAAAGTACACACTGGACGGAACTTTCCCCAAATTTCCATTTGTAAAAAATAAGTATATCACTCAAGTGCTTACACATGCAAGGTTCTTTTGTGTTGCTTACTTAAGCAAACATTCTCCCGTTTTTATGGCACATAGAAAGTAAGATGAACCCGGTCGTTTTCCAGGAAAAATGAAAGAATTTTCACAACTTGAGAATGAGAGAGGAGAGGAGGGAACACGAGCAAAAAAGAGAAATTCTGTACACACACACACACACAAACAACCTCCTTCACTTCGTCCCTTCTCCCTGCACATATACAAGAGTTAAAGACAGACAATTTTGCAAAGGAATGTATATATATGGAGAATTTTTTTTATGCACAACTGAGCATGTGAAAAAAAATTCGTCGCTTATTATTATTCATGCAAGTTTAGAGCGGTAAAAGTCTAGATCCCGCTCAGCATTTTCCCCCATTCAATTTTACAGACACAAAATAAGTCTTCTTATCATCTTGTTTTTCTTGAATTCAACTTGTGAGGCGAGACAGGGAATTTTTACCATCTTGGTCTCTACCTATTTTACATTTATGTGCATAGAGCATGTATGTATGTAGCCATAGTTGAGATTTTTTTTTAACCTGACACAAGCCGTTCGTTCTCTTTCCTTACAGACAAAAAAAACCGTTTTCCAACTCTTCCAGGAGCTGATGGTGGATGTGCAGAAGATATGGAGAAACTCACGTCTAACTACTTGCCTAATGTTTTCAACGTGATTTCTTTACCGAAAATATATTACACTACAGATGGAGACGCATTGATGAAGAGCTTCTCTTCAAACAAAAGTCCAGAGCATCAAACTCTCGGATCTTCTCTCCTAGAACCCTTCTTCTTCCCTCATCATCTTTCTTGTTTGTGCTCTTCCCTACCCTCTTTTGCTTATGACTCTTTCACTGTGCCCGCGGTGGCATGTTGTTCTTGCTGGATGTACTTTTCTTACAAGTGGAGTGGAAGTGGGTTAGACGCATGACGCATGGATGTACATATGTACAGTACACAAGTCTACCTCCAGTGTGGAAAAATGCGTGGGTACATACATATGGACCCTTGTATTTGTCCCTTAGTTACATAGGGAAACGTGTACAAAGTTTGTCTATGTTCATGCACTTACACATGTAATAATGTATTTCTCTCTCAAGTTTGCCAAACAAGTCTTCCCTTTGGCTCGTCATTGGATTTAAGTGGAGTGTACTTATAGAGCGGTAGACATGCACAAGGAGAAAGGCCCGATGGTGCAGCTTATTTTTCTTCATT
Source organism: Allacma fusca (assembly GCA_947179485.1). Taxonomy (NCBI): domain Eukaryota; kingdom Metazoa; phylum Arthropoda; class Collembola; order Symphypleona; family Sminthuridae; genus Allacma; species Allacma fusca. Next base: position 37,821,366 of record OX359249.1, read on the forward strand.
CCCTGTCACTTGGGTTTTTATTTCTACTTTTCACTTAGAACTCCGCATCCGACACGATCCTCAGCATGAGTGTAAACATAAGACCAATCTGAGAAAAGTTTTATTTCTTTCGGGGAGAAAAATACTCTCAGTTCTCACATTTACTGCAAAAATGCTTTACTACTTCCCAATCACGACGGAGACAACCTACACCTTGGGTTAACTGGAGCCACTTATCTTGAATAACACGGGCTGTGCCCAGCCATACGATTTTGAATTTAGCCAAAGAACAGAGTTAACCAAGGGTGAGCTTGGTGTAATGGCCTATGATGAGAGTCCGCGAGGTATCCCCAATCCCCATGTATCACTGATGTACCACCAAAACTGCCAAAAGGGTGATGAAGAAGATGATGAAGGAAATAAAAAACTTTCCCCTTCTTGTTGACGGAGTGTTGTTAAATGTTTGCAGTTAGAACAGTAGTAAATAATATGAAGTTCTCTGCAAAGAAACCTAGGGCTTGTTCCTCTTTGAAGGTAGGAGGGAAAATAGTCTCTGGCCAAAGGAGTCCGGGTTTTTAACAAAGTTACATCTCTACTTAATATCAGTATAAAGGTTGAGAAAAATTAAAACTATATTTTCATGCCGGGTTTGCTCAACTTAGATTGTAATTTATCTGTTAAATTTCTATCTAAGTTTGTTCCCGGGAAATAACTGGAAGCACCCGTATATGAAGTATATGAAAGTATAAAGTTGGAGTAATGTTCGGAGGAGATTTGGCTGGAGATAGAAAGATGGGGAACAACTCCGTTGGACCTGAGTTACAACGAACTTTCCGTCGTTCAGAGAAAAAAAAAAGAGAGTACCTAGAAGAGATTGAAGTAGCATGGAAAAATTCCATTAAAACTCCGAGATTGGAGGAACACTTGTAAAATTGTGAAATAACTAATGTCATTTTATACTAAGTGCTGGCGGAGTAAACCTTGGAATGAATGTTTAGTGGCAGGCCTTAAATTGGAAAGCTACACAGCATATGCGGGTGGGTTGCCAGCTAATGCAGTCATCTCCCTAGAGGAACTCCTTGGGAAGGGAGAAATGAATGGAGATCAATTGAATCTCGCGGGGAATCCCATTTGCATCTCCACATTCAAGTCTCTCGAGTTCATAAACTTGATTTACCTGTGGCTCATACCAATCCACAAATGCAGAAATTTAATCATTTTTCCCCCTTTCTCTTCCCACTTTTCTAATTAAGAGCAAGCCCTATATCTTGCATTAAGACTATACTTACAATCTCTGAGGATTTTGGAACAGTGTCTGGGAGAAAGCAAGTTTGAAGAGTCTGACTTAAGAAAACACTTTCGGTGGGAAGGAATATTTGAGAGTTGGTCGGGAGAAAAAGCATATTTGAAGAGAGCAGGTTGTAGTCAAACTAGAGCATCTGTTCTCTACAGTGCCAGAATTTATCCAATGACAGCTCAGTCGTTGAATTCACATGCGGAATGGGACGAAACGGTGGATTGAACTTCTCTCCGGAATAACATGGGAGGGAATGCCTGCTGCAGGAGATTAGACGACAGAGTTTAGTGTCGGAGAAAACAAGTAAAAATAACTATGGAGCATAAAATATAGGAAGGGAGAGGGAGAATAAAAGAGCGGGTTTGACAAATAATTTGTGTACTTTCACCACATTGAGCGTGAGGTAGCTGGAAAAAGGAGAAAGGCGAGAGGAGGAAATAGTGTAAGTGAAAGCGATCGGGAATTGAAAGAAAGTCTGACTTTAACGCCTCATGTTTGCTCGAATGTGAAATGTGTCAGGATGTGGCGATGAAGGAGATCTTAAATTGATATCTGGCACATGATACATGTTCCGTAGGTAATGAGCTTGAGGAAAGTTGGTGTTGCTGTCAAGTCTTGAGACGACATGTGTCTTCGCCTTTGTAATAATTACATCCAGTGTGAAGCATTGAGGCACTCTTTGTGAGGGAAACCTATGTATGGAGAGAAAGATGAATGGAAGGAGGAAGAAGGAATAGAAAGGAGACAAAAATAGCGAGGCGCAATCTAAAATAAAGGGAATTGCAGGAGGTGGCCTTATTGAGAAAGTTTGATATTGTTATTTTGTCATCTATATGCGATTGCTCCTCAATCACGTCACGGTCATGAAGACCAAAAAACGAAAGCTACAGTATGTACACACTACGAGGAGGAGGATGCTTTCGATCTTACGATCCCAATTTTTTGCGTTTTATTATTTAGTTTCCGTCCCGTCGCCTCTGCATTCATCTCCTTCCAACTACGTTTCGTATCCCTGCCCCTTAAAGCCATTTCACTTTATAATCTCCACACTTATATTCCCACGTTTATACGTACTATTTGCAGATGTCCTGTATATGCGAGCTTCAAATTTGGTCTCATACAAACCTGGCCCCATTTCGAGTGCGCGAATTCATATAACCATATCTACTGTTAGCACTGGGAATTTCTTGTTGTCTAGCTCCAACCATAAATACATACTCAGTCAGTAGTCGAGCCCATATAAACTCACTTTTACATTTCGAATCACCCAATCTCCTCATGCCTTTCTCAGAAATACCTCCATGTAATAGTAAAGAGTACATGGCAGGAACACAAAGTAAGTAGGGAAAAAGGACTTAAATTGCAGTCTGTCGATAAGTGTATAATGTTAGTGTGGTGAAAGTAACTATCTACTGTTATGGAAGACTAGACAAAAATCGATCAAGTCATGCGGTTTTTCCTTATGCCCGGAGGTGTCACAATGGCGGTACATTGATTCCAAATTTTTACTCCCAGCTCTTTACTCTTTCTTCATTACTCTCCTCTCGCCTCTCCTCTCACGCGCGTCAAAATGAGTAAACAGCCCCAACTCTCAGACCCCAGCACAGTCCTTATTTGCATTGGCGAAGGAAAACAAGACTTTTGTTTGCTCAATTCAAAATTCACAAAAACACTTTTTCATCCCCATGGATTTTTATCAAATTAAAAGACAGGCATGGAAACAATTTTTAGCAATCAGGAAAAGATCCTTTGCACACACACGTCCCAACCCACGGGAGATCTTCCCAGGAAATCTGTAGATATACCACCTTCCACCCCTCCCCCTTCAGGCTCCCCCTTGCCAATTGCATGCCCAAGTAAACATGCTAAACAAGGACGAGAAAATAAAATCTCCATGGAAGAAAACTGGCTCAAGAGCTGCATGTGCCAACCTCCTGTATACCTTTCCAATAATACTTATAGGCTCTTACGCGATTCTCTGCTGGAATTTAATTTCACATTCAATGTACCTCATCCTCAGTATGTGCATTGAAGTCCCTCATGTGAAAGTTCTATCTAGTAAGATCCTTCTTCATACAACACCAAGATATAATTATATAGAGCTCTGGATGGAAGTCAACGAGAAAAACATCACGTCAATCTATGCAAATTCTCATGGAGAGATTTCAGTGGATTGAAATTTATAGGAGGGAAAAATTGATTAAATAAAGCGCTTTTCAGGGCTGTCAAAGCTAAATGAAGATGATTTGGACGACTGGAGCTCTCTCTCTCATTCAGTCTTAATACTATTTTATTCATACGCGTAAGATAGGAAAAGAGGTAGGAGAGCTTCAATACACCAGTTACGACTGCCTTTACTCTCCTCAAAAAGATCCTGTGCACTAAGATTCTCCTCAAAATATGGTAGGGAAGGGTGATCATCTGAGCTAGTTCTGAGAATCGATGGTTTACTCTGCATTTGATTCGTATGCTTTTTTTTTTTACAAAGGAATAAAACCTTTCCTATGCAGAAGAGTAGATATCTATATATCTATACAGATATGTACATGTGAGGAACTGTACAAGAGAGAGAGTGAAGTTGGTATTGATAAGAGAGAGTCAAGAAAGACCAATAGGTGATGGAGAGAAATCAGGCAATGCATTCCTTTCTATTTCGGTTTTCTGCTTTCTCCAAGTATTTGCTCAATTTTAACTTAGATTTCAAACAATGGGAATTTCATTGTGTGTTTGCAAGTGACGATGCTATTGGATTTCGATGGAGGTTGCTTACGTATTTTGCCTGTCTCTCCCCTCAATGCTCATACATAAGTAAAGCCGAGGAGAGTAATGGAAGGAAAGAGGAGCCGGCACGTTTGCATGGAAGGGAAGGAGGCAACTATACTTATAATTTTCATTCTTTGACCTGCCTATACAATTTCCCTTCTTTTCTCTTTTTTTTTCTCTCTCTCTCTCTCAACCTGATATGTGTTTCTGTGAAAGACCGAATTCTGTTGGCGGATTCCCTTTCAAGCTGAATTCAGATTGCCATTTTTCTACTCTCCCTTTTTATTATTTCCAATTCATTGCATTGAAAACAGAATAAAACCCAAAAGATTTTCTTTAAATCATTCTTTGTTTACTTTTTCTCATACTGGCAGGCGATACAGGGTTTTCAAACCTTAATGCACACACGTAGCCCTGCAGTGACTGAATTCTCCAGTTTCCCTGCATTTTCCCTTCCTTGTCTCAGCCTATCTTTCCACTTGTATGGTTGCAGGAGTGGGAAGATTGAAAATAAAATTTACTTAGACTTGTCAGGCTCATTAAAATTCTGGGAAGGGATGTTTCAACATTCTTGGTGCATGCCACTCTATGTGTTGAGACGGATGAATGGGACTTTTCTCAGTACACAGAAGTATTTTCCGGTCTTGGGTTTACTACACCGCTCCACTGTCATGCTACACGGTTACCATTAAGGACCTTATGTTCTCTGGGGATCGACGCTACCTGCATCCATGATTGTTTCAAAATAAAATTTATTTTCTCGAAACAAAATATATGAATATTTAAATAACGCTCGGATTTTCCAATTTCCTCCCTTCCTTTCTATCTACCTGACTCAAGTTCATGAATGTAGATGCACACCTGCACATACATACATAGATATGCGTATGCACACTCCTTGGAGACACATGTGCAAGCCCTCACACGGTCAGGATCTCATTCTGGGCTACGTGCACATAAAGGTACATGAACGCATCCGTGCAACCTGTAACTTTCAGCGGGGCGCATCTGTGTGTGTATGTATGTCAGTTGGAAATTTAACAGTGTCTGGAAAAAGGTAACACAGTTGAGTGAGTCGTAATAGGTATAGAGAAATGCCTCAAGTGAATTTCACTGTGTCTTTTGAATTCACTGTGAAAATGGTATTTATAACTGGGACGAGTCTCCCATATAATACGTTGCAGCTCAGTTCATAACCTAATACAGATCTACACAACTACTACTCTACTCCAGACACGTTTTCAAATCCGACGATCCTACATAGATATGTATATGTGTCTCCACTGCAAAGTCAACCTCCTTGCACACACTGCAGTCCTGCAGAATGTCTTCACAGAGGCTACATCCTCTACCTAACTCATCACGAGAGGAATCTATAGGAATCAGAGCAAACAAGCCTGTACTTTTATAGAATAAATGTTGCATGCCTCTCAGAACATGAAAATTCTCATCGTTATGACAGAGTCCACTCATATTCCTGGCTGCAATAACACATGTAATATGAGTCAAGGAGTGTGCAACATCCAGTCATGAGTAGACTCAGCGTAAAGTATGAGTCCAAAGTAGGGACTCAGACAGGACTGGGAAGCATAAAGCAATCAAGCTGTAGGGCTATGGAATAAAAACAAAGAGAGGGAGAAAAGTAGTTTTTGTATGGTACAAATAAAAGAAACCCCATCTCCATTTGTTATAACACTCCACTAAATTGCTAACTTATGTTATGATTTTTCCGAGGCCCGATGAGACTCCCGTCCCAGTTGTTTTTAAATCCAGGGAAACGATCATATTACTAATGTCCTTACTGGGATTATTTTTATAGGTAGGAACATTTCCCTGCAATTTTAAGCTTTCTTTTAGCTTTATCTCTGACGTTTATGTCTAGCTACAGATTGAGCTTTGGAGAGGGCCCGAAGTGCTGTCACACTGATCCCTATACTGGGCACAAGGAGTTTGCCAGTTGCTACTAACAATGAGACTAGAGTCGACATTTTCACTGGGATTGTTTTCGACTGCAGATATTTTCCTCGGCATTCATTATACACCCTATAGCTGTGTTCAGCCTCGACCAGAGGAAATTTTCAGTTGTTTGTAAATCAAAACGACAAAAGAATGGTACGAGGTGTCGATGATGGAGTATTTCTCAGGGTGTAGGAAATCTGCTTTGAGTATGTTAGGACAGACTGTATCTCCATATATGTGTATTGTAGGGATGCACGTACCTGGAGAAAAGTGAAAGAATCTGTTACCCTGTAACATCTGGTACTGTATTCATACTTCCCGATCATTTCATACCTACCAGGTCTCCCCGACAGAAGTTTGTTGTTGAGCGGAAGCGTATTATTGGAGAACGAAGAGTTAGTGACAACATTTGATGTTATCAAGCTCATATATGTACAGTCCTGCTCGATGACAAACGTGCATTGTTATTGTTTCCCGTTTCCTTTTAACTACAGCATTCCAAAATACAAAAGCTATTCATAAAAAAATCTACCTCAGCCTTCTATCCCTTCCTTCCTCTTGTGTTTGGGGACAACATAGAAAATGTCATCGTCCACTTTTGTGTAGCACCCGACATGGTCCCCTTCTTTGGAGCCTACACTTCGATACCTACCCCATAAATATTTATACGTATACATGCTTCAACATGTGAATGAACCTGGAAATTTTCTCAATGAGAATTTCGAACATATGTATAAATAAGTCTGAGTTTTTATTTAGGGAAAGGACCCTCCGACTAATATTCAATGTTATACTTTATGAATGCCTGCTACTCAATCCAATGCCTGTGTATGGACATGAAGTGAAAATAGAAACTTATACCTACCCTTTGTCTTGGATTCCAAGGCAGCCTCGCCTTTGATGACTTTGAAAATTCCAGTTCTCTGGCTGAGTTCACTTCATCCATTTATACATACGTAGAATTTGTGCTAACAGAAGGGAGAAATCGATTTAGGAAAATGTCCTTTCCTTCCAGCAGCCATCTTATGTAAAACACTACATGATCAACTTCATTTCCCTTTCTGTTATTATACAATTCAATTTCATATACTTACTTCACCATAGCTACTGTCGCTCGGTGGGTTGATCAACATTGTGACCCTCAGCGAATTCCCTAGCATACAGCCTGTGCCCATCTCTTCCCCAGCCGTAATAACACATTCCAGGAACATACTCCGAGGGCTTGTATATGAACCCACATTATAGTATCTACAAGGGAAAATCCTCATGTTGCTTCACAACTTGTACCCGACAAGAACAAAAGTGTGCAATGAAGTTGGAATGTTCTAGCCAAACCATTCCTATAAAACCAGCTTGATGCTCCAAATCACAAAATGTTTGGCCTATGGAAACATTTGTGACCTTTCTCTTTTAGAAAGAGCGGAAGCACAGAGCAAAGCAAGGTTTAAAAAATTTAATTACAATTCATTTTTCACAGGAGTAACAGCCCGTGAGTGGACTCCCAACACTGCTGAGCTTGTAAAAACCGTGAATATTAATGAAGAGCTGGCAGTACACATTAAATAAGATACAAAGACAATGCCCATTGGTCCCGTAAATAATTCAATGAAAAGCTCTTTGGGGAATTTTAAAAATTCATAATACACTCACAAACATTCTCGCTCGGAGAAAAAAAAAACCCAAGGATTAGTTCTATTGGGTTAAAACGAACTGTTCTACTGAATTATCGACGAATGAGGTGGAATTTCAGATGGAAGGGTCTGGTGAAAGCACGAAGCTTTCATTTCCTCAGGGAAATTTAATTTTTCAAGGAAGTCAATCAAAACGAAAACCTGTGAGTAGTTACTACCCCGAAATAATTTATATCTGAAAGAGTCGAAGCCTTAATTTAATTTTCATTCGGGAGAGAGAGACTCCTCCAACCAATTATTCTACACATGAATTTTTATACACTTTCCTCAACTAATTATTGTCGAGGCAGAGTCGGTTGACTTGGCAAATTAAATTTTCCACAGTTTTGCTCCTACACAAGCTAACCTTCTCGGGACCGCCTACCTTTCCACAATCTATGTACCAGTCAAAATTAGTTCATTGCATTATGAAACAGTATTTGAATTTGAAATTAGCTATTGGATGTATCTATGTATCTATACCTACATAATTAAATAATGTATGTTGTTCAATATTAATGAACCCCGACAGAATGAACATTAATGTTGTTTCTACATAAGTCTACATTTATTTTATGAATGCTTCACTTGTTAAAGGGTTAGAACGGGGCCCGTTATGTTGTAAGTGAACTTTGTTGTACTCACTGGAGCTTTAACTTGGAAATCGGATTCAAGACAAACTATGTAATTATTTACACCCATCTTACCTATTCTCCCAATGTTTACATTGCATTTAATCAAGCGGAAACAACTGTATGGATAAAGTTTTTGGGCCAAATTATTTCACAGAGAGCACTATGAGGAAATGCATGGTTGGGCACGAACCCATGTACTCCAGCTTGAACAATGGTCCAAGGAAACACCCATATGTTCCATTCTGCAATCAAAATGTGTTGTAAGAAGTGAAATCTTCCGAGAACCTTTCTCCCACCAACTATTTATACTTTCTGTTTCTCTCTACGCTCTATAACTTGATAACTTGGCAGAACATCTAGAAAAGTTGACCCCACTACCCAAAAGGAGAAGAGGTTACGTACAAATCCCTATTTACATGTTGTTTTCTTAACGTGCTAAACCTTCAATTCATTTTAAACTTGTAGGGTTTTCATCCCAAGAAGAAGAGAGTGAGCAGCTGGGCTCAAGTGGCTTGCGAGACCACTTTAATTCTGTACTTACAGTAAACAAGGAGCTAATTTCTGGAGATTTCTTTAAGTTCCTCCAGTAAAGGAACTGTCACGCCTTCAAGGCCTGTATCAAGAGCTCTTTGGGTTACGTATTTGCTCAAATGTGGATAATAATACGGCTCTACCGTACTCAAATCCCACATGAAGTTAAATAACGCATACACACACACACACACACACACACACTCACATGAACTACAGCACACTTTGCAATTAGCTGATACTGCCGTGGCTGACAATTGGTGAGTAATAGAGGATGACAGAATCTCCGTTTATGGACGTATCATTTCCTTTATGATTGGGGCATGGGAGTAGGAGTGCGGGGAAGAAGAGTCAATTAGTAGCTACCGGAGTAGCTATCGGTAGTGGTGCGGAGGAGTTCCATGCAATGAATTAGCAACGGGGTAATAGTAAGGGAATTAATCGGAGGATTAGTTGTGTACCCGCTGGGATTTAATACCAAAGCAGCTCGTTACAGCAGTGCCAGTGCCCAACAGCCTTGAGTTCTTCTATGGATATATAACTGCCCTGTGAGACTCAACCAAGGAGGAATATCTATAGATATCTACTCCTATCTGTGGAAAGACGGACGTGCGTATCTACACACTCCATGAATTCTCCTTGACTCTGGTTCTGCCAGGGGAAAAAAAAGGAAGAGTAGAAGTCAGAGACCTTGTGTTCCAAGAGAGCCTACTAAAAAGGGGAGAAAGAAGTTAGGAATTTTCCCTTGTCCACTTAAATCCTTGGGATAAATCTGATGACGGGTGTATGTATGTATGAGTGTCTCCGAAGGGAAATGCATGAGTAGGAGTAAAAAGACGCCAGCTCTAGTTATCAGCTGTGGGTGAACATATTGGGAGGGATAGTAAATGTCCCGGAAAAATTATTTCTATTCAGCAAGAAAGTGAGTGTACATACTAATGATGACAAGCGCCCGTATCATCTAAATTAACCCAATTAATGTTAATGAACCTTGCTCACGTCGCCTATCCAGTTACCCCACCGTTTAGTTCCTGTCTTCATCGCAGTGGTGTCAAACTACCTCTCCTCTCTCATTGGATTCCTCCTCTGTAATTTGTTCTGTTGTTACTTAATGCCATCATTTTTCTCAACTATGGAGCAACTATTGAGAAACGCATGCCTTTACATTATAATTAGTCACTTTCCCCATTAAGTGCATCTCACTTTTGTATACTTTTGTGGACTCTCGGATAATTATATATATGTATATCTACGTAGTCCCACTTTCCCTCTCCTAGCCTCCCATTCCTGAGAGAACTTGATATAACTAATATGAGTGTTACGTGAATACATTTCTCTTCCTTACACGGCATAAGTCTTGGCAAGGGAAAATTATTGATGGGGTATGGCTTAGAGAGCCAATCTGGCATCGCTGACGGTTGACTTACACCATGCCTGTGAAGATATCAACTTGATTGAGCATCACAGTACAATAAAAGCTGACAATCAATTCCTTTTAAGGGAAGTTTCGTCCGAGGATAGGAAAAGATGTGAAAGTTTTTTGTATACGACCGAGATCATATAATACATTTTTATTGCGTAATCGTAAACTTTTTCGCTTCCCTACAATACCTGAAGAATGTGGAAAACCTTGTGGGGCCTAAACGCTACGTTGTACAAGCGCACACACACAAAAACATATACACACACACAGACCCTGCACTTTCTCTCTCTCTCTCTCTCTCTCTCTCTCTCTCTCTCTCTCTCTCTCTCTCTGTGAAGATGATCCACACTCCACAACTTGTACAGCATGTTAAGTGGCTCGCTTTGATTGGGCCCACAGGTACCTATTGTATTAGACTGCTCGAGAAATATCAATTTTTTTTTCTCAGACTGGGCTTTTAAAATCATTGAGCAAATAATGAAGAAAAACTTTTGGCAAGGACAATACCTCTGCTCTAATACTTTTGTATCCCTCCCAGCATGGAGAGACGAAGGAATGACAAGTAAAATATATTACAATGGAGCCCGTCTGTCCCTCTATCACATTCCGTATAGTTTCTCTTCCAGAATGTCACCGAATGTCACCCAATGGTGAGATAACTTCCACTAATTTTAACGCTGAGTACAGTAAACTTCCAAGAGAAGAACACATGTATTGATGACTTGTCTCTTTTTCATGTCCGTTGTCTCCTCTTATTCGGGCATTGGGTGCAAATAGATCGATAACACTGGCGTTGGGTATCGTAAGACCTTTATTGGAACTTCCACGAACATTTGGAAATTCTTTCAAGATGTGGGAGGAAAATGTATATGAGCTGTTGAAATTGGAACTGAATTTGTGCGAATTAAGCTTTGAAGGGATAAAGACTTCCACAAGTATTTACATAAAAATTAAGAAGACCCATCGGCTCCGACATAATCTCCTGTTGCAGACTTGATAGAGCAAATGGCATTAAGAATACTCAGATTTGAAAAGTTCCATGAAGGAAAAAAAAAGTTTATGGAGCGAGATGCACTACAGGCCAATAATTGAAGATAAATTATGCCCAGGGCAAAGCCAGCAACTTGTGTGTGGATTCTGGAGGTAAAACTTGAGCTTATTCGAGTCACCGGCCTTCCGCCCTACATTTAATCCTTTTAAATCTGTAGAGTAACTACCCTCCGTCTTCCCATGACCAAGCGGGTAAAGTTGAGCTGTAGCCCGATCCGGAGATGAATTTTAACATGCAGGAAGATGCTATATGTATGGAGTGGTACTTACTGACAAACTTAGGAGAAAACGCATTATTCCGAGTTAATTTATTGTGTGGAGACACATGTATCATACTTATACTTGTATGTTCAAACCAGGTATAAATGTTGTACTAATTTGAATTCTGGCTGAAACTTTCCTCTTCCTTGACTTTTACGACATTGCTGACGCGTTTTTAAAGGGAGAATTGAAATGCCATGTCTCCCAGCGAAAGTATCGGTGAGATTGGTTTTGCCCTACGTCTGAATACCAAACTTCAGCTGGATTTTAAGTGCAGAATACGGCCCATTTTTTATTCCAGTTACAGATAATTGACCCATGAAATGCTACGCTTATTAATCCCAAATTATTTTATAAATTTATTTTAAGATTCAAATAACTTAAGAAATATGACGTGCAATTTGGAGTTAAATTAACTATTGGGCGTCAATCAACTTATTTCAAGCTCTCCGATTTTTTTTGCTCAAATTTTTTGGCGTCCATATTCTATTTAGTAAAAATCCCTTGTGATTTTCCCTTTCTATTATCTACGCATTCTCTTCATCGATGTCATTGGTTCAAATAGATAATGGAAGGTCTAGCAACGGCGGAATTATCATTTCTTTTATTTTTTCCAGCGAGTACGACGTTCATGTATATACTTCTATATAATTAGAGACCTTCGGTTTCACAATAGTAGGTAATTACTTGCGCAGAATTTACAAGGTATCTTGTAAACAACATTCTGCTTTTGTTCCACTATTCCCTTTGTATTAGGAATAAAGCATCTAATTTTATTTCCTGGAAGGAATGTAATTTTCCATTTGAACTTAAGTCTGAGTAGTTCAGAATTTTGTTAGAAACTTCTCCCGTGGGTGGAATTGTAACAAATTACGCTTATTTCCCCAATACCATATTCTTTCCCTAGAAACGGAATTATAAAAACTTAGAGAAGCACTTCCGTATAATTAAAAACAGTTCGTGCTTTGATTTTAAATTACGGACTCACTCTCAGTGTAATCTGTATTTCCTTTTCGAGGACCATATCCCATGTAATGGATGTAGCTATATGGAAGCACGTTGAGGTAGGCCAGACCAAGAAACCCATGGCAGGCATCATTCATGCATTAAAACACAGATTAAACTCTTCACCAAGTTGAACCGTGAAGAGGAATCCTATCACCTGTTTTGCATTTCCGAACTTTGGTTAACTTTCACCGAGTTACTCAACTCAGGCAGGTCTGATACTAAGGATCATTCATCAACTCAAGCTGTGAGTAACTGCAGAGTCAATGAAGTTTTGAATGTACTACGTAAGTCTTCGTAAGTTAAACTTTACTCTGTCAGCTATGGGGAAAACACAGGGAGTTAGCCCGGTAAAGCGGTCGGTAATTTCCCCGGAGTCAATGCTTAGTGGCATGGATAGGGCGTCAAGGTTGTCCACAGGGAGCACATGACAGATCATGACCACGCCAGACGTCCGAGAAAAAAAAATCCAGTCACAGGGAAATCCAGGGTCCAGTCTCACCGAAGGTGAAAGTAGAGAAAACTCACACTGTAGGATACAGAGTAGCCCAATCACCACTGTCGTGACCAGCCTCGAGATACCCTTTCAAACTAGCTTTCATCAAATATGTCATTTCATCATTTTCCTCAAACATGGAGCCACATACAGAATCGAATGATTGAAGTTGAAATACACGCTTGGTAAGTATGTCTCATGCAAAGCTGTAAAAGGATATGGTGTCTCACTAAACACTAACTCGCCTCTAAGACTGTATACCAAGCATACAAATTTGAGATCATTGCGAATCGATTATTTTTCATCGTGACATGACTACACCTTCGGCTCCAAGCCCTCTCATTAGTATCGACTCTGGAAGTTGGAAGTTATTGAGCTAAATAAGAGATTTTTACTTGGGGCATACGAATAATATAGTAATTTTATCCTATTCGCCTCGGCGCTAATTACAAGTTTCCGAAACTGGCAAAAGATAAAATGTCCATAGGCGAGAAACTGCTTCTTGGTAATTTTAATCTTGAATACGTTATTGAACCAATTGCACTACAAATACCTGGGAAGCCGTCACAGAAACTGTATGAACCGAAACTTTTAATTACGTAGTATCTATAATTATGTAAACCGGATTACTACTACGTAACTGTGCTATGTTACCTGAGCCGGGATTTTTAGAAAATAAAGACTTTCTTCTAACATTACCGTTTACAATAGTAGGAATAAAATTGTCCTTTTTTGTCAAAAGGAAAGCAGGGTTCCGACTCGGGTGTTTCCGAGTGTAGACGTCTGAGTGTTCAATGTGGGCCAGTAGTACATAATAAGGACTGTGACGCAATCTTTCCCAATTGTGCATTGTAAAACAAATGGGTAACCTTTCTGGAACATGAGAACCTAAACTTGAAATCATAGGAGAGTCCTTAATCAGCCGGGAAATATTCCCCTACTATTTATTTTTTTCCCGTCGTATAATTACCAAAGCCCAAGGGATGGAAGAAGAGACTGTAAAATAAAATTGTAATATAAACACAATTCTCTCAGCGGAGAGTGGGGGTCTGTGTGCACGTAAGGAGAGATCTTGTATGGAGCCGTTTGAGCACAAGAGAATAATATTCGGCCGCTAATTTATGTTGTTATCTAAGCCGAGAAGTTGTGCTCTCTTATCTGCGCATGGGACTAGTTTTTAATAGGATCCGTATACATTCCCTGGCAAGCTTATTATCATTGGGAAGAAAAACAGGATGAATCTGTTTTTCCTGGAAAGATCCTTATTACTTATGGCCACACCAACCCGCCCAGAGATGCCCGAGAGAACCAGAAGACAACCAGGAAAATAATAATTTGCATAATTTAAGCACTTTGTATCTTTTACGGCTAGGATTTACGCTCTGAGACTCAAATGCTGATTTCCTTGTTTTTGATCCATTCATAAGACGGAAATGCAGTATGTTGTTCAAATTTGTACTCAGTTATGTCTTTCCATTTACTCCCTTGCCTTCCCTTCCCTCTGTGGTTATAATGACAATGTCGAGTAGCTCCATTCATTACACTGAAACTTTATGAAATCAGTGAGCAAAGCAGCTTTTAGCTCTTTCTTGCCTCCTTCCACCGTCTCCTTTCTTCCCCCTCCCCCTCCCCAACAGTTGATTATAAAGTCCAGAATCCAAACTTTAGTACTCTTTTACGCGATTATTTATGAAAATCTCCTTGAAACTTTTATTATGACTCAAAGAATGAGACTATAGTCGTCATTATCAGCATAAAAGGAATACCATAATTTTATTCTTCTTCCCTGGGATTTCCATAGGAACATATGCTGTAGATCCGATGGAAGACAGAGTGCAAATATTATTAGCATTCGAGTAAGTGTGGAGAAGGGAAGAGAGCAGGTTACTTACATAACCATTCAACTAAAAGCTCCTCGTAGCATGCTCAAATTGATAGTTGTCAGGAAACGTGAAGCTTGAGCTCCCAGTAATAAAATTAAAATAGAAGTATGATTTGTAATGAGGTTTGATGCCGAAAGCTCTATGGACATATAAAGGATAATAATAGCACACCTACCTCGTTACTTCGAACGCAGCCGTTAAAAAAATTGATCTGAGATTTCTCTCTCACTGATGATGAGGATTCCGGTCCTTTCCTGCATTCTCTCCTAGACTCATATGCACACGCTCATTTGTATACACAATAGCTAGTCATTAGTGAGTTGGGTAAGAGCTGTGGAATCAAGAATATGTCTCTGGTTGGGAAATTTCAGTAAATCCAAATTGTTACTTGCACACACAACGATGAGCCCGGCACACTTCACTTGAAATACCCTCAACTCCTCCTGTACCTTAGTCACTGTTTCACGTTCAATTTAGTAGACTGCACAGACATGTACTACAATACAACGCTCCTGCACGGAGATTAGATTTTGCCAGGGACTCAGACACAGTTCCTGGAGTCCTTCCAGTTGTGCGACCAAAAATGTTCAAATTGTTAATCTTAGACGAAGTTGAGCCTACAGCCGCATATAAAGTTGAAGCTAATTATGGCTGTGTGCTGGTTGGCTTTTGCAATTCACACTTGAAATTATTACGGCAATGCTCAGGGTTATGTTTAACTGGAAAAAGGGTAGTAATGTAGTAGACTTAGCTTTTGTTGCACAACCTCAAATTATTTTACCCTGAGGAGAGGAGGAGAAGAGATGAAGTTCCAGTTTATTTTTTGGTACGATGATAATTACAGTGTTCGCCTTAACGCTGAGGATCATATACGTGATGGTGAGGTTGGCAGTAGTTTACAATGTTCCAATTCTCTGCTGAGTATGGATTTGCCGCAGCAGATTCAACTTAAGTTCCTCAAAGAGAAGAAAGTCAGCGAGGGTGGAATGTGGATTGGAAGGTTCAATGTTAACTTGGTGACTGCGTCTGATGGTATTATAGCACGTAATTCAAGCCCACTCGACCAAGATCTTGAGTCCAATAAAACTTTTGTTCAACTATACACGACAATCTCTCAGCAAAGACCAAGTGCTCTCAATGTGGATACTTGTCCTCACTAAAAGGCTTGAGCAGTATGACTGAAGAAATATTCATCCTTTTTCCGCTCTCCTCCACAACCTTTTTTCAAGTCTTTCGATTGTACTGAGTCTCGGAAGATTAGGAGAGAGCTCCTAGATTTCAGATTTCCCAGGCTCGCCAAGTTCTCACAAGAAGAGCTCAATCATGCAATTATAAGACTCTATCAAGATGAGGAGATGATGCTGGCATAACCCAATATCTGCAAACAATGAACCATTTCGTACTATTTACAACACAGTGCGTATCTACAGTCTACAATCTAGTAAGCATACAAACTAACTAAGGCGTGGCACTCATCTTAAATCAAAAATGGAACCTAGCAAAATATTTCAGCGAAAAAATTAAGCTTCAATTTTAAGAGTGTTGCATTTACCCTCAAAATGAAGGTATAGTCTTGTACAAAACGTGGATAAATTAAACTTGATTCACAAGAATACTCAGTTAAGGGCGATTAAGGTAGAGTAACCATTGGGGAAATTGGAAATAATGCAAAGGATGTCGTATTGAACAAACTTTGTGCAGTTCATGCTCAATCGCAGCTAAAGCCTATTTGATGCATGAGTAATAATTATCTTGTGCAAATAATTTAATCTTGTGGAAAGACTCCGTCTTTCTATGGAAAAGGGTTGAAGTTGGAGCACGGAGCTCAACAGTAAAAAGTTTTACTTTTTACTTCTCTGTGGAGATACATGCAATTGAAATGCTTTGAAGAATGTATACATATCTATAATTATGTACGTATACGTAATTATATTACTTATAGTCTGAGAACATATAATTATGCCTAATTTTCCTTTCAGTTCCTTCTTGGCCTTGTAGTAGTAAAGTAACGGAGAAGTTCTTTTGCTGGAATAGCCGGTACTTATGCGGATGGAAAGAATGTATGGAATATGTCAACATTTTGTTTTCCCTTCTGCTTTTCCTCCCGCCAACTTCTTTTAATACTGTCGGGGAAAAGAAGGGGGAAAAGAAAGCTAAAATACAATGTGCCAATAAAACCTCGACATGACTAGCACAGAACTAAGATTTCAAATAAAATCGAGCACAAATCCAGTACGACAAGCTATATTCTTCACACGAGAGGAGCTCTATTCCAAAATATCTAAAGCTCACTTTAAAAAAAAAACACTGCACCAGAGCTCCTAAGCTCCTCACCGCAAAATGAATAATACGAGTAGTAGCTCCTAGCTTAAAGAAATCCTCCGGCAGTATCACTGGAGTAATTTGGTCTTGACAGATACAAAGAAACACTGTAATATTGATTTTATTTTTTAATTTATCAGGGTTTTAATACTAATATTAATAATTAGAAACAGCAAAAAATGTTTCATGTGTTTAATAATTATATGATACAACTACAGAAAAAAATCCTAAGAATATTAATTTAGGAAAGGTATTGTCGTAGTTCTAGACATTAAACTGAAACAAATGTACACTATTACAATTTTCTTGTAAAAGCACGGACAACAATCAATAAAAACAAAAAAAAGTCAAGTCTCAGACAGGTTTCGGTGATTTCCAGAACTCCAGAACTAAGTTAAGATTTCTGTACTGTTAGGGAATCATGGGAAACGGTGACACTCCGTGAGTCCTCGACATCGATTGTAACAACAGACGTTGCCCATTTTCTTCAAGAAACAGTCATCATCAGTGATACAATCCCCGATCACATCTGTTCCCACGGGACAGGCTCCTGCTAATCCTCTAGTGACTTGCAATCCCGGGGGATTGTACGGGCATGCTCGAAATCTATTGGAATTCCCTATTCATGAAACAACTGGTTTTAAAAACTATAAATTAGTTACTACAATCGCAAAAACGCAGTCATTGATGCTTCCATCTCTGCCCCCCATAATCACACTTAAATCTAGGGTTTCAGCTATTAAACTACAAATTGAATGTTGAGGAATGTCAGCAGTTACAGAAATGAGTATACCTTGTCCACAAATAGCAGAGGCATAGCTAATACTTCCCATGAAGTACAAACCGAGGAAATAGACTCCGAACTGACTACTAAAACTGATCCGCATCCTTAAAAAAGTAGTAGAGTATGAAACTGGAATGTTAGACAGATTAATCCTTTGAATGTCACTGATACCCCATGTAGTAATGTCTCCTCGACAGGGCTCTTAGGAACGAGCTGTTGAATGAGACTTGAATTGTCTCGAGAGAACAATACTAAGGAAAAGTCAAGAAAGTTAATGAAATTTGGACTCCATTGTTGTTCATGCAGAGGCAAGTTGGAACACAAAATGTTGATAGAATAAGACAATTACGTAGAAAACATTGACCTCGTTTCCCAAACCATGTTTATTTATAGCTACTTTGAGTTTCACTTGACAAAACCTGTCACATGAGTCAACTCAGTCAGAATCCGTTGACTTGAGATATCACAATGGGAGAAAAAAAAACCTCGACCTTGCAAATAAATTTGATTTTGTTTTGGAAACGGACACTTATTACATGAAATGCATCTAGCCCCGATTAGGTCTGTATGCACTGCGAGGAAGTGACACACTCCGATATCGTACATACATACATCCAAGAGTATGGAGGTAGCTTGGAGCCTCTATTGAAATGCCCCGAGACCTACTACCCGTCAATATATATCTATACTTACATACATGGCTGCTAGTCTAGAGAAAAAAAGATTTATTCTCCAAGAGAGTCAAGTTTAAGTTGAGCTGAGCCGGTGGCCGGTCCATTTTTACTCGGTCGTAAAATCGACGATAAAGCTCACTCAGTTGGATACGAATGGCTGACAACAGAAATGATAAAATTCACTAAAGTATAAAATATAAGTCCTGCTCAAAGCTTGGATTCACCTTTGCTCCGACTTGTAAGAATTTTTGCATTAAATCCCCATGAAAAACTCCACTTCATAAGCACTTCCGCCCTTATTGCAGGATAACAGTCATTTAACTCAGCTTAACCAACTATTTTGATCAAATACTATAATTATTATGACTGTACATAGTCCACTTCTGCTCGCTATTTCCTGGGCATTATTTCTGCCAACATTTTTTTTTATACCCGGGCAATATATCCCGGAAAATAAATCTTATAGGCATTCAATGTGGTGCTGGTTGGACGTAATGATATTTTACCCCTTTTCGGGGTTAGTCATCGGCTATAATTCTATAGACGCCTCTCTACTCCCACACAAAAACCTTTTGTGTTGCGATGCCTAAATTAATTACTTTCGTATAGAGATACATAGATATATTTTTAGAGACTATATTGATTCAACATTTCTTATTTCTTGTAATAATTATTGTACTTACAATAACGCATTTAAATGATTTATGTCGAGGTTTATGGATAAATTTATGATAATTAGGTGTTAAATTGTAACTAGTGTTTGTAATGTCTCGGCTCCTGACATACAAAATAATTGAAGAAACCCTATCAATCTTATGGGAAAGGTTGGGATAGATAAGGGGCATTTGCAGTTTCAGCTGAAAATACATGCACACTCCCCGACTTCCCAAGAAGCACTAGACATTTGGAGAATTATGCAGTAATTTAAGGAACATATTTTGCTGAGACATAGAGAACTGTAATATGGGACATTTTCCATGTGTTTAGCTTTGCACGAAACGATTTCTCAAGTTTTCCAGAGACAATAATAGGACAGTGAGATGTAATAAAGCTGAATTGAAGTGCGGCTGTTGAGCATAACCAGTGACAGCTCGGCGGAATTCTCAACATTAGAAGGTATAAGGGTAATTCAATATCGATGTTGCTCTCTCATCCATTCATTCCATTGGGGAGCCCGGGATTCCTGCTTGGCTTAAATATGCGGGACCTGGGGTATCAACGCAGTCAGTCCATTAAAATAAAGTGTAGGACACCAATATGGTTCCTTGTGGTGGTGGACGATGGACGTTTCGTTATTTCCGTGACTTTCCCTCTCTAAAATCATTCCGACAGTCACGAGGGCATCTCACCCCTATAAACTACAGACTACTAAAGCATGATGGAAGTTCAAGGAAATGTTCTTGTTGCAGAAGCAGGAAATAATAATCCATTATGGCAGCCTTTTAATCTCCGGAACAAGGCTGGAGATTCAAAATTGTTGTTGAAGAGACGACACTGAACTATGCTTTCGAAAGGACTTGTTCCTTTTATGGAGTAATTTACTGAAGGAAAATACTTTGCATAGGAGTACGCAGCTCCATTTCGCAATGTAGGTTCCCTACCAGCTTGATCCGTTTAGTAAATCAATACAATCGTGTAGTCAAAAAAGATAGAACGTTGTTCTTTGTGGAAAACAATGTGAACAAAGGTCTCACTTACGTCAGGGAAGGAGACTGAATGCTTTTGTGTTTGTTTCTTTTGATGGGCTTCACTATTTGTAATATGAATAAATTTTATTCATACAAGTAATTGATCAAAATTACTAATAATATCATTTCAGTGAAATTGAAGCAACTTCATACGATCGAGTGAATAGGAGTGGACAAAGAGGTAAAAAAATATAGGCTGACAAAGTTCTACGTCTGTAAAAGGGAGTTTCAATACGTGGAATTCTTTGGAGCGGGGTCGTATACTGTGATTAACGCACATTAAGAGGTACATATTTTTACTTAGTTCCATCCTTCGTTCAATATTTATATTTTCAATCAAAGTTCCTTTTACAAAATATACAATTTCCCTTCTTGCGTTTTTTGCCCAAGAGCCTCTATCTAAAATAAATTATCCAGGAAGCGGGTATGTTTGTACGGCCCTGTAATACAAGTGTGCCCATGGTAAACCAGCTAAATTGTAGCCATAATTTCAATGTAAGTTGACATTATTTTTGTTGACTTCCAGCTTTGCCAGGACTTAGGGGGGGGAGGAATATAATGGATAAAAACGACCTCTGGAATGTCCACCTCCGAGTGAACAAACGCCATTAGAATGAAGCCGTCGAACCAGTAAGTCTAATCCGGGATTTACCCAAAGAAATTGCCCTTGCTGACACTGCAATGAGTTTGAAACCTTGGGACACATTCTTGGCAAATGTTTATAAGGCAAGCCTTACTTCGGAATAGCCGATATTACAGGGAGAAATTCAATCACTACTTGTATCCCAACTGAAAATTTTAGGTTTCTGTTTCAAGATGAAATTGACTGCCAAGATTCTATCACCCAGATCCGAGGATCCGAAATACATAAATACTTGCATTCAATTTACTCACGAAGATGGAATATAGTATCTGTTAATCCAGAAAATAAAATTGAAGATACCATCTAAAATGTATTGGAATTATGGAAAAAATCAATACGGGAATCTCGAATCTCATTTACTGGCTTCCAATCTTTGACTTCCAAGGAGCGAAACCAATTGGAATTTATACAAGTGTAAGAGAAATAATTTCCGGCTTTATATATCTATGTACTTATATATAAATATACGTATGTATGAGTACATATATCTTCCCAACATTGAAAATCTCAGACATATTTCCACTCGAAGACTTCTTTCAATTATTTTATGATTATTTTCCCAGCCATGGGTGGTAAATGCAGTGAAACAATTTGCATCTGTAGGAAAGCCTTTCAAATCTGGTGAAACGCTTTGAATAAATAATCGTACATAGCTCTATTTTGTTTTAAAGAGTGTGTTGCCAGCTTGGACAACAGGTTACATCGCTACAACATAAATACGGGGGTATATAGCTTTGTACATTGATAAGGAGTGTCAAGTGTCAATAATAGCAGTGGCATGCGTATACGCATTTTATCGTATACATGGAATTCTTAATATGTAGTTATTATTTGTTATCCAACATGATGGAACGCAAAAATGGGTTGTCTTTTTTATTGCAGGGTAACACTTGGCCACAGTCGAGCATGATGATAGTAGACAAATGCATTGGGGTACGTACAGTGCTCCGTGATATTCAAAATATGAAATTGTGCATGCAAGAGCAAGAGCAATGTAAGCAACGGAACTGTCGTTGATGGTCGCTACAAATAATATGAGTTGGTTACACAGGCTGACGTTGACGACGCTGTTGTTGTTGAGTTGTTGTTCCTTGTTAGTATGTACGTCCGCAAAAACTCGTCGTTATTCATATCCATCACCAGCTTCCCCCGACATGAAGGAATTATAACATTTGTGTATTTCTTGCGATGAGGTTGACTGAATGCCACAAAAAGTTGCTATTGAGGAGACCCCAGGAAAATTAGTCATTTCTGACACTCATTTCAAGCAAAGGGCGAGAGCATTGATGGGTTTATGGTTTACCCAAGTGAAATTCAGAGCATTTCCAGTGCATTTTTATGTCATCATCAGGAAACAGCAGCCTGGTCTGAGCACGTAGTTGATCATGCAAAGTTTGTAAAAATAATCAAAATAACTTCAATTTTCTCCGCTCCTACACACACCAACTATGTAGCTTTCCGATAGCAGGGTCGTAGCTGCACAAGTTTACAAAATCTGACTGAGGCTGAGACATGGTCCGAAAATCCAGTCTGTGTGCAAGAAAACATGTACATATAATTACATATATGTGTATACAACATGCATGTATGCAGTACTGAAGTATTTTGGACAATAATACACAGGCCGTGAGTTCTCGGCCAGAAGAGCTGAAAGGAGATTTTGCGGGTTCATTTAGCTCACTCCTCCACTGAACTCAGAGATATTCATTCCCACTAAAGATGAAGAGTCCACTCTAGATGAAAAGAACTTCCTTTCCCCTCGCTGTACAAGTACACACATAGAGAGTGATTGATTAAAAAGGTGCGTGGGTAGTGGGGCGGCTTATTTTTCTAGATGCGTCAGGTATACCCCCACGAAATGTGCCTGCACATACATATGTATCTACAGAGGTAAGGCTTTGTGTGAAAGTACTAGTAAACGCTTTCAAACAGAAATTACACCATGAAGAATGTCTATTCAAGACTATCCTTTCACAGAAGCTCGGAACAATAATGCTGTAGGGCATTAAATGTCCGGTAGTCACAGAAGAATTCTAAGAATCAAACTACTCCTTCGTGCGATCTGGCTGATTCAATAGGAGTGTAGCCTTAAGTGCACGAATTACAATACTGTCAGTTAGTACTTCACTTTCACAATCAAAAATCAACGCACGATTCTACAAATATCTCCCTTTCTCTATGTATCCTCCATCTGGGCACATCAGCTCTCTGTTCCCATTCGGGGAGTTCAATTTGTAATCTATTTGTAGTCGGAGTAAAATTTGGAATGAAATATCTATTAAATTGCAACAGAGTTTTTGGTTTAGGAACTTGTAGTATGAATAAATTACTCATCAAATCTTCCCATAACGAACAAACATGTTCGTATGTTTGAGTTTACTTTGTGTAATGTAATTTTAGAAGTATTGGCAAAGGATTCTGCTTACAAAAATCCGACAAGTTCAGGGACCAAGTGGAGTGTTTATTTTCAGCAAAACCAACAAGTAAAGTTGGATTCGAAAACTTTCCGAAGGGACATAAATCTGTCAACACGATCATTTGTAAAGTTTGATTAACTTTAACATTTAAGTGTGTAATAGCTAAAAAATGTTCCTCCTTCGTTACCATATATTTACATATTTAATTATGAAAAACTAATCTCTTTTAAATGACTGTTCCTACAATTTTTTCCCTGGGTCTGAGATGCGCGGATAGTCGGGGAAATCCATTCCTTTGTCCGTCGCTAAAACTAATTCTATTACCTGTCAATCAGGCTTATCCCCTCAAGCTACTTCCTCTCTACTTCTACAAATTTTCGCGCAATATTGACATTTTTAATTATTAATGCTTCTCCGACGGCACTATTTTACCCCAGGACAAGCGCAAGCGGCACCTTGACGGCAGAAACTGAGCTTACATTAGTAGATGGTTGGGAGAAAGTAGATGGGAGAATATTCAAAGAAATAAGACCACAAGAGAAAAGTAAACAGAAAATAAAATATTCGAGTGCCAAGGCATTGCGGGGAGATGGCTTCAAATCCAAATTCTGTAAATCAAAATCAAACTCAAACTCATTGAAGCCGTCAGTTGCACACGGGGCTTTTAACGTCAATTTATTCTGCATTACCATGCTCCTGTCAGACCCTGAATAAGGGAATCAATATAGGAAAAACAACTCTAGTATGTTAATATTAATCCAGAGGAATCACTAGAATATTAATGTGTGAAGGTAAAGACAGAGCAAATCCAAGTATACGTTTTCATACATGATAGAGAAATGTGCTGAGTATCACTCAAAACCCGCTCAGAAATGAAAATGAGACTCCAGGACTGCATGTCTGCCATGCATTTAAACAGATGGATCGACTTGGATAGTGCTCCATAAGAGATGGGATTGCATCATGTACGCATGCAGGTAGCTATTGTGTCATCTCGGAGCTTATCCCCATACAAATATATTTATGTACATATGTGCCCAAACCTCAACAAAAGCTCAAGTTAATTGCTATCTTGCGATGATGCAATCCCCTAACGCTGAAAAAACCTGAGAAAAGTCTGGTCGGAGAGAATGACCGCTTGGATGAAGTTAGAAAATAGAAGAGGGCGGTAAATAGCCTTTTGACAAAAGCCATCCTTGCCAAGAAAAGGGAAATGGACCAGTCTGGCAGACAAAGGGGGGCCAAATACAAGAAAAAATGTCGAGGGGGGAAGAAACTATGGTACGAAATTTAAGGAAAAAATTACAGAAAAAAAGTACTTGAGTGCTCTCATGGGACCATCCCTGCCCCATCAAATTGTAGCCCTGGTGTAATTTTGAAATCCACGATGAAAGGTTTCCAATTTCCAAACTGGAATTATTATTATGTTGTTTCAGAAGCAACTATTGATTTCTTTCCTCAATGTCGGTCGGAATAATTGGAAATATAATATGGAAATGCTCCTTGGAATTGGATGAAAATTTCCAGGAGGAAAAACAAAACCTAATGGGAACCCTTTTAGATCCAAAAGATGTGTACTTAAATTAACGAGATGACAGTTATTCCAGCAAATGTGGTTATTTCTAATTCATAAAGACACTCACTAAAGTATTGATATCTTTCTGAGGTTGCCATGTTGTAAACATCCGGGGAAGGAGCTAGGAAATGTTATACTCCCCATATATGCAATTTAATTACATTCCGTGGTTGTTGAGACCCATCTTGAGCTTAGTTCAAACGTGTAGAGGAGATAGGAGGATGAATCCCGTCCGTATTTACACACTCATTTTTTTTACAGGCTACAGAGTATAATGGGTATGGGTGCAGGCTTGGGACACTTAATGTAATTTAACTATTGTATTAGAAGGATGCAACTACCAGTTTACTTTTGCTGTCGCAATGTCTAGAAGCTCTTCAAACCAGGACTTGTGTATGTACAAAGAGCAATGAAATACCAAAGGTCTCCATGCTGATTTCGTTAGCTTTCTATCCAAATTTGTTCCAAGGCTTGTTGAAGCTATAGGAGCCATTGTGAGGACATAAATGAATTCATTATCTACTTAGATACACTCACGTACTTTGAATACCGTAGTATACTCCACATAATACTAAAAAGACATTTCCTCGTAAAAATCTACAAGGACTGAATCCGGCTCGCTTCGCTCAGGACACAAGAATTCCTTGTACCATGTATGGTATGCGGGTCCTACTCCTTTATATATTTTATGATAATCTACATTCAAGTACGCTCGAGCATCTGCATATTTATTATGTACTTAGGTGTGTAATGCCTTCTATTTTCTCTACTCCCTGTATACTTCTAATCACCATGGCGGAGAAACAACTTTTTTTTAATATCAGCATTCCGATTTCTCGATATAAAATGTATACGATATTTTATGGCAAGGGACTTGCGACTTCTCCCACTGCCACTCCGCCATGCAAAAAACTATTACGGATACTGGAGGCATTGAAACATGAAAATATTAAAAACTTGAGCCTATATAGCCTCAGTTTGAGTGCTGAAGATAAGAAGTGTACTTTTACAATGACTGCGTATGGAACTATGTATAGATACCTGAATAGAACTATAGTCTATCACGTTATAATATATTATACGCGTGAAACTTGTAAACATTATAAATGAGCATCACTCCCTGACGGTGTGGTAACAATTTCCCAAATTTAATTCCTCATGTCAAGCAAAAGGGTTTAAACCGGGAAGAAAAATGAATATAGAGCCCGAGCTAGATAAAATGAAAGAGCGGATTGGCAAGTAAGGCGATTCTTTTATTTGAAAGCTAACCACAATTCATTCCCTGTCATGTCTGAATTTGAGAGCTGAGCTCTCAGGCCCCAAGCCCTTATTTCACATTTATTTTGCTCACCCACAATATCTTAAGCTTACACATATTATTTTGATGTACTTACATACAGCCTCTCCTATATCGACTTTTGGGATGTACTCACATTGATAGTACATGCTTCATTTGTTATCATGAATACCTCAAACCTCGCTTTAAACCAATTCCGTATAGTAATGATTTGATCAATTTGATGTTTAATACATGAGCTGTTATTCAAACCAAACTTCCTGATTTGATTGCGTAAAAATTGTTTACATACTGAAATTAAATAAAAATAAGGAAGCCCATGAAATAAAATGATGATGCAAAATAAAAAGCCACTAAGTTGAATCCAATCCAGAATGACATTCAACGAACAGAAGGAAATCACGTTGCCCTAGCCGATTTTACCTAAACTAATCAAAGAAGCTTGTTTTGACTGAACGGAGCTTTGATATTTTTTGAACAATCAGCTATATCGTGTATTCAAGGAGTTTGTAGAGTATAGGGGATCATTCTATAGATACAGGAATCCTTACAAGTTGAATATTTTTTGGAATTTAATTTTTTTTCCCACACACTTACAAAACCTGGGCGAGTAGAGGCAGCCAATGATTTCATTTTATAACATATTACTCAGGATGGTAATTCCATTAATTTGCTTTTAGTTCCTTCCCGTCATAAACTAATAAACAAAAAGATGTGGATTATGGGGGAATGACAACTGTCTCAAGTTTCAAGACGACAAACTTGGAGTTGATGAATATATTTCCCTCCACTCCACTACTACATCGAAATTCGATACATGTTCTTACGAGGAGTGTCCTGTGAATTTCAGGGTGGAGAACTGACACGCTCAACTTTGTTTTATAATTCAGAACTAATGCAAATTGTATAACCCTAGGCATATTATTAGTCACACAAAGTCGAAGGATGTTGCTAGAGTGAAACAACATTTCACAACTCCAGTTTGATGATGACTGAAAATTAGTACTAGTTCCAAGAATCCCAACATTCCCTAAAGTTTCCAACAACACTAGGAAAATCACATCTTTAAAGGAGCATTAAGTAATGATTTTGACCAAAGTTTTCCTCTGAAGTTAGCTTCCTCCTTGACCATACATTCACCTCAAGTTTCAACCACAGTTTCTAGTTCCCCAGCCCTTGTACCTCCTCCAGAGGTTCCACGATGACTTTGAATAGAGTCCAAATTGAAAATACAGACTGGAAAGCTTTGCAAAAACACACGCAAATCTACAAAGCACGCAAGAAGTTTAGTATTACATGGAATACTGACCGGATCCGCAATACAAAACCCCCAGCATGTGTTGACCGTTCTAATCAAACCTGTCCAACCACAGTCGATCCATGCACACTCCAACTTCCTCATAGTCCGACCGAAACTACTTAAATGCTTCTCTGCCCATGAATATCAGGTACTTTCCAAATATAGCTCTCAGCTGTATTTTTACCACATGGAATTTAAAATGCTCCAAGACATCCATTATAATTAAACCATACTAGTATAATCAAAAGGCATGTCCTCTAAAACCCGGACATGATTCTCTGAATTTCCAAGTGATTACCATGTAATGGCATGCAAAGGCTCCATCAGTGCTCGCCAGTCCCTACTCATAAGGATTTTGACTTAACTCAATTGCTGTTTAATAATATCGAGCGAGGTACTGTCGCTATTAAATCCGCTGGTCATT
Source organism: Allacma fusca (assembly GCA_947179485.1). Classification (NCBI taxonomy): domain Eukaryota; kingdom Metazoa; phylum Arthropoda; class Collembola; order Symphypleona; family Sminthuridae; genus Allacma; species Allacma fusca. Next base: position 37,849,443 of record OX359249.1, read on the forward strand.
TTAACCCCAACAGTAATTATTATAACAATCAAATTTCGGTAAGATATTGGAATGACATCGTTAGCGCTACATCCGACACTATCATGCTTGTAATTAAATTTTTCCTACACACGAACCGCACCTATTGTCGGAGGGAATTACAGCTGAAAACTCAAGAGTCCCAACGAAAGGAAAAGGTAGCTGAAGGGAAAGCCTTCTTGCATATTTTAAGCTACATGGTGTAGCCCGCACCCTCATGTAACTCTCAGTGGGCCCGGGAATTGAAACACATGTGAACGATTATGGCAATCGGACTGAGTCAGTGCTTGTCCAATGTTCCAAATAAATTCCGAACTTTTAAGGAGTGTAGGTCAGTGGTGGCAATAGTGTTTAGGTAAATGGGGGATACGCTTAATAACGCCACATACCTATAGTTACATGGAACCCTACAACATCAAAATACTTTTAGTAGTAGTAGTACCTAAAAATAAATCAGCGTGAATAAAACACAACAATGTTTTTAACTCAACCATGGCACAGTGAGCAAATACAAGGGAATGTCTTTGATGCTGCATTGCCCTTCCGTCAGTTCTCAACAGAACAACTCCTGAGCTCTAGTTAAGCTAAAATAATAAATTGAGTAACAACTTAATTTGATTTAAGGATAAAAGCTGTTCGATGAGGTGCCCAGCTTCAAACTAAATTAACATTTCTAGATAAGTGACACATGTATAAATTAGTAAAAAAGCAGAGTTATATGCTGACAGGAAGCTGGATAGCAAAATAAAAAAAAGAAGGTGTCAAATGTCGACTTACATGTTGAGAATTCAATGAATCCAGCAATGCAAGTCCAGAGAAATCTATTCAGAAAAGAATTCACACAGTTGAGAGACAAAACAATTCGTTTTATACCGTTGGAAAGAATCCTTGATCAAAAATTTATTAAAGTTGAGGGGAAGAAAATGAACGAGGGAATGATGAAATCGGTGGAAGGAGGAAAACCTTGACGGAGTCAGAACAGAACCTTGGTAGCTGGTTTCAACAGCCCGTCTGAGTTGGAACTGAGCCTATGGAGCGGTAACTTGGCCGATTTGTTCGCTTTTTCTGTTCTCTGTTCCACCATATCTGCGGATACACACTACACTCAACTGACGACTGGTTGGGTTCTGATGATCGACGACTTGCTCCATTCTCAACCCCTTAAATTTCTCCATGTCTCCAACTGTCTCCAGACTGTGCGGGCATTACTGAACACAGGAATAAATTGTCTGTGGGATAATGCTCATATAGTGAAATTGTTCTTATGTAAGCATAACTTGAGCAATAATTATTATTACAATTATTTGGATAAATGCTACATTTAACTTGCATACATTCCCCTTCACTTTGATCTTGTCCTTTCAAAGAGTTAACCCTAGTGGAGCGCATTTCCCTTTTGAGTACCAGAGAAAAATCCATTCCTGTGGAGGAAGTTGGAGAAAGCTCCATGAATCCAGTGGATTTCTTCAAAATACACGAGACTCCCCGAAGATAATTAAAATTCCTCTCGACTCACCACACATGATTCCTCTCCTCTGCTCCGTATTAACTTTTAAATCGATACACATGACTGTCGCTCCTTGTCCCAGCTTTTTCTCACATATGTCAATTAAGTAAGGAGGTGAGGGATTGCCCATGAAATAAACGTTCCGTCCGTGATGGTTGTTCTTGTGAGAAAAAAAAAACGTCATATTTTATACAGGTGTGAAAATGAATTGCCTTCGTCAAGGGATTGGAACTGACTGTGAATTAAATAAAAAAAAGAGCAACATGCTCATCTCTGCTGGGAGTTGGGAGTGTTGGGACAAAGGTGAAATATCTTAGAGAAAACCAACGGCAAAAGGAAAAGAAAACTCGCACGCCAGATTCTATCTGCAGGTAATGTGCGTCTTTATATGAATGAATTCATAAGATGGTAAATGAGATAGAATCAGGGAAAAGAAAGAATTTGTTGTTGTCACGTTCGCTCACCATGTTTTCCTGTGTGGGTACATGTAATGCATGCATATGTACTCGTACGTGGAGAAGTGCATGCGGTAGACCGGGTAGACCAAGTCCTCATGGACAGAGTAAGGGCTGAGGACAATCATACCAAGTAATAACATGAAGATTTAGTAGTGTTCCCTACAATGGATTCAAGTAAGAAATGTCCCGTTAACGTGGGTTTGGTGATTGCTATTCCATATCGACTCCGGAGGAAAATCTTTATATGTAGTACCATAATAGCTTTCCTAGAAACGAGTACAGACATAGCGCATACATATTCATGGGACTGAATGTGGTTCACATGCGACTTGAATTTTCCATGCCTTCCACCCTGTCACCGCTCAGTTCCTATTCTTACTTTTCCAACAATTTTCCCCACCGAATCTTGTGATCTGTCTTGGGACTCGCACTTGTTGTCCTTTTCTGATTGCTATTGTTCCATTCGTACATAACTTAAAAGCGTGACGGGTACTGTGTGGTAAATAACAGCTTGACAGTGAGATTAGTAAGGTAGGACGGGATTAAACGTGGAACCACCCAAAAAAAGCGGGCACAAGAGCAGTAGTAGCCTGAGTCTTACTGTTTCTTACTGAAGAGTTTTCGTCGATTTGCAATTACTAGCGGTGGACCTCTATATGGGCACATACTAATGCAGAGTAAAGTTTTAGGGAGTAGAACAAGAAATGATTCAGTGGGTATTTTTAGTGCGGGTAGGGGTGCAATTCATGGCTCTGGCAAGACTTGGAGGCAGCTAGGAACTACTGTTGTTGCCAGTTATAAGGTTATTTCCCGTATATAACCTGCAGTCGTACTTGGGTTGGAAGAGGAGCCACGTAGCCTCATCTGGAGGATTATATTCACTCTAAGTATAATTTGAGCTTGGAAATAAGGTGTCTATTTCCACCAAAATGGGAAACCATTCAAACTGCGGATTGAGACTGTCCCAGTTCGTTCCTCTCCTGTAGTCCTTGTTTTGCTGGTTTTCTCCCCAGCTTTCTCTCTCCCACTCTTTTACTTTCTCTCGAGGCTGAGGTATAAACTGCCCGGAACTGAGCCTGAGAAACTACCAAGTTGTAGCCACAGCACCAGTACCAACTCCTGGACGTGTTTTAGTATGCATTTTGAGCTCCCGAGCTTCTATATTCAAGACTCTTGGTTCTGGAAGCATCATGGTGATAACATGCATGCCGGAATGAACTCGGGTATGATTCCTGGTTAAATTTGCCATCACAGACCAGTTTTCCAGCAACTGCCGAAGAATATAGAAGTAAACTCTGAAGCTCAGAACACCATTCAAGGACGGCTTATGTAACCTACAAGATGTATTTTATGGCTGATATGAATGAAACTACAGATACCCAAGGTACATATATCTATATATAGATAATAGCATCGTATTATAATGTGAACAAGTTTCTTGCCACCTTCGTTCCTTATGCATATGATGACTCCACACATGCATGTACGTACATTAACGGCCACAGGGACCCACAGAGATGCACAACTTACGTGGGAGTTTTAGGGAAAGAATAACATAAGATCGAGGATTCTATCAGCATGGAGTCTGGAACCGTTGAAACTTTGATCTTGATTTTCCGTCTGCTATCAAGTCTCATGTGCACACTTGTCTCGCTCTTCTTTTCACTTTCCGTACAAAGTATTCTTTTCTTCATCCTTACATGATCTTCCTAGCAAGTACATTTTGACTGTTGAAAGAACAGCTGCTATAATCTGCCTTGTACAGACCATTCAATGCTAACATGACTCCCGTCGAAATAAAACCTTTTACTTCTTGTTGAGCTCTCATCCTCAACTGTGCTTTCTCTCCTACGTTCTAATCTCCAGCTCTCAAGAGAAAGTTGCCAAAACAGTCAACTCCCAGCCCTACGGTAGCTCAACCAAGTCAATGCAGTCTGGAGAAACAACAGAGCTAAACACTAAGTCCATTTCAAGTATAATTCAAGTACTTTTACCTCCTCCTATAACTACTTCGTAGGAGCAAATTAGCATAATTTTATAGCCTTTTATACACAGTTTGCTCACGGGAAGTGAACTTCACAATGCTAATAAACGCTGATTTGGATAATGGTCTAATTCTGCTAGCCCCCCTCTCCCTCCAAGTTATTCCATGCTTGAGGGATTTTGAGAGCAGGTAATTATTTATCTTAAGGATCCAATCAACATTTAAAAAAACTGCCTTCAGGCATTGTTCACATATGTAGCCTGAACCTTTCAGCCAGAATAGGATGACGTGGACAAGGAATCTGAATACGTTGTGGTGATTTAAGGCTCATTTCCTTTTACGGCTGATTAGTTGAGTGATCTTCATCACATCAGCGTGAATGCTTGCATAAATCCCCGTCAAAAGAAAGAAAACCAGTCTACGTTCGATTCCAATATAAATTGACAGAGTCAAAGCAAAGAAGAGAATTCATGGGTGTTTTTCCTTTAGTCAGTTTCCAGTCGTTGATTCCCATAAGTTGAGGAAGCCTCACATTTTTTTTAGCAGTACCCTGACTTCTCTTCACTCCAACCACACTAAGTTTTCCTTGTACTTTTCTTCCCTTCGATTTCTATCAAACTCCATGTAAGCCTTATGGTCCCATTTATTTGATTCATCCCAGAACAGGAATTCCCGTTTTCAAAATGTGACGTTACTTGAACCTCAGTAGCCCCTACTTACTACAAGCTATACAGTCCAGATTTTTTCTTGTGACAACTTACATATCCTGTGTCATATATACCCTGGACATTTGTTCATTTCGGGTGAATTCTGCATTTACTTATGTATTGTGACAGAGATGAGCCCTTACAGAGGAAATAATTCAATGTCTTATTTGAAACCAGAGAGTAAATAATTGATGACAATTTGTTCAAGGATCTGTTGCAATAGATCTGCTTACGAAAGCTAGAATTTCCGCAGAAGACAGCTGTGTTGAAAGGATGGGAATGCCGAAAAAAAACTCAATTTGCAGAATAATTACAGACTAAACTCTCACTATAAGGGATACCCTTATAAGGGATTGGGTTTTGCAGTCCCGATTCCAACTTACACACTGTAAAACACTATGCTTATAAGGAGCAAATTTTGGCGGTCCCTTGAGCATCCTCTATAGAGAGAGTTGACTCTATTACCAGCTAATTTGCAATGCAAAGGAGAATTTTGTTGCACATGTAAAGTGAATGTTTCGACGCTAAGCTAACGTAAAAAAGAAATGAATCAATTTTGAGGCCATTGTAAAGTAGAGGAAACTGATCTGACGAAGCTGAACTTTAGTATTTCAATATATGCCGTCCCTAATTCTTGAGTAGAAAGGACTATACGATTTGCAAGTAACTTATAATATTTCTTGGAAGAATGAATGGAAGACAATGGAAAGAACGATGTGGAAGTTCTCGTTTAATCGCTTTCCTTCGCTCTCAATTGATTTTATCTTCTGCCTCTTCCTCTCATTTTCAAGCAGGAGGAAATGAGAGGCTCTTAATTTAATAAGATTACATTCATCGGCTTTACTCATATTTGCTTGCTTTTGTCTTTGCTGTTTCATTCAGGGCAGAGAACCATTTTCTGGGCCAAATGGAGAATGAATAAAGAATCAAGTGTGTATGGCTGACATTAAACCTTTGAAGAAAAGAGCTTTGCATACCTCCGTGGGCTCCAAGATGTCCCAAATCAGTATTTTAGATATGGTGAAAGTGGTAAGCATTGATTGTCACTATTTCACTTCAATTTGATGACATCCCTGACAACGTAAATTAGAAAATAACATATTAGCTTTGGGAGTTAGAATGTACGGATTGAACACAACTCTGACAAAATGATACTGAATTTCAACCGGAGCTAAAGAACAGTCAGGAGTTTGAACTTTGAACTTGTTCACTTCAAGTAATTACGTAAACTATTATCAAGCGAAACGCAAATGATTACCTGGTTGAAAAATTCTTTAACACACTGCTCTTCATTTCCTATGAAAGGGTCGACCAAGTCCTTAATATATAAATCCAATTGACTCTTTCGCTCTTTTTTACCCTCCATTCTTTTGACTTTTTTCCCTTTATGTATGACTAGGCTAAGAGCAGTCTCTTTTTTAAAAAAATCCCTTTCCTTGCTGTCCTTTTCCCTTTTCTTTTCCTTCTTCCAGTTGCATCGACGTCTTGTATGACAAGAGACTGCATTTTTTTCTCCCGTTCTTCCATTATTTTCTTCCTTGACTCGCTCACCCTTGCTCGAATAAGCTTATATCATACACATCTCATTCATGACAATATACACGCCAGGGTTTCACATTAGCCTTTTCAACTTCTACCGAAGTATAAAAGACCCTAATGTTTAACTCGTTTCGTAATGTCAGACCTACAACGACTTATTCTCGTGGTTCACCTTCGATATCGATATGTAACCATGTCAATTTAGTTGCTACAAGTGAACGCTAGTAAAATCCAGAGGACTACGCACATACATAGGATAGACTACCCGGAGTCGAGTCCTGGCATGAAAGTTTCATTTATCCGGCAGTCAATTCCACTGTCCATATCCTTTGGATGTCCTTGACAAGAGGAATTCAATATACTTATTCAAATGTGGACCTGTAAGATAGAAGAAAAGAAAGGGGAGTCATAGGTCTTGCAGTGTGTTAAACCAAAAATATAGAAAACTGAACTGTCCTGACTTACGAGAATCCGTCCGAGAGAGTAAACTGATGATAACCTTCGGGTTATGGTTATGGATAGAAAATATCTAGGAATACATTCAGTAAAAAGTAGGTTAAAAGTCAACAAGTAGAGGTTTCAAATTTAAAGGTATGTCCCTACAATCCTAGCATGGCTTTAGGAGCAAGAGAGATAATCTGCAATATACGTTAGATTTTGATGGTATGGTGCTCACAGACTACTTTTTCCCATTGAACTTCTTCACTGAGTCTGTTATCTCTCATCGGAATTCGTTCCCATTACTAACCCTTTCAGCCGACAAGATGAAGAAATCCCGTTTATTGTGTGCGTATCAACGCTGTACTTTTTTTTTGCTCCGAGCCTGGTAATCTCCCACCTACTTCTAATCTCCGAACTTCTGTGCCCTCCTCAATTTTGCTATTTTCTTCGTCAGCAACAAATATGTGTAACAGCAAGGTAGTATTTGTGGCTGTGAAGTATATACTAGCTACATCTGCCCAAGGGTGTTTGCAATAAAACTACATTTTTACTCATCCTATTTTGTGGTGATGCAATTAATTAATTATCATGACAGATACGTATCGTTCCTTACTTCCCTGTGGACTGTGAATATATATGTACAAACACATGTTACGAAAATCCAATTCGGGTGTGCGGAGGGCAGTAAAAATTCCTAAATGATTAGCTGTACTTGAGCCATAAATTTAAAATACATCCCTTGCTGGTCCAAAAACAACGAAAAATGTCTATTGACGTGGTCTTCTTATGGAGTACGGGTTATGCTACTGGAAAGATTTTAAAGGATTAAATATCATGAAGTACCACCAGTACTTTTTGGTCTTGTCAGGTATGGTATTCAGGATAAGTGCAAGGCTTGCGCCAGTTCTTGGTTCTATTTCGATTTTTCCATAACATATTTCTTCCCTCAGTTGCACTGTACACTTTTTTCCTAGTAAAGGATAATTTGGAAACTTCGCAACTTTAGAAGGTGCAGCTACATAAGTTTGGTAGGTAGAAACTTTTATTCCGATTGAGGAATTTTAAAGTACTAATTTATCTTTACCCAGCATTAATTCATTAGAAGCGCAGACACTACGAAAGGCTCAAAGAAATAATAATAATAATTTGTGTAAAAACAAGAAGGAAATTCAGTTTAATAAAATAGCTTGGAGAATGGAATAGTTTTTCAAAAATTGCTCTTCGTAGCACATGGCAGTTTTTATTGAACCATAAGGTATTGAGATGAGTTAGCCAAATGTTACACAAAGGTACATAAATTCAATCTTTCCCCACGTTGTAGCACTATCTATTCTCAATAACTTGCTACATATAAGTTTTAATACTTGATTTGTTAATAAATTAATTCTGATAGTTAAATTTTGCAATAGAGGTGATACTAATGGCAATTTTCTATAATATTTTTTTTTCATGGGACACTACCTGTTGGGACAATATTCGTTTTTTTTACATTTTATGGCTTATATGTATATAAGTAAATATGGGGAGCCATATCTGAATAGGGTAAAACGTTGAAAATGTTGTTTAAAGCGATGAATACATATGCGGTATTGCATACAATTCCACACAAATACATATAACATTTAAAAATTACACAGTAAGTATGTAAATATAAAGTTTATACTGTTCACATTCACACATTTATACTCCGAACTAAACAGAACCTTGTCGTTAATAATCAACACATACAGAGGCAGACTTTAAATGATGAAACTACCAAGTGGATTAATAATAATTACGATCACCGTGAGCGCATAAGAAAACAGTATCAATTATTTAGACATAATTATTCAATATTAAATAATAATTGGTATATACGATTTATAATTCAAGTTACATTCTAAAGCCGATGTTGATTAGAGTAGATTAAAAATATTATGCAAAGATAAACTATTACACTGTATTATAAACATTGACATAATAATAATAAGCGTGCGTTCAATGAATTGCATTATTAGCAAAAGTCAAAACAACAAACAAAATTTCCTAATAAGTATTCAGCTGGTGTTGATTCGTTTACATAGGTGGGAGAAATTAATCCTAGGATCAGCTTTCAGTCAGTATTTTTTTCAATTTCACTAATTCATTCACATGAATATATATATGTACACTGTCCCGAAAACTAATCAGCATAACTGAGGTTATCTTTCCTGTAGAGTATGAGAAGAAACCAATAATAGTCGTATTAGCTACTAACTCAAAGTTATTAACATGTTCACAGGAGATATAAAATCATTAGTTACATTAAATTGTACATGCAGCATATATTACTGTAATGCCTGATGTACTTCAACACATTTCACTGCATTAAATTCCAATATCGGTGTTCGGAGAGTATTCTGAAAAATCGTTGGGTAGATTCCAAGTATAGTACAATTTATTTATTATTCACGGTACATATTAATACTATTAAGTAGGATTGCTTTGCAGTAAATCATTACTTTGTCCAAAACTCGCTCAGGGCTACGAGATAAATAAGTTAGTTCTTATAGTACAGTAGTATATCTAATTACGTGCCACAACCGTTCATGACAGTTCAGGGAGCTTATAATAATTGAATTTAAATTAAAAGCTGAATTGGATACTTTAAAATTTTTTACTTATTTACCAAACTACACTACTATACGAAATGACAAAAACGTTGCGTTAAGAATAATATTTTAAGGTAAGATGCTATACTGATACGTTTTAATCCTGTGATTAATAGGTTATTATTACCATCAAATAGGTTTACGTGAATCGACGATTTTCACAAGTCTTCAATTGTATAAAAGCTGGTAATGAACATACGTACATACACTATTACTCAAGCAGTTATGAAACTTGAAATGTGATGAATCCGATGAGGGCACTCAACTACTAACATTAGACCTAATTGGACGAGCGGCGTGCACTTTATGGGAGGACACATGCAACAATATATATATATATATATGTATATATTTAAGATTTACAAATGCTAATATAACGAGCTATTTGGTCACACGAGTCACTGGTTTACTTACGAATTACTTTTTCATAAAAATTTTTGTAACTTTACAGAACATATGTTGTGTAAGCTCTAAATCTAAACTAATTCTTCAAATCTAAAACCTGCCATAGTACAATGGCCAGTTCACTAATAGTCTAGAACTACTCCTAACTTCTTCGAAGTACGGTTAATTATCCGACGGCGTAAGTACCAGTATTAGAAGTCAAATGTCGCATTAATATTTTTGCTAAATTACATAGCGAAGTCCCACAGCAGACTATCACTCATAGGACTCATTGGAGCTCCATTACTTCCCTTTAAATCTGTCACCAGGCCGATCCCACTGTTACTTCCGTCAATATTTCCGAATCCTCCAACAATAGATGTGCCACTATCTCCGTTAGCAGTTGTGAAAATATCTAAAGATCGAGTGGAAGATAGCAGAGGGTCCCTCTGCACGGACTGGTTTTGATTACTGACAACACAACTGTCATTGTTCGACATAGAACCACAAAAATCCATCCCTGATACTCCAAAAAATGTGTTACAATTTTCATTACTCAACCCTTTATTATTATTAAAATTCACTCCTTCATTTTCACTGGAATTCGGAGGGATTGCTTGAGAATGTGGATGATTCGTAGACATATTGTGCTGTTGCATTTGTGACTGAGGTTGCTGATGGTGATTCTGAGGGACATTGGAAGAGCTGCTGTTACAATTGCTAGGTAACAGGTTTTCCAGCCAATCCGTGTAGTCCATTTCCATTGGCATGGGCACATCCAAATCTGAATGCAGAAGTCCAAGTTCATCAAGAAAATCGTCGTCATGTTTTCGTCCATCAGTATTATTCTGATTTTGGTTGTCAACAGACATAGGAATGGGCACATTAGGATTAGAATTGTCATGGATTTTGCCTCTGCTTCCCATATCCATATGCTGGGCAGACGACGCATTATCTTCAAGAACTACATCCATGTCATCCACAAGATGCAAGTCCTTTTCAACCTCTCCGAGGAGCAAAGAAAATGAGTTGCTTTCGTCATCATCCACATGAGCATCCTCATTCATACCCATACTAGACTGAAATTTATTTGTGTTGAAATTCGCAACCCTGTTCTGTGCAGCCGCCAACTGTTCGGACTCCGCATGCTCACGCCCGAAATTGGACAAGTCATTGCTTATTTTCAAAATATCTTCCGCCTCCTTGGATAACGGTTCTTTGTGTTGACCAAAATAAAAGTGTGTCCGTTTCGGAATGGTTATCTTAGAATTGGATAGCATGTTGGATGGAGGTACTGAGGATGGGGAGGAAGATTCTTGGAGGATATCTAGTATGGATGGAGTACCTGGAGATGCTATGGATCCTAGATCCAGGGATGATGATATAACGGGAACAAATGTTGAATTGTGAGGAGGAATATGCGCTAAAATGGCATTCTGATTTCGTGAGAATGTCATAGAAGTTGGAAGTGTAACTGCGAATGTTGCAGGTGGGAGCGGTGGAGGCGGTGGAACGATTCCTTGGCTAGATGTTGATTCTGAGGTTACAGTTGCGGACAAAACGTTGCAATTATTATTTATGGAATTCGCGGAGGTTGGATAAGGCAAACCTGAAGGATTCTTTCCGGGCGTAGTCGGCGTTTGAGGTTCTTGTGCAGCACTTGGAGGAAGCTCTAATATTACAAATTACAAGGAATTTTATGAATATTTATCATAATTATGTAAAACATCAAATAAATCGTTGTATTGTATCGGTACATACCTCCGTTACGTATCAATATTTCAAGTACGTCGTCAACCATCTGACTTTTAAACCCTTCTTTTTTCTGAGCTCCAGTCACCTAAACAAATTTTTGGAGTTAATTATAGTTGGAACAACTTACACAATAACCCAATAGTAATATGTCAGCTCTTACCTTTGAGGTAATTTTCGCTGAGGGTTTTTCTGAACTGTTAGAATCAAATGTGACCAAGAAATCGGATACATTTTTTGGAATTTCTTCATTTGTGTCAGAAGCTGAAACTTCATTTATTTTGAGCAACCAAGAATGATCCATACTATCCGAATCAGTAGTCACCGACGAAGCTACCCACTTCATGTCACCACCACGTTCATTGCGAGACTCTGCGCAATTATTTTCCTGCGAAAAACATAATACATCGTAAAACTATTCATGCCTGCATACACAATTTTTAAGTAATAATGAACTTGCTTTTTTAACCTGGAATGGATTTGGGGGATCAGCAGATGATGCTACTACAGTCGATGAGCGACTGAGAACGATTTGCGCGCTGTTCGGTTGCTGTTGCTGCGAAATCTCCTGAGCAGATGGAATTGTTGTGGTTGCTGTTGCGACCGTTTTAGAAGGAACAGTAGCAAGTTTGACTATGGTAAACGGAATCTTTGGCACTTTCTGTGTCACTGGTTGTTGCACTTGTGATTGCTGAAGGCCTGTGGTAATTAAGTTAGCAGTTGAACTTGTATGTTTGTTTTGTGAATCATCTATTCTTGACTGAATATTATGGTTAATTAAGGTCGTACTTTGTGGTGGTTGTTCAGACTGCGCGGATGCATGCTGATGAGCCTGAATAGTCAAGGGAACACTAGGAGCAGCCATTTGGGCAATCTGAATTACTTTTTCTTGCTGCTGCTGCTGCTGTTGAATGGAATGCAGTTGGATTAATTTTTGAAGCTGGGCTTGAAGAGCTTGTTGCCGCATTTTTTGTTGCAGGTGTTGCTGAAGAGCTAGTCGATGTTTCTGTCCGCCGGTCTAAAAAGCACAATACAAACATTTTAACTTATTTTAAATAATTTTGTGTACTCAATCTACTAGTAATGCTCTTACAATCTGGGATGATTTCATCTGTTGTAACTGGTGTTGAGAATTCTTCAGCGCTTGTTGCAATTGTTCAATTTGCTTTTGCTGCTCGCGAATCAAATTTTCATCAACTTTGGTCTTCGTATCATTCTCATTGGTTCCGTCATTTATGTTACTATTACTTTGAATTGTATTATTTGCTAAAACTTTAATGATGTTTTCACCCATTTGGGATGTACAATTAGAATGGGTCATGTTGGAAATACTCATCTTTTTGTTTTTCATGTGCTTTCCATGGCCACTGCTCAAATTACTAACAGTAGTCACCCCACGGTCACCAATATTACCCGGTTCACTAATATCCATTGGGTCGTTTGACGACGAGCTTTCATCCAATTCAGTCTTTATCAGTATCGTGGAAGATGGCTGAGAATTGGTTTTACCAGAATTCATCTCTTCAGTATTTGCTTTAGGTGGAGGCGTTGTAGTACTTACAGCCTCGTCCTGCACATTAGCATCGGCTTGCCGTAGTCTCTCCACCAATTGAGGTTTTGATCCACTGACCGGCAAGTTCCTTCTCTTCAACTCAGCCTTCAAATCACTCACTTTCCAATCATTCAACTTGATTTTACCACTCACCGTATTCACACTACAAGTTTGTTGAGTATTGTTATTACTCTCAGACACACTTATATTAGTCAACTTGGGTTTGATTTCAGTCACAGAGACTTGCATCGGAATTGGATTTTGTACAGGAATCGTTATTGTGGTCGTGGCTGAGGTTGTAGACGACGTACATAATGGAATAGGGGCTGGAGCGATTGGCTGTGGCTTTGATTGTACCGTACTGATTGTATTTGAAACTGGAATAGTCGAAGCAATACCCAAACCACCAGCTTGAGTAAAGGAAATCGGTGTTCCAGTTGCTGTTATTAGAGTACCAGTTCTGGAGGCATTACTTGACTGCAGGGTTACAGGAACAGCATTGGTAGTCAACTTGGCTTGCATAGTATCCGGTCCTGAATTTAACTTTGAAACTGCAGGTAATATTATTTGAGGATACTGCAAAAGTTAAATAAATTTTAGATCCCAAATACTGAATTTTGCATACTCAAAACATACTGAAGAAACAAAACATACCTTATGTTGCCATTCCAGTTGCCATTGTAAAAACAACTGCTGCTGCTGGAGCAGAAGCTCATACGAGCTTTCTACTTGCTGCTGCTGACTCTGGCTGCTGCCACCTTTCTGGGCACTTGGTGGTCCTTTGTATTCATGGAATTTTATTGTTCTGGTTTTAGGTTGGATTTTTGTTTTACTACTTTTCTTAGAGCTCCTGCTTTTCGAAGAGGATGGCTGTAGTTGAGCCTGATTCAGATTAATGGATCCTTGTGATAAAGTCGGTGACGATGTAATCGAATGGCCTATGCACCCAGAACTCCCAACAAGTTGACCTAACTGGGACGATGTAACAGGAATGGCTCCTACTGGCAACGAAGAAGCACTCCCAGAAGCTGCCGCTGCAGCTTGAATGTTTTGTAAATGAATTTGCAACCTTCCCAAAACAGGAGGTGCGGAAGGTAACGGTGGGGGAGGTGGAGGAGGAGGAGGTGTAACAGCCGCTATAGACACTGGGGATAAAGTTGATGTTGTAGATCCTAGGGAAGGTGACGAAGGAACTACAAGTATAGGATGCTGCTGAATGCCATCTTCCTCTTTTTTGGAAAATCCATTTGATGAAGAATCCGCCGAATTTTGTGAAATCGAATGGTCAGGAGTTCCAGCCGGCGATGAAAGATCTGAACTGGATTCATCTTCTCCACAAAGGTATATATTAGGCACATGTGGTCCCGGTGTATGACCCTCTGATGTTGGCTTAAATTCGACTACCCCTTCTTTGATTGCTTGTTCTATTTGAGCATCCGGTGCATGCAGAATGTTTTTCCGTACTAATTCTAGCGGGCCCGGTCGATGAATAAGGTGATCATTTAGTGAGTCAGCTAGTCTCGCTCGCTTTAGCATTCGTTGTTTCTCCGCCAGCGATGGTGCCACCCTTGCATTAGTATCTGTAATATGCAAGATAAATAAATTTTAACACAAGACCTAGACGTATAACACCCAACTTGATAAACTAATTAAAACTAATCCAATTTCGCTTGTCAAGTAAGACAGGAAACAACTCCGATGTGGACAGATACAGATAACAAATCATGCCTTTTGTCAGTTGAAGATTACTTACCCTCAAGAATATGTTGGCGCACCAACTCTTGTCTGGCTGGTCTCTGCTGTATCTTCACCTTCAACAAATCACCCATTCTGGCACGTTCAAGTCTGACCCGTTGACCTGCAAATGCTGCCGGAGTCTTCGGAGCTAAAATTAAAACAAATACATTTAAACACATTAAATGCTAACTAGCTTTGAAAAAAAATCATTGGTAAGACAGAAGCAGGCTGATTAGCTACAGTGATGTGGTGTCATGAGTATGCTTGTTTTAATTAGCTTATAGTCTCTTTAGATTAAGCAAAAACAATGGAACTGCCAAATTGTATATATTCTTTCAGAGTTTTCTCACACGTCAACATACTTGCAAAATACTCCCGCTAAAATGTACACAAAAATTCAGTATTTTTTCTATTGAATTTACTGTCACAGTATATTCTGATTTAAAAAATCAAGTTAAAAACGAGAATAAACAGGCTTCGATATATGGCCTAAGATTTTATATTTAAAAGAAGCAACGATATGTGCACTATCCGCTTTATTAGGTATGCATAATGCATACGTATTCGGAAAATGCAGAAATACAAAAGCATATTGTCTCAGACAATTAAATATCTAAGTCGAAATTTCAATTCTAAGGGGTCACAAACTTAAGTATGTGTACTAATGTTTTACATGTATGTGCAAGTCACATAATCAGTTCATACAGTAAAGTATTCGTAGTAATAACAATATTGTGACTATATGGTACAGCTTTTGAGTGAAATAATCTACCTTAATATATTATTGTTAAAATCCAATTTTAAAGCACTACATAAAATTCTGCAACAAATTTTTGTCAAAATTCATATGGGAAGATACTTAAATAATTCCCAATGTATTGTGCGTGTTAGCCAAGTAGTTACCAAACGAAAAAGTTGTTGTAAACTTGTATATCTCATGGTTTACAGGGATTCGTAGGCTGATAATATTCGTGTAAACATAATTTGATCTGAAATAGACTTTTCTTTCTCGATCATTCAAATCGGTTCAAGTGTTTGGGAAATAATCAAAAAACTATATTTCTAAGGGTCCACCAAAAACAAAATAGACTGCTTTTACACGGCATAAATGTTTCAAAGAATATCCTAGAAGCTGCTGGTCTGTGGGCCAAAGCATTTTTATTACAATAAAGGCAATATAGTAAACACATTAAGATTTCGGAGAAAGCAATAAGTTATTATTATTAATATTATCCGTATTTTTTTAATACTTACGTGGTAATATACCCTGCTCTACTAATTGGTTCATTGGCCGACGAAGCAGTAGCTTGACCTTCAGAGCTGTTCAATCCAAAAGCAAAGTTAATTTAAATTTTCATCGGCTGAACCCAGTGAGGAGTTAGCGAAAAATATAACTCATAATCACTTTTCAAATTGGATAATTTGAATTTACTAGGACAAACTTACATTCCTTGTTTTTATCCATGCTTGGTTGGAGGGGAGACTCGTCCACTTGTACATTCGGTGGCGACGGCTCAGGTTGTTCAGGCTGTGTGTCTTGACCACGGTTTGATGGGAAGGTTGTGGGTACTGGATTTGAGTGCTGAATAGACGCGGAGGATGAACAGGCTGGTGTCAATTGCGGTTGGTTAGGGTCAATATTTCTAGGAGAGTTATTTGTTAAATCCTTAGGATCCATTTCCACCTCATCAAAGTCCTCGAAAAAGTCTGGACACAGTTGAAAGAGCGTCTCAATCAAATCAATGTCCAGTTGTACCGGCCAAATCAAGTTCTCCGATTTTGAATGATCCTTTCCACCTAAAATAGAACCATTTAAAAAAACTTTCTTCAGTTTTCCCATCCAAGTGCAAAATTAAGGCCAAAATTCATATATACAATGCATGCTTGCTTAAAATATGAAAATCCCATGGCAAACGTTATTACAAACTAATAGGACCAAAAATTGTCACAACATACACATATTTCAAAATAAATGGGCTTTACTAGCGCTCATGTGGTATGCATTCACGTTCACATTTCACCCAGAGCATGTTAATACTATTAACTCCTACACAACTTGTACCCTCGTGTATATTCTATATCAACTCACACGACTTATAACACCCAAAATTAATCCACAAAGAGTCCTATTGCATGTGTCTGAAAATAACCTACATCCATCGTAAGATATTCATACTAGCGGTATACAGCAAATGCACAGAAGGAATCTATCGCAAACACGAAAATATCTATACGCATCATGTTCCAAATAAATCCAATGCAAGTTAGAAACCTACCATTATGCTACACCGCACACAGTATTCCGTAAGTGTAACCTAACCTTGCATGTTATGTTTCGTAAACTCTCTTATTTTACATAATAAGTAATTGTATGTATTATAGGAGCTTTTATGAAAGGTATGAAATATAGAAATACCGACATTGAGAAATCGGAAAAAATTTGAGCATAATAATTTTTCTCAATTACTCGGATTCATCCCGGACTACGTGCATATCTGCCTCTAACGTTACTCAAATGAGGAAACTGGCTAGTAATTTTCTCTCCCTCCTTCGCATTAAAGACACTTTTAGCTAATAAATACAGGGAACAAAGAAATGTAAACATTAAATAAGAGCCATACGTTATTCCTGTCGACAAATATACCGAAAATACGAACTGAAAGACGCATTTAATTCTAGTTGCCGTCGTTCCTCTCCTCCTGGCAGTAGACACTTTGAAACAGAGTGAACCCACGGCTGACTTCAAGCCAATCCATGCGTGGGTAATACTTACAATACCATCCGTATTTCTTTTCATACGCTCCATACTTTACGGCGGATTAGGAAAAGTAGTAACTAACTAAAATTCATCACATTGGGTCACATGAGCTTAAGAGCCTAAGCAACCTGTCTACATTGCTAAAACTTACATCTCAAGTTGTGATCCATCAACATGCACTTAAAATGCTCGCAGAAGGATCGATATTTCTGAACAGGAACCAATGCCGACAATGTGCATTAACTAAGTATTGGGAAAAATGTGTTCAAAAATGAGGATAGAGCCGTACTCATCCCAATCTCCTTCCCTGATTCGAGGGGAAATAGGTGTGATCATACAGACTCCATGGAGAAGGAAATGCAAGCAACAATAAAGTTGAGAGAGTAAATTTGAATAAGACAAAGTGCTGTAAAATTAGTAACTATTTATGCACACTATGGTGTCAAAGTCAAAGTTTGTAAAAAGAATCGTGGAAATCCGGGCAATTTGTGCCAAAGTATGTTTATACGGCGTGCATTCATACATGTATAGGTTCACGTAGAATGCATAATAGGGAAATGCCTTAGTATATCTTGGCACGTATAATCATAATCTTCATCCTCGTCAGAGTTAAAAAATACGTAACTCACGTCGACTGTGAGCGAGCACTAGTATCATAATATATAGAAATAATAGCAAAGCCTGGCCTTCGACCAAATTCTAAAAACAAGACAAGACTACGAGTTTTTCAAGAATGAGAGAAGAAAAAGGACTTGATACTATAGATAAGCAAACTCCACCCTCTCGGTGATTTCTTATAAGATTTTCTATACCCGTGTACTTATGTAGTTTTTACTCGAATGCAACCTTTGGTTATTTTCTCTCTCGAATATTTTGCAGGTTCAGAATCATCATCATACCATTCTCTGTAGCATGGTCTGACATATTTTAAAATGAGAGATAGAAACCAAGCACGAGCTGAGAAAATTCTGTTAAAGATCAGATCTCATCTCTTCTCGAGTTGAAACTTCACAAACAAGTTATGAGCAAAGCGAAATGCCATTACGCTGAAGAGGAAAAGGAGAGACGTAAAGGTATGAAAATGTTGGAAGTTGGAACCTGAAAAACACAAGATTGGCATGGTTTAAAGGTTTTAGCCAAAGCTCTTCTTCGTCGGTATTTCCTTTTCCCATTGTCCTATTAACACGAAAATATTCGGTATAGAGAGAAAGCTATTTTCCTACCCAACTACAAGGACTCAGGCAGTTAGATATGTGTGTATATTTCTACGCAGTAATACACCACTCGCTTTTTTACAATCATTCTCACACATTGCTCAATGACTCATGGAGTTTCCTCATCAACTAATCATCATCATCACCTTGGCAATGTATACACGGGATGACTTCCCTTCTCTCTGGACTAGGTGGGTCATCCCCGTCATCATCGTTTACTCTGGCACTACAATTACTACTATCATTATTATTCCAATCTTCTTCATTGTCCGTATTTCCTGCACCAGTTTGACTACCCAAGCTTCTCACTAGATTATTGTCGTAATCTTCAGAAAATTCATGATCAATATCTCCAAATAAGGAATCCGATTCGCATTCACCACAATCACAATGATCTGGGTCACAATCTCCCTCTTCGTCTTGAATCGACGACACAACTTTTAAATCAACTTTGCCTGTGGTCGACGCCGCGGTTGATGATGCAACAACATCATTAGTACTATTCACCGGTGTGTTACTGCTTTTCTTTACAGTCCCAACAGCTGTCACATTACTTTCTGTCTTTTCAGTATTGTTACCCTGAGCTAATTTCTTGCCACTCACTAAGCCAATTCCCGTGCTGTATTTTAGCCGCACTAAATTATTCCTCTTTCTTGGGGACTCAGTAAAGTCTTCCAAATGCCGGGTCTTCGCCGATCGAACCGACACCGGGCCACAACCAGCAATTTTTGCACCGCGCCTGAAATTTGTTTTCTCAACAATTGAAATTGGAATTGGAATAGTTGTAGTGGGTGTGAAAAGGCCACTAACACTAATGCTTCCACCACTCGCCGAAATCACAGTTGACGGCGGTCGAGAACAGATTTGCTCAGCAACACAATCGACGAGTGGAAGTCGAGTGCTCACCACAGACGTACTGACCGGCATGGCTCATATCTCAAATCACTAATTTGACCTACGCATTCCAGTCTAAAATTCACTTTCAAATCCTACAGGCATTTACTAATGACAATAGAAACGTACTGACACTCGTTGATTCGACGACTCATTCCATCAATGTTTACAATAAATAAAAATCACTCTGGTCCATTTAGGTTTGCCACGTAACATGATTTAACGATTTACTACAATAATTCCGGCGAACAATATGAAGCATTGCCATTCAATTTTATTTTAATTTCTATTGTAGATTGTTTATATTGTTTCGGTTTGTTTTTGTAATCTTGAGAGTGTCAAACAGCTGGTTTTTCTACTTCTCTGTTGGTCCACAGATATTCGGAAGTGAATGAAATATTTACTTTATAACTGAATATTTTTTTTGTTTTTTATTAAAAAACAACAATGTACAACTGACGTTTAAGATAAGTAGTAAGTGTAATGAAAATATTCTCAAGGTACTTAGGTACAAGTGGAATTACATTTGTAAACATCAGCTGTTTATTTCCCAGCACTACCACCATGTTTTGTATATAACAATCGGAATATCAACTTTCTTCAACTATGTCCACTCTGGAAATAATTTCTTTGTCCAATTTGGAAACAATAACAAAACGGCGGAGCTCCTCACAAAATCCCATGCTATCGCTCTAAACTTCAACAACGGTACATCACAAGAAGCACCTAAAGTAATTGTCAGTATCAAACACGAGTGCGGCCACAATCCGAAGAATAACAATAATAATAGCACTTTTGGAAATAAAGAAGCTATCATTTTCGCATAACTATAATATTATGGAATAACGAATCAAAGATTGAGCTTATTCAAAAGTCACCACCATTCAGACGGAACGTATTGAAAAAGTAGGCAGTATAGTTATAATAACTACGATCACTAGAAGTCCTCATCTACACACAATATCTGTACAAAAAAAAATCGTGGTGTACTGAACACTACATTTTCCATCCGAACTGCAATATCTGTAATATGTACTCTATGGATGTAATAATTCTAGCTTGAGTCCTCGAACACTACAACAATTCTCGTATTTATCGCAAATAACACCAGAAATTTCAAGACAAACTTCATTTTAAAGACTTATTTTTAACAAGTCACAAAAACACTGGAACACTTGATCTCGGATTCGCAGAAGTCAAACCGGTGGCAGGAAAGGGTAGTAGACAGAATTATGAAATATACACGTGAAGAAATTGAGGCCATAGTAGTTTTCTATTTACATTGATAAACTTCGAATGTTTACAAGAAATTAAAACGTAGCAACAATAATGAGTCCGGTCTGTTCAGAGGTTTGTACTTGACATAGACACGCTGAAAAACCGAGAATGTTAGAGAAAAACTGTTTCAGGTGAAGAAATTTATATGTACGTATGTATGTATGTATATATTTATTTATTCAAAGCAGTTTTGGTGTGTGGCATGCAGGCGAATGAGAACGGGAACCAGGAAAAATGTGGATTGGTGCCGATGTCGACCAGAGTGCTAAGGAATGATGATGTGATCGCCAATACCATATTGTCTACTACTGGCAACAGAGTTCCCGTAGTTGTATTCCTCTCATGTTTTTGCGAATCCCCGGTTTGTGACTTCGTAAATATATTCATTCTCATGGCTACACCGGGAGCCGGGGAGCTAGCAAACTATGAAGAAGAAGAAACCAACAGCATCAGAGAAAACTATTACATCACACACACACACTCTGTACCAGTAAAACAGCAAACATGACGAAAGGCAAAATTCAAGGGAATCGCTTCCTTTCCATCCACGGCTTTCACAGCTACACACTGAAGTTACGCAATTTCAACTCTTGGACGTTCAACGAGCAGAAAAAAACCAAACGCAATTTTTTCTACTCTTCATCATCAGCAAGTAGAATTTTCAACTATATACTACGACAGAGAATAGAAAAAGCCTGTTGCTTCCTCCGAGCAACAACAGAGGTACTCATCCGGTTCTTTCCAACTCATTTCCGTAGACTCCTCATCACCACCGAAATTTTCCTTAAATCCCTTCGCCCTTCAGTTAAGTTCATTTTCTTTTGAATTACTAACTCTTTCATAAACGTCAAAGATAGCAATTAGCACATAGTAACTATTTCCGAATCCTGCTTTCAATAGAGGTAAATATAATGTTTTAATAATTAGCTCCGACAAAGCCAAGTGCAATCTGTATTATTTATATTTAAGGTATTTATTAGCCTAGTTGTATTCTATCCTCACCATGTAATTGTACCTATGTAGTGCATAATAAGCTCGTAGGTGTATGGATAGGAATATTTTCATTCGAGACTGCCATTAATTTTCCTAAATGGAAACTTTCCAGATTATATACAATTACTTTTTTTATTCCTCTGGAACAGCCACTCTCGACTTCTATATTTTAAATTCCCTTTGGTACATACCGCTGAACCGCACTTACCAGGCAAGAACGATGAACGCAGGACTAAAAGTACGAAATACAAGAGTACTTGGTTGTCGTCGTTGTAGTTCATGTTCACTGAGAAATTGCACGCTGTAGGTTCAAGGAATGTGCATACATAGTTGGAGATGCCATCCGATTTTCTTCTCGCGGCACTGATTTAATCTTCAAGTCTTACATACTTACAAAATTTTGTTCCATCACGCCAGGAAGAAACATCACACACACACGAGTACTACCAGTAATAATACCAAGTAAGCATGCATCTTTTACATGCATAAATTCAGACATACTTCTTCAGGAGTTCCGTACTAAACGAGTAAAACTTCAGACGAAATAGAATTTGGCCGGGAAGCTGTCAATGAGAAAAGTACTCTCAATCTATCTAGTGGAATATCATAGGCATAACATGCTGATACGCAAGTGTAAAATGTGTCTGCTTCACTTCCCTAATTTTTAAACGTTTTTATGTTCTGAAAAAGCTTTCGGTTGTAAACAGATGCCAATAATTCTATCCATGCATTTTTACTCCGAGAAGGTAAAAAGTCGATATACTTACAGATACATCAAGTATATTAAACAAACCCTCACTACAGTTTTTATTACAAACTTAGTCGTACCTTTTATTGCACAACTTATATCGTTTTTAAGGTACTATCACTATCAACCCTGATTTTAGCAATCAAATCCATTCTGAAACTCAGCGACAGATACATACATATATCGTATGTACTCAAGTAGCAAACCAGGCGTATAAGTCAGAAAATTTTCTTGAGATAGTAACTGATTGGTACAAATAGCAAGGCATCGTGAGGTGCCTCAATGGGAACGCCTAAAAACATTTCGAACAAGAGCATTATACATAGATACTCAGCTCAGAATATACTTGTATACATAATACTACATGGACCTTGCAATTGCTAGAATAAAGTCCAAACGCCACAGGCACGACAAAAGGAGGTGAAAGTGTAGGAGTCGGAGTGAGTAATGACGACAGAATGAGAAGATACAACCGTTACAACTTTTTATTGTAACTTGACTTCAATGACTATCGTTAAAAATCTTGCTCACGTTTAGTGTAGTAGCAGTGCCTTCCAAGCGATCGTACCATGCATTCAAAAGCCGGAAATTAACAGTACATATAAAATTCAGTACACCAAAATTTTGATTCACCTACCAGATCCAAAGTCATTTTGGAAGGATTCTAAAACATTCAGCTTACCAACAAGTATGTCTGGCTCAAGCTCACAATATACAGTACAAATTTTTCGTCTCAAGTAGAAAGGAATACAAGCCGTATTATACAACATACAATAAGAATAAATAGAAGACAGAACCCCGAAGCTTAGGACCAAGCGAGAGACATACGCCGCTAAATTCATCATTGAAAATAACGAAGGTACTTAAAAACGATGATAATGCTCACCCTGTAATGAATAGGAAAGGAATCAACGACCTTATTTGGCATTATTGTTACTTCTTTACTGTTATGCGATTTACCGAATCCTCGACAGTTCAAGTATTACCTTACCATAAGGTTACGAAACCACATCTAAACCCAAAGCTAAAAAGGCACCGGTTACAAAGTGTGATCCAATTTTGGAAATATATGTACATACACACATTAATAAATTCTTAACTTTGCCAGCCTGGGTGAGCAAAATCTTACTCTACAAACGTACATGCTAGCCGAATCGTAGTAGTAATCGTACTGTTAAAGAAATTCTTCAGTAAGTTTGCATCAATGTGTACTACGTGTAGTGATTCACATTAATTGTATGTGCCACGGGATGTGTGGATATGTCTCTGTGCGTGCACTGTATACAGTACGTTATGTAAAGAAATCGGTAGGACTAAAATCAGTTCAGACTTCAGAGTCTCTTTCTATCCCTGCTTTTAGCGAGCAATAAGATCAGTAAATGAATCTTGCTCTCGCCATCTAATCGTGGCAGTATTTTTCTTCAGAGGCAAGCGTGTAATAACACAGGGTGCTCATGTTTGTAGTATTCCTTGGGATTGGAATGAACCTCCTCTTTTCAGAATGAAACTTCAAGAGGAAAATGGAAGTGTACGTATAGTAGTACAGCCGTACGTAAGTAGGAGGAGAAGTAATTCCTCAGAAGAGTAAAGATAAAGACGTTATATAGGGAGAGAAGAGTTTAAGAAAGGAGTCTCTCTCTCTCTCTCTCCCTAAGGTCTATTTTAGTCAATATCAGAGTTAGGAGTAAACACATTCACAGACTCATTATAACACCCGGACGAAGTGAATGTTCAGCCCGATTTTAATCTTCAATCTTAATTCGAATCTTTACGTTCTACCAAGTTTAAAGGATCTCATTCTAAAGGTTTTAGAGCATTACTTCCTGTCTTGGTTTTAATTTATTATGCCATATATACACACACATTTTGATGCCACAAAGTGACCTGTGAACATTCATAAAGTTGCTTTTACTCCCTACCTCTCGTCTTTATTCATTCCGTAGACATTCTATTTTCCATGGGGTCGTAATATATTAACTCTGTACCTAGACGTTTCTAGCTCCTGGCTCACCACAGGTAGTTGCAGCAGTCGTAAATTTTCAGAATTTATATTCAATAAAATTTTTAAATCGCCTTACATTAATGCAACCCTTATGATCATACAATGAATCTACATTGGCAACAATGCATGCATTTTATATATCAATTCGATCATTCACATTCTAAGGAAGCATGCACAGGGTTCTTGGAAAATAATGAGCCCATCTTAAACTAATTTTACGTGCCTAGTACATACTTACTTTACATGCATGCACACAGTCATCATTAATCAAAGCTCTCTCCCCGGTTAAAGTAGCACCATACAAGTAACTTCATTAACTTCTCACCTCCGGCAAATGTGGTAGGTTAGATATATTGAATCTTTTAAAATCTTTCCTAGAAACAATTATTTCTGCTTCTCTAGCTCCATTCTTAGCGACAGATTATTACCCTTGCCTTCAATGAATGACTGAAAATTCCTAAACATGTTTCGGTGTCCTTGGCCGATTCTAAGCAGTCGTTTTATTCTTCCTGATTTAGCACGTTTCTAAGAACATCCAGAATTTCAAAGACTGAAAAATCTTTACGAGAAACAGTTCAAGTTTTATTCCTGGTAGTGTATTTATTTGTTTTTCCGTTGTTAAAGGAAAGGAGTTTATACTACTAGTCGTTCATCCCGATTTCCAGTTCAAGATGAGATTAAAATACTAAAAAAACATAATTTACCTCAAAGAGTTGAGCATAATTGGTGTTGGGAGCTCTACAGCGTGGACATGAGACATGAACCGATGACCCACTCAATAGCCTGTCAAACTTTGAAGGATTAAGGGCACCAACAACCTAAAGTAGGCATAGTATTGACTCTTGTCGAGTATCCAACTCTATTCATGAGCTTTCCTTGTACAGATGAGTTGCCTCAGTCTTGGAATTTTTCGAATTAAAATTGCGAGAACACATGCATGCAAGTTGCCGGGTATAAGTATATAAACTGTTTGAGAAACACTCGCTGCTGCCTCCCAGACAAACCCGGACTAGCTATAAAAACAGACAACTTATACAAAGTCGTATATAAACAGTAAAAAAAAAGTGCCACAAGGATCATTTCCAGTCATCTAATCCATTTTCAAACATTGAAAATAAACCTGAACTACTAAAGCTGCTTGCATGTGGCATTTCAGAAGTCTAAACACTTCCCAAATTTTAATGTAATACATTCATAGTCTTCCAACGACATGCAACACAGCTAACACATGACACAATGACAAAATGAAGCCGCAAACATTGACACGCATGGATCTAGTAACTACTAGTAAGCACAATATGAGCAGCATATGGGGGAAAATTCTGTAAAACTTCCCTCCCCGGTTCCACTTTGTCATCGCCCATGAGAAAACAATAGTAATATTATATAATTAATTTACACAGAGTCAACTGTTCCTTTGCATTCGGTGTCCTACTCTCCCACTTTGACCATTAGAAATTATGACCAGCTATACAGAACAACGAGACAATAATTTCTGTAGATTTGAACTGAATCATACAATTATTATTCAACACTCATCATAATACACTCACTGGTGAATTCACACGGTATTAATACTAACATGCTGTTGCTGAGTAAACAAATACAAAACTATGTGTCCATTGACTATTAATGCATGTAAACACATTCTCAAATTTCTTCAATGAGCAAACATGCAAAACAAAAACAACGCAGACCCTCTGATTTTGGATTCACGTACATAAATTAGAATACAATGCACATATCAAACTTCACAGCCAAACTAAAACAGAGGTGCATAAGAAGAATGAAAGGAGTCTGGTTAAAATTTTTCATAAAAACAAAAAGTAGCAAACAAACACACACATACACGTACGTGCCGAAATTGAATTATTAAAGTACAAGGAAAAGATAAACGAAATGTTTAAAGACCAGGAATTCCGGGAAATTAGTCAGTTTATGCGTTATAGAAAAATCACAATCACACTGGTTAGCAGCACCAAAGTCAACAAAACTAAAGACCTGCAGATTAGATTATCCATTTATTCGCAGCAACATTTCTTTTAAATTTTTTTATCGTCAATGATTATTTACACTTTTCCAAACCATTATCACAGTAACCTATGGAAGGACTAGTGGCTAACCTAATGGCTCATACATAATGGAAAAACGCACAGAGAGAGAAAGACCAACCAACATACCTTAGCTAAGCTACATATGTACATTATAAGTGTGGGAAGCGAATATTCGCACTTGTAGACAGTTGCTCCAGAAGGTACGTAAGTTTTACTTGAATGTTTCGTTATTTGTTCTCCAATGACTGCAACTGCCATTATCTACATGGGCTCTCAAAGTAATAACCAAGTGATCAACTATATAAGAAAAATTATGAATTACAAATACACCCACGCATCCCGTCTCTCTATAGACCTGCATCAAAGGATGACATGTGCACCACCAACAGCAGCAAACAAGTTTTCAAGGAACACCTCACTTAACAATATAGCCTCATACTTATAATTATTAACAACAGAAGAAATCTGCAATGCTTGTGCTCTGGGCTCAACTCCTTCCATGAGTCGAGTGTCGAGATAGTCAGGGAGAGAATAATATACATACACGCAATCACATACATTATTCCCTTAAACAAGGAAGGTAATGAAATGATAGTAACCTTATTGCATTAAATACAACCACAATACATTTATACGAGGATTCAATGATAATTGGCAAGCAACTGATGTAAGCAACCATGCATATGGAAGTGTGCGGGTTCATATCCCACCTATGTATGTATATTCACATTTATAAGGCAGCATTACCTTTTACAATTTGGTTGAAAAAGATAACATGAAAGAATAGTACGGAATGATCATTTCCATCCTCCACACAAATCTGTCCATACATACCACATTTACCTTTACATGCATTTAAAAGTCTCACTACCTATATAGTACTAGAGAGAGGGAGGGAGAGAGAAACGTGTGTGTGCACAGTGCACACGCAAAAAAAAAGCAAGAACATCAACCTGGCGCCCGAAGTCATATCATTAATAAATTCCAAATTTCAGCGAAGAATGTGAGATTTTGCTCCAATAAATTTGGCAGAATGGACCCTTGCCAAAGGTAAATCTAATCACATCATGAAAAATTACTATGAAAAAGATTTTACTATGCTCATTCAAATCAATTGATTATGTACGAGGCTACTTTGAAGGGAGAGTTTCTTCATATGCTATCATCGGAAAATTAACTGGGTTGGAATGTTCTGGAAAGTCTTCCCTGCACCAACTACTCATCTGAAAATCATCTCAGCCAGTACGCTTACGAAAAACAGGGTTTTGCAGGTCTATAGTAGGAGGTATTTTTGATGGTAGTGTGAAATTGTATGAGCAACGTGATTGAGATTCACGAGGGAGAATACATACATATATACGTAAAATGATTACAAACCAATTTTTAGTATTTTACAAAGACAGATTAGCATAGTACATAATAATACCAGCATAAAATCACAGCGCAGGTTTTCCTGGTTTCTTTTCCTTATCACAACTGTTGTTCATTCTTAAAAAACATTTATTTAATGGAGACACGTCTTTCCTTCTCGTATTTTAAAGCCCGATATTCTTTCTACTGCTTCACTCTTCCTCTCCTTGCTACTACTTTTTACGTTTCTACCATGGCATGCTTACAAAGGCAAAAAGAGAGACGAGCTTTTTACTTGGTTTAAAAATACTCACGTATGAATAACAGTGCAGATAAAAATTTATTTTGTCCACATATAAGCATATGCTACACTGGATATCACCTAGGTTGGTAGATCCGTTGGAGTCTGAGTGAGGGTACCTCCGTACAACTTCCTCTTACTATTATTTCCTTCATAAAAGGATTATGCGTCGAAGACACAATATCTGGGGCCAATATACCACCACTATACCAGCAAGTACACTCTAGCTAAAAGTATAGATACTTAACACGGGAATGTATTCGCAGGTGCACCATGATTTCAAAAGCCCTAATGCGACAAATGCTCGTAGTTATTTGAAGTGTTTTCAGAATGCTTCCGCCTTGGTAACCAAAGGATTCAATTTATGGACTAATTCCCAAAATATACTTACACTTACTTTGCTCATAAACTTATTGTTTCTAACCATTGGTTCCTTGATCTGGCGGAATCCTGAAAAATAGAAAATAAATACAACCATTACAAAGTCTTACCTGCTAACGGTGAGCTACGGAGCTCTGGAAATCCAAGACGTTGGTACAAACAACCAACACTGCACAAGCGAAGTAAGCACCTCAAATTAGAACTGGTTCACGGTGAAAATGGCGACGAGAGACACATTTTGGAAAGTGGAAGACACGTTTTACAACGATTAGCCATTAATCAGTCTTTTTATGTTTAAAAATTCTGAAATCAACAAACGTTGCAACGTTTCATGAGTTCATGAGGTGAATGATAAAAAACGTACCCTCCTGCATATTCGAGCCCATCTGTCTTATCTGCACCCGAAAATGGCAGAATTGTGAACCGTAACTTACCACGAGAAATCTGGATGATTAAAATACGGCTTAATTTGTTAAAGTACGATGCACACGCACTCACACAATAATTAATTGATTAATCCGCCATTTAGTAATCAGATGCTACGCAAACCAAACTAACATAGAATAAATAGGTCGATAACATTAACAATTTCATCACCCTTATTTGAATGCATTTTCAAAATGTTCAAATACATTTTCAAAATATTCAAATGCATTTTCAAAATGTTCAAATGCATTTATTATTAATGTCTCGGGCACTAGGAATTTAAAAATGTATTGGCAGTTAGGTGATATGTAGGTTCTAAATAGAGTTCTAAGGTTCACGTCTCAAAAATCAAGCATATTGCCAGCATGGTATGCCCCAGTCTCATCGCTATAATGTACATAAAAACTATAAAGAGTTTAAAGCACACCGAAAACTTGCCCTGCCAATACGAAAAAAAAATTCGTACATAAAGCAATAACCCTAAAAACTGTATTCTATCCTGAAATGATTCAAGTGGATTCCGGAATATTCGTGATAGCCTCAATATCGAAAATCATTAGGCCTCTCAAAGTCATTCACTGATAAATAGTGTCAGTGCTTTTTACAAAAAGATCTAAAGGAAGCAAATAAAAAAATGTCATTACCTATTTTCAAGTGAAAAACATCATCAGCACAGAGTCAAAAGTCAACACGACATCAAACACAACTAGCACGTCTTCAATAAATCAGTGTCTATGTCCATGATCCCGTAGATCATGAAAATGTTAAAAGTATTGCTATTCCCGAACTTGAGCCCGCTTCATTTCAACAGAACGAAGACAGAACAAAAACTACGCTGAAAATCACACGTTAAATATCCTTCAGTTCATAATTTCCATCTCGCATCATTTTACTACCCATATCATAATTAAATGACTTCACGAACACACAACACCACGTTATAAATCACCACAAACCAAAACACGAAACTCCGTAAGTATAACTCTACACAGTAGAATACATAAATTCTTCAAGTCTTCACCAAAACAATTAACACAATTATTACTCCATCAAAGTAAACCCCGGAACGACAGTATCAGTTCCTTCTATTTAATGCTATCTGAAAGAATTACATATCAATCAATCAAGCACTCACTACTTTCTTACCACTAACGATTTGAACCTGCAAAAGGCTTTTGACTACACATTCCAAATATCCCCAATAATTGATTCGAAATGTCGCATGCACTTCCAACTACACTATACGTGTCGGAGGAGATGACACCCTCAGTAAATTAAAGTAAATAGTTGTGAAGGTCCAAAGAGTCAACAATTCACAACAATTACGAATGACCTCATCGATAGATAAGATAACAATCCACCCTGAACAAAATTCAAAAGACAGATAACGCACTCCTCCTTCAACTTTGACAAATACTCAAGTCCCTTTCAATACTTTCTTCTCTAGTAACTTCAATAACAGTAACTATTTTAATGTCTACAGTTCAGAAACCTACAAGTTGACGAGTTGACAAAATCAAAACAACACATATCACATTTTGTATACGTTACATGCAACTGACTACAGCCGAACTTTACTTGAGAGTACTTCCCCCAACACAACAACGGCTTACCCATAATGTTCTGCGGAGACTTAAATACGTGCGAAATCCTGCTATTAATTAGTAGTTCAAAACTAAGGTGAGACTTATTTCCGTGGGGAAAGGGGGTGAAAATCACAAAGCGTAGTAATTAATTTCCGATCCGAATACTTTGTGGATTTTCAAACCTCGTAATAAAGTTCAAATTTTCCTGCCGCACTAACTCTCATTTGTTTCCTCCTCTCTATGCTTTCTCTTCCGTGCATTGTGTGGAGGCCAAAGGATATTCCTAGTCCTGCAAAACTGCTGATCCGAAAGCACTCTGCTTCAATTCAAGCACCCCCCGCACTTCATTCACATTGGATTGGAATTACTTGAGTACAAAAACTTGCTGCACTTGGACAAAAGGAAGAGAGCAGAGCACAACAGAGAGAGAGAGAGAGAGAGAGAGAGAGAGAGAGAGAGAGAGAGAGAGAGAGATGAGGACACCTTATTTTTCTTAAATGGCGTAAATATGCTCCCATTCTCATGTAAGTACTTATGCTTGGAATTGATGCTATACAGAACAGTTGCTACTCCTTCTCTCTCACCTGTTAAATCCTGGGGTGTTCTGACTGAGCTTCCACCATGCATTGTCAAGGTGTTGTAAGCCCAATGCCTCTCATTAAATCAGGTCATTACTTCGTGAGGAGAGTTCAAATAACTTGAGGATTCCATGACATAGGATTTTTTCAATCGGAATCGTATATGCTTGTTTTAGAATTTATGTCAATTGAAAGAACTTATCTGAGGGGTTAGTTTAACGTTGGGTTTTGAGTACTTTAATAAAATTGTGGAATAAAATAGGGAGGCTATTGATGGCATGTGTTTTATGTAGATTTTTAGATTATGATATATAATTATATTGTTTAGGTTATATTGTTTAGGTTATATTGTTATGAATTATAGAAGTTTATTGGGATTGTGGCACTGGACCGGGCAATGACGCGGGGCATGGTGACATTTTGTCTGGGCATGTTCCGAGGATGTGGTTATGTGTGGAAGGACACTTGAGGAAAGGGATAAAAATGGATTTGAGAGTTAGCTGCACTAATGTCTTCGGGAGATCTGTGATGTGGTCAGACTGTCAGATTTCAAGCGGGGAAGGGGAGTATGCGATGCTTATATGAGTTGATTTATGTCAGATTTGGGATGAGTGGTGTCAAAAATGAGAAGGGTTCGGCGATGAGTCCAAAGGGTAGGGGTATTGAGAGTGAAAGATACGAGGGGGGGGGGAAGGAAATAATGGAGTAGAAGCTTCTGAAATATTTGCCTGCTTTTATTAAAATCTCAATTGATTTCATGTCCCGCAGTCTCGACAGACTTGATGAAAATACTAATAACTTATACACGAATATTAAAAGTAAAGTGACAGATTCACTGATTGTGAGATTAAAACGTCTCTTGGCGTGTAGGGGTGAATAAATAAAAGTTTAAAAAATAGCAATGAAAAACTAATGTACAGAGACATAAATGCATTTTTGTAATTCAAAACGGTTACGTATCTCGAACTGACGAACCTGTTGCCAGTGCTGAAAATTACGAATGTAGTTTTATTGGTACGATGATTAGTATACGTATGTATATATGCGCATATATATATATATATATATGTATGCATGTGAGGACTTCGTAGTTGCCTTGCTTGGGTTCCATGTGCAAGACAACTTCCTACTTTGGTAGATTTTTAGGTACGGCATTGAGAACATACAGCAAGGAGGAATAATGATTGCATTCGATCCTGTGTATCACTACGGTTTCAAACTATTCAAGAACATTGACATTCAAAGTGCTAGTTTATGTAATGGTGGTTACATAGTATTTACGGTATACACAACATTGAGTTTTTTTTTAAACCGTTTAGGCAAAAACTTGACTATTTGTAAGCTAAAGAGTAAACAGAGACCGTGACAAATATATGTACATATAAGATGGATATATACTTGTCAGGGAGTTTAATGTACTTATATACTTATAACATGATTAAGGTACAATGCAGTAGTTCGGTTGACACTGAAGGTACTTAACTTACAGACAACTGAAGGTATACGTGCTTACGAATTACTTCTAACATTACTTAAGTCGACTAGGGACATTTCTCAAGACGTAGACTTGGCTACTTTGAACTGCAAAATTTGGCCAAAGAGTAAAAAATCTCAACGTTCGCCGCTATTAGTAGTTAATAGAGATATACACATAATTCAAATCGCTGTAAATATTTACAAGTGCTAAACGAAGCTATTACACAAAATAAATGCTTTGTTGATTGTTAACAATACTTTGAAGTAATGATATTTCAAATGCAAGATGTTTCTTCATGACCTCATGACCAGATAAAAAGAAGGATGTAGCTAGAATATAATTAAAAATTACACAACACTTTCGCTTTCTAGTCTTTCTGCTGTTCGCGTTGGATTTTTACCCCCTCCACCTTTACTATCTCCGGGGGACTGATTACTGGTACCGAAAGGGAGGTTTGCCTGAGAGGGATTACCGGAGTCTCCAACACTTCCCGCACTTGATGAAGTACTTATTCCATTACCATTTAATATATTTTGAAACCATTTTTTCAAAGAATTGGATTTCCTTTCCTTGTCCATCTGATCGGAGATTTTCCTCCATCGAGATTTTGGTGGGCGAATTTCTTTGTGAGAAGATGAGTTAGGCTCATAATCATCACCTTGTACGTCGACATGTGTGCAATCATCTTCGTCCTGGTCGGCAGATGCAATTTGATCAGTCTCACCACTAAGTAAATTATAACACTCATCTTGTTTTCCACTGCAACTGTTGTCTCTGTTGTATTTGAAATCATTCAGAGCTGCATAGTTACAGTTTACTCTTCTGGTTGGCTGCTCATTTCTATCTACTTTCCCTCGAATATTTTTTGGTACGTTATAAATTGACCCACTACCAGATCTTTCCTCATACGTCGCCAGATTTGGTTCCACCAACGACACTGTATCATCATCTTGGAATGTATTTACATTGTCTGTTTCATATTCAGATTCACCAAGGAACGGTTCACCCTCAGCGACATCAAGAGACCTAGACATGCGTCTTGTTTTAATAATAGGACACAGAGCTGGGCTACACAAGACTTCATTTTGCTTAGGAAACATGTCGAGGGACTTGGATTCCCTGATTGACCCTACAGAAATCTTTTTAGTTCTTGGAGAAAAAACAACTTTCTTATGAGGCGAATCAGAAATTAAATCGTCTATGTCTGAAGGATCGGTGGGCTGTGAATTACAGCACTGTACTTGAACTTTCACCGGGGAATTATTCGTACTGGAGTCACTTGGTGGTTCTATAGTTACAGTGCAGCAGTTATTCGTAGAACTAACATTAGCTTTTGTAAGACCTGAAGGTTTGACTTGTGGTGAGCGGAAATCTTTACGAACTCTGGAGGGAGGGGTGCCAGAGGGACTTGAACGATTACTATGTGAGGCTCTATTCATGCTTCCTGCTAACTGGGCATTTCGTAATGACATTGAGAGAACCGCTGGATCAAAACTTGGCCGTCGAAGATAGGTCCCTGTTTCTTTAGCTTTATTTAATAGTGGGTTTGTTGCTACATTTCCAGATCCACTGTTGCCTCCACAGAAAGAGCCTTGTCTAGATACATTCACACTCCCTGCTATCTTTGGACTAGCCCTCCGTCGAATACTTTGCTGATCACTGAAAGCCCCAAGACCTGTCAATAAATATAATCACATTATTCACCATAGCACAGCTAGAATAATTCCAATTAAGTAGATATTTATATTTTTCAGACTCGCAATGACAACACTTTCAACAATCCGAGCAATCAGAATATCACAAACCTCGAGGTCTCCGGAATAAGGGCTGTAAATCATCTAAGTAAGACCGATTCGGAGCAACAGCATCTTCACTTGCTCCTACCAGCCAATATGTTTTTACTTCTCCCTTGCCTTTTAAATGGACTAGCCCTCTGCAACATAATTATAGTGTGACATGAAACGAAATTGTTTGAGTATTTCAGGAATTCTCCATAAATCATAGCGTAATGCAGAAACTGACGATGTATCTACAAACCTTTCTTTTATTACATAACCTCCTATTTTGTCCAAGGCTCTCTTGCATTCATCACTTATGTGTATTTTCAAAGGTTCACCATTTGATTCCATACGAGAGGCCGTATTCACGGTGTCTCCAAATAAGCAGTATCTAGGCATAGTCAAACCCACTACACCAGCACAAACTGGTCCCGAATGGATACCAATACGAAGTTTAAGTGTGTCTTTGGGCCTGTGCGCTATCCTGTAAGTGTGAACTGCAGTAAGAAGATCCAATGCCATTGAAGCTATTTCACCAGCGTGCCGAACCCCATTCCGAATAGGCAACCCTGATACCTAATTACCAGAGAACAAGAACCAAGTCATCTTTGTGCACTAGCTCAGTTATTACAATTCAAAGTATGGACTCTACGATCGACAATGTAATTCGTATTTTCTTACCACCATGTATGCATCCCCGATTGTTTCAACCTTGTAGACATCATACCCTCTTATAATGGAGTCAAAGAGTGTGTAGAGATCATTCAGAAAGTTTACGACTTGAAGTGGAGTACTTTCAGCGGACATTTGTGTGAAACCAACTATGTCTGAGAAATAAATAGTCACATGCTCGAACGATTCTGGTTCGATTCCTTCTCCACACGTAAGTCTTGTAGCGACTGGCATTGGTAACATTCTGTGAAGTAAGTCTTCGGTTTTCTTTTTCTCCTGTATCAGCATTCCAGTTCGTTCGTTGACGATATCTTCAAGATTGTTCGCATATTTTTCCATCATAGAAATCATGTGATCCATAATGTTAGGTGTCCTACATAAATATCATACATTTTATGAACTTTAATATTTGATTCCACAGTTACAAACAGTATATACAATCCAGGCGAAAGTACTCTTACATTCCATCTTTTAAAGGCTTTAACCGCTCTCTAATACTTCTGAATGCAGGTCGTTTCTCTGGTGTGTCATCCCATGCTTCAGATATTAACATTGTCACAAACTCGGGGCATTGACTAGGACACTCGTCCAAATACTCCAAGTCTGGACGAAACGGAGGATTTGATCTCGCGTGTACTCGCTCCACTATTTCTGCAAAATGTAAGAACCACTAGTCAAGGCTCATCAAATGGATCAGAGTCATAACATTTCAAAACATATATAACATACCTTTGACGTCGTATGTACATAGTCCATACGGACCTTTCCGACCGTATATTTCGAACATAATAATTGCAAACGCATACACGTCCCCTTTCGGCGATCCTTTTACTAACATTGGTTGCTCCCGTAATAACTCTGGGGCACTCCAAAGCAAGTTTTGATAGTACGAATGAGGTGAGTCAGGATCATACATGCCAGTTCCAGCAGCAGACCGGAGTTCATACAATCCAAAGTCAGTGAGCTGGAGAACCCAGCGTGATGTAATTACACAATTGGAACTTTTCAGGTTGCCATGAAATTCCAAATCCGAATCATGAAGATATATCATTCCCTATAAACACACAAACTTTGCAATGAGGTCTGAGTCATTTTAGTTCAGCCGACCAAATTCACAGGTGATGACAAATACAGAAAATTCCTTACTTTAATTAAGTCGTGTATCAGAGAAGCAATAAATGTTGAATCCAGCCTGATGTCCTCGTTCTCGACAACATCAGACAACGAGCCTTTCCCACAATAATCAAATGCTAACGAAATTTTCAGCGGTTGTATTACAGCTCCATGAAATGAATTTATATTTGGGTGGCACATTTCTCGTATATAACGAATCTCTTTCATAGTGTTCCTTGAAATCACGATTTTCTTCTGTAGTTTAAACTCCTTCACGCGAACCACTGCTCCCTTGTAATGCGCCGTCGTGCAGTAAACTTGACCAAGTGAGCCGATACTCACAAGACTCATCTAAAAACCAACAGCATAAATGCAAACACTCTACAAATTCAAGAATCATTCCATGATAAATAAGAATTTCCACAGAATTTTCACAAGTTCATTTAAATCATAAGCAGTTTTCAAACAGCAAAAGTATACGTATGATAAAAATGTTTTAGTATTGCCAGCTCTCGAGATCATCTCAATGTCAAAAGCAGTAAAATGTTTAACGCAATACGCAATAGTAGTATCATGCATTTTTCAATGTCACAGTTCGATAATAGCTTTTTACCCGGGACTGCGTATTTTCTCCATAAGGTTGCTGCAAAATAAGATCATCCTTGTCTATTTTCCATAGAAGTCCTTCAATTTCTTGTTCAATCTTCCATTTACGGTAAAGGCTTGCTGCAATGGATACCACCACGAATAAGACGAGACCCAGTATTACAGCTGTAATCATGGACCTGTAACCCTCCTTACTCTTGCAATTCTCGTTTTCAAAACCGCACTTGGGTTCATCATATGGAGGTATTTTGTTGATCCAGTCAATCTTCTTGCCAGGAAGCATTTTCATGATCTTCGACAAATACTTTTCAAAAACAAAATTAGCAATTAATGTATTGTCTCACAGTTATTACTTCCCGTCATGTCGCTCAAATCCTTCAAGAAGTAAACATACTCGATTATTAGAACTTCCATTCGGATGCGGCTGGAAATTCGCCACCGGGACCATGTAATGTGAACAAGTAAAAGTAAATTTTTCTTCATGGTCCTTCTCCGACATGACTTGTCTAGTGTATGTATATTCATGAGGCTGGTACGCAATAAGTGAGTAGTTTCCTTCAGAATCACCATTCTCGTCGATGTATATCATCGCGCCAGTAATACCTAATAATTCAATAACTCAACATTAAGAAAATATTTGTAATTGGAAATGTAAGCATGGATGTGAAAGTCCATGCAAGCGAATATCGTTCTCCTTGGCTTCCATTTAATTTACCACTCCACTGAATTTATTTGCGAATAACCATAATATAACTTCTAACGTATTACTCACTTTTATATTTATGTTTGACAATCTGAGCGACGATTTCGGTACCGTTCCGTGCCAACTGTTGTATGTCTATTGTATTCCCATTTTGCCTTTCATTATCTATGAGCTGCTGCAGCGCCCGAGCATACAAATACACTGAGTCGTACAAATTTGCTGCATAAATGGAACCACGCTTTTTGAATTTGTCTAGTCCTTTTGAAAAATTGAACGGATCTCTGGCCCCATAATCGGTCACATTATCAAAAAATTCTTCAAAATCCCTGTCGGGTGGACTTGGAGCAACTACCAATAATGACCTTGCAGTTTTCGGATCAAAGTTGCTCATTTTCTCACAGCTTCTCATTGCCTGAGTATCTGGAGTATCTGGACAGAATATGTAACACTATGTATTCTTTCCGGCATTCATTTCCTACACATCTTGTAATAATGTAAACTAGAAAAATATATAAAAAGTTATAATTTTCTCACTCCACCCCGTATATTCACTTACTCCAAATATACTTGTAGGCTTCCCGAATAGAATAGGTCATCATATCGATATAGATTACAATGTATTCTCCATTCTGAAAGAGTTGCAAATTTTGCATGTTCCCCATCATTTCTCGTAGATTGTTGTCATTTCCAATGAAGACATATACTGTGATATCAAAAAAATTAATCATTAAGTTTGAGACTTGTAGTACAGGAGCAGGAGATATGAGGTTTATTTTATTTTTGGTACATTTTGTGGAAAGTTGGAAACGGTAATATTAAATCTAAAAACTGCAATAATTCCCGTAAGGAGAAATGATACGTACCATACCAATCTATTACAAAGTTAATGAGTGCAAAAAAATGTCAATATAAATTATGCTCAATATTATTCCTTTGCTTATAGCATGATTCCCTTACATGCTATACGTAATATACGTATGAGTCTGAAAAATTAAGAGAGCCGTAAAGTTTATTTACAACTCGCATCACACAGTACATAAGATAATAATTTTTCACTAATTGTAATGATTAAAGTATCTCATAAAAAAAGGAACATTAAATTATAAAACACTCATTTTTTACAAAAATCCCCCCAAGAGAGAAGTGCTATAATGTGATGTAAACGCAGCTTCGTGAAACTCTGCAAAACTCCAAAAACCAGGATTTTCGGGGAAAAGCGAATTTCTTTGGAGTCATAAACCTGATTTTGAAATAGTGTCCTACAAATTGAAGTCAAAGGTAGTAGCTACATTGTTTATTTAAATTATGGGTGATTTTAAAATTTAGTATATGAAAATCCAAAAAAGCGCAGTATTTGTTCAGGCTATTCTTTGCAAGTTTTTGCGCTTTTTAACTCAAAACTTTGAAATCAGTCACAATTTGTACCCATCACTTTTAGCTTCGACTTCAGTTAAACTATTTCCAAACCGACTTTACGGTTCCTGATAAGTTCGTTTCCCCCTAGAACAAACCGGTTTTCCGTGTCCTTCAGGGTCTACCATGTTTACAACCCATTATAGCACGCCAAAAAATCGTTTTCTTTCAAATTCCCCGTTGCTTTCTTTTATCTATGAAATGTTTTAACTATATGAGTTTAGATTAATAAATCACATTATCAATCGCATATGTTCATGATTGTGGATTATTTTACATGAACCTCAAGTACTGCTAATAATAAGTCAAAACTCCTTTTTTTACGGAAAAATTCCGAAAGCGTTTCACGAGCTCTAACCAATAATCCTTCACTTTAATATTGGGAATATTATACCCTGCTCTAAAATAAGTTGTGCAAGGGTCATAAATTTCACACCTCTCCTGGTGTACTTCAGCTGTTTGGAATAATTCAATAATTCTGGGGATAATAATAATGTGTTGGTGCTTTTCACTCAAAAGGACGTATACTAGGAATCATGATGTTGATTTTCCTCAATGACACTCGAAACTAACGAGAATATTGAGACAATCGAAGCGTAAAACCTGGGAATCCATCCACTAACATATTAAGACATTCCTCTTCAGTAGCTAGTAGCTACACCATGATATTTTATCCTGAACACACTGGAATTTATATCCCGGGAAAACATTATCTACGCTCGGATGGATCTCACAGATGAACTAAATATCTTATTTTCGGAGGAGATTTCATGTCAACCACTTCGATCCAAAAATAAGCTTAACTGTAAAAAAAACTACAGTACTACAATTCCAGTACGACAATCATTATCGTCCAGGCATCTATTTTTTTAACGCAAGTATATACACTTTAAACCAAAGCTTTGAATGACCACCAAATTAGTGTTTCTAAATAAGTCGAATAAGATTGCCAGAGTACATCAACAAAACCTTCGTGTCATTTCAAAGAGTCCCTATTGATTTTAATTTAATTAAATGTAATTGAAAGAGACTGAAGAGAACTTCTAAACGATGAAAGACAAAAATGCTGAGAAATTGTATTAAGCAAACACAAAAAATTCTACTTACTTCTGGTTTTGTTTTTGGTTTTTTGAATGACTTCAAACCAGTTTGGCACGGGATTGCTCAGCTCAATTTTTTCGTTGACAGTCATGTTACACATACATTTTTCAGCAATTTTTTCCAGAGCGTTCGCAACAGTTGTAAACCTGAGATTTTTCTCAACGAGAATAGTAAACCGTTTCCAGTTGTAGTTAAACAGCAGCGACTGTACAAACTTCACAACCTGTGTATCCGGTGCCTCCGTTCTTGCAAAAGTAGGAAACTTTTTTTTGTCTGACACATCTCCATCCGCGCATCGCTATCCAATGAAAAATTAAAAAATTTGTCAATATCAAATTTCGGTGTTAGCAACCGTTTTTATTCAGTATATGCATAGAGCTACTATTTGTATGTATGTATGTATGTATTTTTATTGTGTTTCCGAGCGTACTCATACACAAAACAAGACAAGTAAACTTACAGTAACATTTAGTGGACAAATTCCACCTTCCTTAATCATAGAGCTACTATTTACGTAGATGGATGCTTCTACTGGGAATTAGTGAGGACTATAGTATAGAAACATAGCTTCATAAGGCCCACGAAAATAAAAATATAGCTACCCCAATAAATTCCACTAGGGCCAATCTATATTATATTCATTATAAAACGGTTCCAACCCTACGGCTGGAAAACTCATTATTGTAGTACAAATCTACATGAACGAATGTACTACGCCACTATGAAGACATCAATAATAAGTAAATAAACCATTATATCGAGGGTTTACTATACTCGTTCATTCTGAATAAAGGACTGCATACTTGTTGAACTCTAAAATGTAAATAAATACTCTTCGAGTCTGGGGATTCAGACCTGTATGTATGTAGTACCTGTATGTATTATGAACGGTTTAAAAAAAAAAGACTCCTACACATTATGTACTTTCATGCCATGAAAAAATATTTAACAAGGGTTATCTGTCAAGACCAAATTGTGAAGAGGAAAAATGGACCAGATGGACTTCTGATTAAAATCAATATGATCTGAACGCCTAGAAAAATGATCCAAGTCCAGTTTCCATTTTCACCCACGAAATATTGTTATCGCAAGGTACCAAAATCAAACAGCAATAGATTACGTCACATAAGTGTATACACATTTAGATACTTACCTACAGGACTTAAATAAGTCTGAATGAATTAAAACATCTAAAGTACTGAATTCTGAAAGTACAAAAGACTAAATTCGATTTTTACGCTGTGTCTACGTAGCTTGTATGTACAATTTCTGGCTTATAGCGAAAATGATCTGATACAATGCCCGACTCGACTATCATCGTTAACACAATGAGATTACGTACATAGGAAATCATCGTTCGATTCCAGGCAGCAGCGACAGTTGCCTCCACAGCACAAGAAACTTCTGGACCAAAGAAGGCAGCAACATCTTGACAAAGCATATCTGTCAATATTTTTGTACCCTTAATAGTATCCCCCTCTGTGTCATTCCATGTCATTTGCAGCTCCACATTGGGTAAAAGTTTCTGGTTATTATTTATTTCACTAATTGCGAGTGTCATGGCTCCTGAAATTAAAATTCCTTGTCTGTTCCTGTCAGAACCCTTGACTGCAGTCAGGTACCCCAAAGTCAAGTTTTCTTTGCCTATGAAAAACAAAGCGGAGCATTAAAAACACAAATCAGAATGTCAGGATTAAGAAATTAAGAAGTGCTGTGCAAAATTAATACAGCGCGAGCAAACTAATAATAATTACTTTTACCCACCTTAATGCTAAATAAATACACAATAGGTAATCCGTAATCCCATATAATTACAAACAAATCAACACAAGAAAAGAATCTATACATTCCTTCCTAACCAATATATTCAAGGCATAGTATAGAAATTATATACGAATGCCTTGTAAATCATGCTACAAATCAGACATGCTTCCAAAGTAGCAACAAACATTGTTCGATGGACTTACCATTCGATGTGGGAATAAAGGATGCTCCGATAAAAACAAGTAGGTATAACATTATACTAAATCTTCGCCACGAAGTTTTGGCTTTAGTGAACACTGAAAATTTATTTTCGATGGCTGGGCATTGCGGAGCAAACATCCTACCATTCGATGCTTCCTCAGACGGTGAAAACAGTGGAAGATATATTTTGGCCCCGCATGAGTTTCTGTATACATCACTAACGTAATCGTCGTAGTCATCTTCTGAAACTCCTTTTCTCCTTGTGCACTTGAGCGACAATGGGGATTCTTCCATGGTTTCAGTAACCTCCGATTTCCACATTGCCACATTGGGCAGTAAAAACTATTTGCTTCTATGTCTTGAGTTGTAATAATTTCATTCAGGGTGGTCTTACTATTTTCAAGTAGGTAACAGTCACAGTAATGACACGAATGCTCAGTCATTATTTAAAAGGGCCGTTATATTTCTTAATTAAACACTGGTAACAATCTTTACATCACAGTTTTTGTTTCGTGTCTTTACTTTTTCGTCTAAATATAGCAATTATACATACCTCACGGTAGATTCAGTATAAAGTCACAAAAGTATATATAAATCACATGTTTATCCGGACATAAAACATTTACAGTATTTTCACCATGTGGGTATTCAGTACCGTAACCGAACACACCGTCACTGTAGGTTCTTAAGAATATTTTTGTAAACTAGCTCTGGCAAATTGCTATTACTGCATCTGTTTTACAAAATCTCAAACTCGTCTTCATTAGGATATAGTATTGGCATAAATTTGGCATGGTGATTGCTAAACATCCGTAACGGGTGCTTTCTCTCTCTCTATTTACCCTCACAATCAGAAGCTTGAAGGCAGTTCACTGTACTTTGGCTTTCATCTAGTATCATAACTGGATTGTATTTTCTTTTTTCAAAAGTAGCTATTTCTATTATAAGCGAGAGCTTTAAATAACTACATCATAGTACGGTGACCAACTATTGATAAATAGAGAGTATTGAATTCAGTACGTTTACAAAAAGAATCGAGTTTCACAATCACAATAATTAATTTTTCAGTTTTGACCTTGTACCTTTGGTTAGCTATAGGAAGCAATAGGACGAAGATAGAAGGTTGGAGTTTCATTACATGCGGAAATGTTCATGTCCCATAGTAGATAAAAACAACAAAAATAATTGTCGGCATGATGTAAGTACACATTGTGCGAAAGAATGTTGGAAAGTTATACAACAAATCTAAAAATTGTTTCAGATCTCAGAACAAAATTCAGCTAAGTGAATGAAAATTAAATAAATGTAGAAATGTGAAATCACAGGAAACTGATGAGCAAAGAGCAATAATTATCAGCGAACAAGGTTCACCAACGTCCACAGTACTAGGTTATGAATGAACAGCGTTCGCATAGTCAATGAATTGTTTAAACTGAAGAGTTGTCCAAAGCGTACGGGTTTAGTAGCAGAAGCCCAGTGTTACCTCGATTTATGTAACTTGTTAAATATTTTCTTTTGTAGATAAAAGATAACCAACTTTAAATTCAGATCATGTGGTACGCATATTTGATCCGTCGTGGATTAAATGCAGGTTAATCTTTGTAATGTTCTGCAGTGTTTGACAGCAGGCTCTTGATTCTTAGTAGTGACTTTAGTATTTTTAGCTCATATCATTCGAGTACGCGAATTTTTACTGTGGTCTCACAAATACCCTGCACATCCCATCATACTATCTGTATTGTCTTGGGTACGGATGTCGTGGTACTTCATGACAATCGAATCACGATTGTTAATCACAGCTCAGCAATCTCGAAATATTCTGTCTTGGAACAACGTAACAGAAATATCTCATCTGGTTGGAGATTTTCATTCAGTTTGAAAATAATTCGAGGGAATACGACGAATTCTTATAATAGTTCAGACAGCAAAATGCAGCGAATTGAAATGTCGATAGACAGTAAACTTTTTACTGGTACTGATACTGATATGTAATCAGAAATTATTATTATCCTCTACACGAGAAATGAAAACTGACTGCAATTGGCTTCGGCTAAATGTGTAGACATTTTGGGAAAAGTTCACAATTTAAGAGTTACTTTCCATTGCTCTAATTTTCAGAATTAAAACATTGTTGGCACAAATTTTTTAATAATAAAAAAATACCAGCAGCACAATTAACTGTACACAGGAATAACAGGATAGAGGACAGAAATTTATGACTCACAGTAGAAGATGTCCCAGATGTTCTAAGACATTCCGAGCAGGTAAGCGGGTTTACCTTCTTCGACAACTACGACCGCAGAACAAATATGTGACGGAGAATCAGTACAACAATATCTTCGCGAACTCAGAAG
Organism: Allacma fusca; assembly: GCA_947179485.1. Taxonomy (NCBI): domain Eukaryota; kingdom Metazoa; phylum Arthropoda; class Collembola; order Symphypleona; family Sminthuridae; genus Allacma; species Allacma fusca. The sequence goes on from OX359249.1 coordinate 37,893,897, forward strand.
GAATTTAACGTGTTCCTTGCGTCACCTGGATTCATCAAATCAAATAACACAATATGAGTGTTGGGTTCACCGGTGTACTGAAGTAACAAATATTTCCCCTCAAATATGTCTATCATGGAATTTCTCGTTACAATACTAATGAAACTCTCTCAGCTTATTTGGACAGGAATCCAAGATCAACAACTCGTAATTATGTACTGGATCAGAGTTCCAGAAAGAAAGGGTGATACTGATTTTTTTTTTCAATGAGATCCATTGAACCCTGAACCCACGACTCGACTTAAGTGGAGACTGAAGAATATTACGCTTAAATTCCGTACCGAATTTCGGAAGTTCCTTCATAGGTGTCAATATCATCCAACCGTTCCATAAAATCTTGAGATCATTCTCACTTTACTTGTGTGTTGATACTTCGGTGATGGGATTGGATACGAGCTTGCGATTGGGAATAAATAAATGACGAAAATATAATCTTCTCCCATCACAGACTGATTTGACGAGTGACCATTTTTCGAGTGTCACGGTATAGCTTAACAAATCACGGATATGATTGATTGATATTCCGAATTAAATGGGGTCTCTGCTCTTCAAAAATCCTTATCCCAAAGGGTTGACGTTAACAGTAGCGATGTAAATCCTTGCTCGTTTGTTGCTGCTATTACAAGCAAAATGTAGAAACTGAATGTACAACTCCGAATTGATTCCGTAATCCCGATAAGTTACATCGACAGATTCTCAACTGACAAACCTAATTGATATGTTGGTAAGGAATCTGGGCGGCATTATTAGCTTGAGTATATAGTGTGGCAGAAATATTCCAACATTTATATATGTACACTCAAACACAGTCACTATATATATGTTCGGCTTGACGGACACTTTTGCAAGGAATAGAATAAGCAGTACGAACAATAATAAGTACATCAATTCCTAAATTCTTGAATGTTGTGTCAAGCCACCATAAGAGGCAAGAGATATCTAGAAAAGTAAAAATAGAATGTATTATTATTAATCTGTACATATGTATGTAGATTACACACAAGTATGAATTTGTTGATACACTAAACACGGCTGAAAAAGTAACTATTTAAACTTCTACATTAACCTTCCTCACAATCTTCAATCTAATATACAGTAGAATTAAATTTAGTTCCTATAGACTCTCGCATAATTATTGATCCCAGAAATATTTGCACACATGTACACGGTCACTTATACCAACTTAAATATAGAAAAAGATTATCAACTTCTCATAAATCAACGACATTAAAGAGTCGAGTCATATACAGACAAACACTGTGTGCAAATTAGAAATTATGAAATCCAATGCTAGCTATTCACTGTTAACTGAATTCTGAATTTATATTAGTATTAACATTCATCACACGTGTCTCATGCGAAAAATTCTGATGAGGATTATGTTTCGTCATTCGCTCTCTCTCTCTCTCTCCCTCTCTCTCTCTCTCTCTCTATCCATCTATCTATCTTCCAACGTGAAGTACACCGTATCCGCAAAACCGATTACTCTCATTGAAATCCATTCCAACAATAATAATAGTCCTCTTTTTACCCACGAAAGCCTGCTTACAAGACCAATGTTCCCTTCATCAAAAAAAATTGTCTCATTATTAATAACCGCCCGCCAATATTATCAAACAAACTACTAATTCCATACTTCATTTCCCAGATGACAAAAATTCGAACCCATTCCCATTCAGAAGCTTATTTGATCCACACCAGTTTGACAAAAACAACCCAATTCTTATTATACCTCAATATATATATACACAAACGCATGCATAATCATCAGACTTTGATTTAACTATTCCATTTCGGATAATCACCCAATACAAGTTCTGTTCAAACATTTCCATTCCACATAATCACAGACAATACAATCTCCCCCCCCCATCCGATTGGATCCACCTCCCAAAAGCCCAACACATTACAGGAGTGTACTCATCCCGCTTTCTAAAACCTTCCCCCATAAGAATCTTCCCGTTACTTCAAAAAAAAAAATATACAAAGACACTACACAAATTATTGTAAACATCCGTTTGCACACAGGTGATGATACTCTAACAACCTGAGCAATTCAAAAGAACACGAACAATATTTACTCTACTCCTTTCAACTATGTGTAATGTGTACACACATGAGGTAAATCAAGGAATGGATGAATGAACAACCACCATGTCAACAACACAAAACAGACTCCTTTGACATACAAGATATAGACACTCGATATATTTTAACAAATAACAAAAAGAACACTTGATTACCAATAATTGATTCTGTACATAATGCTTGAGATCCCTTTTGATGTTCCCCGTAACAATTTATCGGTCAGTTTGGCAAAGCCTGTCAAAGTAGAAGCACTTCAACTGAAATTTGGTATTTACAAAAAAAAATCACTATCACAGAAGCAAACTGTTTTGCTGATAAGGTCTAGAATCATTGGACACCCTGGTTGCAATAATTGTCAAGTTTGTTTTTTTTTACACTACTCTAAAATTGTACAATCTTGTATTATTGTTCAAAAATGAGTTTAAAAAAAATTAATAGTAATAATTAATAAGCATATAATTTAACATAATATTTATTTCGTACTATTTCCAAAATTGGCACGTTGGCTTATTGTTTCTGTATAGAATATTGTATTCATTGGCATTGACATTTTATTTCGTTCACGAGCTTTTTTGATATACTTACTCGACGTTAATGTAATAATAATTATATAGTTAAACTGGTATTGGGGTCCTCACAGATGAAACTTTGTCATTTCGTGGGTTATTCATTTCAGATATGAAGTGTACATTGGAATGAGTTGGGACTGGAAGCGTGGTTTAGATGAAAACAAAATAACACTTGATAAATAATAATAATTATTAGAGTATGCACTGGAAGAGGGATAGATACAAAAGTTTTGGTACGGTGAGGTGAGGTAAATCGGGTTATCGGGTATCCTTATCCCTATTCAAAGCGTGTGTCTCTCACAGGAACAGAACAGAGGAATGGTAACAAGGGTTTAAGGTGAATTTGAAAAGTTTGCAATTGGTATATGCTCTCTCTCCGTACTACTCAGGGGTATATGCGCTCAAGTCTACTCCATGACTGACAATGAGAGAGTCATTGGATAAGTCGGAGATGGAAGGACGGAGATATTTTTATTATTAGTGTCTATGTACAGTAAATCAACGTACACACATCTGTCTTGTATTAGCAACTCTATTCATCAGGTTCAGGCATGCTACACGATGCTACGTCAACAAGTAGTGAAGAGCCACGTATGTATATGCATGTGTGTCTTCACATCAACATTGTCAAATACGGTATGAAAACATGGAATTTGCAAATAATGTTCCTGTAACACACACACACACACACACACACACACTGAAACCATTTCTTAATTTCCAAAAGTGGAAGCTTGTATAAAGACTGACTGGGAGTAGATGGATGAGTCAGGATAGAATAAAAGTGTGTACTTACATTACGTTAGAAAATAGTTATTTCCACAACTCCCATTCAACTTGGATGAACTGGAGCAGATTTCGTGTGTATTAAAAAGCCAATATCATTGATGAGAATCCTTGCGGTTATTAAGCGGCTCTCGCAGTCAGTACACATACTACACTTTTCCTATAAGGACTTTGACTACACTTTTATCCTATAAGGACGTTAGCTACAGTTTTTTTTCCTATAAGGACGTTAGCTACAATTTTTTTTCCTATAATGACTTCGGCTACAATAATTTTTTCCTATAAGAACTTCGGCGCTAGAACATGCACTATTTTTAGGAGCATTGTCAATCACCGCAATGTTATTTACTCTCCTGATAAGAGCATTCTATTTTGGGGTTAAAATGGGCTTTAATGGTGCTGCTGTAAAAGGGGTACCTGTTCTGTCCATATGCATGTAGGGTAGAGGAGGCTATTTGTTTTGTTTTAGTTTTTGCCGATTGAGGAGAGTGGTGCAACATTTGATAGATAGAATAGTTGTGATTTAATGGTTTCGTTTCCTTCCATATTTGAGGAAACATCTGCTGCACGGGGAACATATTTGAAGTGCATGGGGACCGCAATTAATTCTGTTTGCCCAAAAGCAGTGGTTTCTTCTCAGGGCTGATAACTGCGAGCCACTCAAATTTTCAGTTGATCTCAGAGTGATGGTACTGATTTGACGCAGGTTGGATTCTGTCGTATGGTGTTTGATTTATTTATTTTTTTCTCTTTGGTAGGACCATTTAGTTGCGGCTGAAAAATTAATTCATGTAATGTATGGAGGAGTGAATGTGAGTATCCAGCTGGTATTTCAAGGAGATAAGCATGAAGGACAGGCAATGGTTAGATACTGGGAAGTTACTATTCGGGGTAATTAATATGTCAGTGGAGGAAATGTTTTTTGAATTTGTAGGGGTAAACGCCTGTACTTTGTACACTGTGGATTAATTTACTGCATTGATGCAAGCTGGATATTCAGTAACAGTTGAATTTTAATTTGAATCACAGCAGGCCTGCGTAATTATTTATTTAATTGACGTATTAAAGAATTTATGCGGTTGCTTTTTGACAGCACCCGTATCAGCCATTACAATAGTGAGCTACACAAGAAATGGAAAAGCAAAATATGTCAACCATATTGGACGGCGTGACATCAGGAAGAGGCTGATGTTTTCCGAGAATTTTGGTCTCCGCCACCGCCACCCAAACGTTCTCGGTTGCTTTAAAGTAGTTTATGTTTTAGGGGAAAAAAATTAATTAGGTATCTTCTGTCTACCCGATTAATGCTCAGAAAAATGTAAAGCTAAAGCTACGTTGAAACATCTTGTGCGTCATAGTAACGCACTTCCAATCGTTTGTGTTTATTTAAGCCCTTATAAGTCATGGTTTTTTGCATTCTCACTAAGCGCATTCTACTTTACTAAACTTGTAAACATTCCCTGGAAGCCCCGTGTACCTACACCAAAAATATATGCTATAATATCTACATATATATAATTGGTTTTATGTAATATGTGTTTGTGGAAAGCCGAATATTTATACAGTGAAATCTGATTACAAGATAAGGGATTCCGAAAGGAACCGGAGATTTTTGTCTCGCTTTAAAATGATCCCTTATAATTAGTGCTCGGAACTAAAATGAGATGTGTACCTGTTCCTGAACCTTTACCCAGACCTATGCAATATTTTGAGATCCAGTAATTTGAAATTCATTTTGAGATCCAATAGTATTTTGTATTTGGAGATCCTCAGCCTCTATTTTGAAGAGATGAATTTTTGAATGATATTTCTTTTCGAGTAAAATTTCAAATCGGCATTTCATTATTAATAGCAGCACTTAACTTTTATACGGAAACACATGATGGAAACTTCATTTTGTGTGCAGAAAAATTAGAATGTTCGCCGCAATACAGTTCCCTTGGTAGACCGTGGCCTTATATTAGATGGAGAGAGAATTTTAGGTGTCACTTTAAGTCTTAAAACAGTGATGTAGGAACAGGGAGGCAAAGATTACAATGCACCCCTACATTCTACATTCCTAAAAACACCAGTACAACGTCCCTACAAATCTGTAGAACTATGCATAAGGTACAAAATACCCCTATTTTGTACTTGTATATCAAATTTGCATTAATAATTATTTGAACCACTAAGTTTAATAAATGTCATTGCTGTATTTTATTGACCAAGCGGTACTACATTCATTAAACGCTTCCATCGAGATATTAAAGCACAAAAATAAGTTAATATGACCTCGGAATTCGAATCAAGGAGCCTGTTAGGCTTCGATAAGCTCCTCTAATGTTCACTTTAATATGAAGGACCAGCTGAATTAATATTCAGCAACAATTATACAAAATAATGCAAGAAGTAATTCAGCATGTATACAAACAATTATTTACTTCTTTAATTAGCAATTATCACTTGTTTCTCAATAGATACAATAGCACGGTGAAAAGACTTATCAGTATCGAATATGTGTAATCGATCATAGCTTGTCTCGCACTGCTACTAATACAGTTGTTACATGTCCACACTGTTTTTCCTTCCAAAATCATAATCATGACTTACATTATAAAGCATTGATAGTAATAATCATATGGCTTGAAGTAACATTATTTCAACTTTTTAAATAAAAGTTAATAACTTTTTCATTTAAAATTAAACAATATTACATTTTTTAAATTATTTACAATAATTTAACTCAGCTTTTATAATCATTCAATCTACTCGACAACAAACTCCTCCCCGTAAGCAAACTTCTGCTTACTAATTTCGGACGTCGAGTAGGCACAATTTCGAAACAGGTCTTCTATAAGTAGCTCCATTTGCAGTTCTGACATCTACAACACGAATAATGTTATCTCGACCTGGATATGTAGCAATAATTCGTCCTAATGGCCACGCATTTCTTGGCAATTTATCATCGACGATAATAACAACTTCATCAATTTGTATATTTCGATGCTGCTTATGCCACTTATTTCGTTGCACTAATATTGGCCTGTACTCCTTGATCCATCTTCTCCAGAAATTGTCAGCAAATTTTTGAGAAATTATCCATTGTCTCTTCAAATTTATGGAAGCCGCATCAATTTGCTGAATAACTTGCGTATTCATTCCGCATAGTAAATGATTAGGAGTTATGCTTTCAGGGTCTTTCGGATCGACAGAAACATGCGTCAAAGGTCTACTGTTCAGCGTATGCGAAACTTCAGCAAATAAAGTTTGTAAAGCTTCTTGCCTTAGTACCTGATTTGACAGAACCGCTCTCATTGCACGTTTAACTGAACGAATCATTCTTTCCCATGAGCCACCCATGTTAGGTGATGCCGGAGGAATAAACTTCCACTTAATGCCACGTGTAACCAACTTATTGCTTAACTCAGAATTATCCAACTGCTGAACCAACATTTTGAGCTCATTGTTAGCACCCACAAGATTTTTTCCATTGTCAGACCAGATGGTATTGATTCTTCCCCGTAAGCCAATCAAACGTCTTATAGCCATAATTGCAGAATCGGTGTTTAACTTTTCAGCCAATTCCAAATGTACTGCTCTAGTTGCTAAGCATGAGAAAATTACCCCATAACGTTTCTCATAGCGCCTACCAACTCGTACTGAGAGAGGGCCAAAGTAATCCATACCAGTAAAGTAAAATGGTTTCACATATGGAGTAAGCCGTTCTTCTGGTAATAACCCCATTATTTGTTGAGTTGGATTAGCATTTATCTTTTTACATACAGGACAATTGAACTGAATGGATTTAATCAGCTGCTTCAAAGAAGGAATCCAATATTTTTGACGCACTTCATTTGCAACTGTCTCTTGCCCAACGTGCATATGAATGTAGTGGTAGTGTTTTACAAGTAGTTTAGTAAAACCATGATGTCGATCCAAAATTACTTGATTACAGGCACCTTTATTTGTTCGGGATGTTAATCGCATCACACCATCATCTACCTTGGGGCATAACAATCTAAGAGAGCTTGTTGAAGGTATTAATTTATTATTTGACAACGCCGTCATTTCCTTGCTGTAGCACTCCCATTGAACATTTTGCCACCACATCTTCTCAGCATAAATTATTTCATCAGGATTTAGTACTTTAGACTTGTTTGACTTGCCCTTACATCTGGAAATGAATCTCATCATCCATGCTGTTGCTCGCAATAACTTGACCATTGATGAGAACTTGTAAACATCAGGAAGACAGGGTCTTAATACAGAAGTCAAATGTACAAATTCTAAAACCTCATTAACTCCATCAGTATTGATTCTAGATTTCAACTTGAGTTCCTTTGGCCACGCATCAGAACTTAATTTTAGAAATGAAGGTCCATTAAGCCATCTGCTAGAATTACTTAAATCCACAGCTGCCTCATTTCTAGTTGCTTCATCAGCTACATTGTCTTTACTTGATACCCAATTCCATTGCTTTACATCAGTTAGTTCATCAATTTCTCCAAGCCGTTGTGCTACAAATGTCTTGTACCGGTTAGAATCAGAGCGAATCCACCGTAGTACAATTTGAGAATCGGTCCACAAGAAAGTTTCGGCTATGTTTAAATTATGATGGTATTTGACGAAATCACCCATCCTGCTCCCAGTAACTGCGGCCATCAACTCCAAACGAGGAATTGTCATCGGCTTTAAAGGTGCTACTCTAGTTTTTGACATTAAGAACGAAACTCGAATGCCATCAACCGTTTCACATCTTAAATAACCAACAGCAGCATAGGCCATTGAACTTGCATCACAAAATATGTGAAGTTGAAGTTTAGAACTGGAGCCAAAACCATACCACCTTGGTACAGATAAATTGATGAGCAGTTTTAGTTCATCCAGCCACAAACACCATCTGATGTATATATCGTCACCAATCTCGTTGTCCCAACCAATTCCACTTTTCCAGATCTCTTGCAATAAAATTTTGCCTTTGATGTGGTAGTTCGAAATAAATCCGAGAGGATCGAAAATAGACATGATGACTTTTAGAACTTCTCGTTTAGTCGGAATCCGCTCATGTAACAGTATCTCAGAGGGTACCTTGTGGAACTTAACTTCGAAAATAAAGGCGTCACTATTTGGATCCCATTGTACACCAAGAACTCGTTCTACCGGATACTGACTTTCGCTCTTAATACATTTCATACCATCAGCTACAAGGTCTTGATCCATATTTGCAAGTATTTGTGGATGACTTGAAATCCAATTACGAATATTAAATCCACCAGACTTATGCACATGAATTACATCTTTGATTTGAGCTTTAGCTTCTTCAACTGTATCTAAACTGTCTAAATAATCGTCCATGTAATGTCTGTTGATGATTGCATCGGCTGCTTTAGGATATTCTACTTCCAATTCTTTTGCAGTTAAGTTTTTTATGTATTGAGCTTGAGATGGTGAACACACAGAACCAAATATCATGACAGAAAGCTCATATACTTTTGGTTTCTGCTTCCGATCTTCTCCCCGCCATAAAAAACGCTGGGCTCGACAATCTTCAGGTAGAATCTTAATTTGCAAAAACATCTCCTGAATATCCGCCGAAATCGCCACAGCTCTCTGACGAAACTTGAATATAACTCCAGGAAGAGAATTGTACAGATCCGGCCCAGTAAGTAACTGACTATTCAAACTTACTCCATTGGATTTTGCTGCAGCATCCCAAACAACTCTTATTTTCCCAGGTTTATTTGGATTTACAACAGCAAAGTGTGGTAGATACCATGTCTTATTCGTTTCAATATTGGCTTCAGCAAACGTTAATTCACGAACATATCCTTTAGCAATGTGATCATCAATCTTGGAACAGTAAGCCTTAGAGAAATCTGCATCATTGTCCATCTTTTTTTCAATGTGTCGTAATCTTCTTTCTGCTTGGCTTCTGCTTCCGGGAAGAACAACGTCCTTGTTTCGCCAAAGCAAACCAGTCATCCATCGATTATTGACACGAGTTGAACTATTTTCCATAATATTTAATGCTAACTTATCTTCTCGAGATTTAGCGTTCTCATGCTTATTCTGTACTTCAAGCGATTCAAGCTTAAAGTAACTTTTTACAAGATCATGTAACATATCATTTTCAGAATCTGTACAATAGTTAACAACTAGATCTGTAAGATCTTTACAAAAATTTACATTGCCGTGTAACACCCAACCAAGTTTAGTACGAGATGCTACAGGTGCATTTGTGGGGCCTTCTATTAATTCTCTAGTGACAATTAAATCAACATAATCTTGACCAATAAGAATCTTTGGTGTAGCATTTTGATACACTTGAATGTTCAGACTATCTAAATGTGTCCACTTTTTCTTAATTCGAACAGTTTGTGGTGTTAAATTCAAATTAGTAACTGTCTTAACATTTTTCAATTTAAACGTTTCTGTTGTAGATGAATTTGTTAGAGATAAATTTACTAATTTACTCCTCGCTTGTTTTGCCACAGTATTAATTCCCTTTACACTGAAAGTAATAGCAAGCCCATCTAGTTTCAGTTCATTTGCGACATCTTCATCAAGCAATGTAACGGTAGCACCCTCGTCCAATAAAGCATACGTATGAACTTCTTCATGTTCACCCTTCAGAGTTACCGGAATTATTTTGAGGAGTGCCTGACTCGTAGTTACTGTATTTACAGTAGCAGCTTCATCGTTGGGTACTTTGATATTATGAAGCAACTTGTGATGTCTTTTGTCGCAACCATCATGTGTACACTTCGTTGTTACCTTACAATTACTTGCAATATGGCCAACTCTTAAACAAAGCATGCAGCATCTGTTTTGCTTCACAAACTTCCACCTTTCATCAACTGTTACTGCCTTGAATTTTCTGCATCGATTGATTGTATGTTTTGGTTTTTTACAAAATAAACATACAAAATCTTTATTACTTGATGTCTTCATTTCTTCATTCCCGTCCTCATCCTCATCAACCGTATTGAAAATGGTTGCTGATGACTTTTTCTTACTACTTTCATTGTTGATTGCTTCAGTTGTTGGTAGTAAACTCTGTGCCATCGCCAATTTCTTCAACCATTTGACATATGAAACGAGGTTATTTTCACAATTATTTTCGAGTGCATACATTGCCCAATAAGTTTTCATTTGGGGTGACATCTTTTGCAATAACTCTTCAAGCATACAAGGGTTGTTGAGATGTCCGGAACAATTCATCCTCTGCATCGTTGAAACCATATTATTAATTGCATTATAAAATGTAATTATTGTTTCTGGCTTCCCTTCCTTTGGTGGTAACGTCATTTTTGCTTTGTTAATAAGAGATTTGATAATTTGATCATTCCTTCCAAATGACATGCGAAGTGTCTCGATGACCATGTCTACGTTTTCTGGGAAACCTAGTATGGATTCAACAGCCTCTCGCGCTTTTCCTCTTAATGCTTCTTGCAAACGTGACATGTTTTCAGAATTTCCCAGTCCACATAATTTTGTTGTATTTTCAAATTGTGAAATAAACATCAACCAGTCTTGAGGATTACCACTGAATTGGGGTAACTTACATCTGACGGTTTGTCTGGCTAAGAAATTCTTCAGTAAATTTGGTTGTTCCTCTGAGGACATAGGTTTATCCTCAGTGCATCGATTTCTTTCGGCAGATTGTTGTTTTGTTGTTGATTTCTGTTGAACGGCTTTATCCAACCACGATTCAACATCAGACCTCGCTTTTTCAGTATTTCCTCTTGAAAAACTCGTATCTGTATATGTGCTATTACAGTCTGCAAGTAACTGCAACTTCTTGGTAATAGTGTCTTCACGTCTTCTCTTTGCCGCAAGAACTTGCAACTTCAATTGCGTCTCCTCCTCGTCCAACTCCAGTTTTCTTTTCTCAGCTGCAATTTCCAGTTCCAGCCTTTTTTGACGTCGAATGCTTGAAGTGGAACTTCGATGAGAACTCCGATGTGAATTATCACCCGCGTCATTACCAGCTCCGACATTACGAACCGTATTTTGGATTTCAGACGTACCCGAAATATTAGGTTGGAAAGCTCTTACCACTGCTGCTGAGGTTGACGCTGTAGGTTTGGACACAATAGGAGTAGAAGCTGCCACAGAATTTTCCACCAAAGAAATGTCTCTATCGATAACACCAGAATTTTCAGCAAAAGAAATTTTGGTAGCCTGCGCTCTAGCTCTTCGTTCACATTGACGTACGCTTCGACGCTCTGTACCACTTTTTGCTCCTCTAGCTCCTCGACTCGACATCCTTCCGAAAACTTTGCAATTTATCTCAAGGTCACTGTCAACTTAGATCCGGTTCGAAGGACCAAAATGTTAGGCTTCGATAAGCTCCTCTAATGTTCACTTTAATATGAAGGACCAGCTGAATTAATATTCAGCAACAATTATACAAAATAATGCAAGAAGTAATTCAGCATGTATACAAACAATTATTTACTTCTTTAATTAGCAATTATCACTTGTTTCTCAATAGATACAATAGCACGGTGAAAAGACTTATCAGTATCGAATATGTGTAATCGATCATAGCTTGTCTCGCACTGCTACTAATACAGTTGTTACATGTCCACACTGTTTTTCCTTCCAAAATCATAATCATGACTTACATTATAAAGCATTGATAGTAATAATCATATGGCTTGAAGTAACATTATTTCAACTTTTTAAATAAAAGTTAATAACTTTTTCATTTAAAATTAAACAATATTACATTTTTTAAATTATTTACAATAATTTAACTCAGCTTTTATAATCATTCAATCTACTCGACAACAGAGCCCATGCAAGCGTTCAGCGTACAATACATATGCGCACACTTAACACATCAAAACACCCTGAAAATACTCAAAATATCGAAAATGATTCAGATTCCTTGTTTTGAACATTCCCGACATTATGGGTAGGCAGTTCAAAAAATCCTTAGTTTATGTCAAAAATATCAGTTTAAAATACTATCTTGAAAATTTTCGAATTTTCTGTTGACGAGAAATTACTTGCCGATTTTTCAAGAGAACAAACATCGACGTATCTCAATAAATAAAGAGGCCGGTGTAAAATAAACAAGGCACAATCGAAATTTTGTCTGTGAAATGTCGATTTCAATTTTTCATTTCCGGAAAATAATTCATAAAAAAAAATATTTCAGCTAGTTTATAGCAAATTTTGTGAGCTAAAAATTCAATACAAAGTAATCACTGACAGTATTATAAGTTTCTACGGGGTTATATCGGGAAGCAAAGTTCAGTCCAAAATAGAAGTCTCCCACATTTTGCTAGCTGTGCAATGGTCTGTTTGGTGTAATCAGAAGCCCATAAAATTTACCACAATCTAATGTGATTTTTGTTTTTTTAAATAAAACTTGGAAAAGAAGTTATCTAAAAAAAATAGCTCCGTTCGTTTGACTGCCGTGAGCTTGTTTTTTCACATCGTCAACCCTTGCATGTAGTATTTGATTTCTAGCAACCTGTTATTTATACAAGGTCAGTTCCAGCCTGTAAATGAATCAGTCAGTCCTGGGCTGACTAGGCAGCAAGACCTGGAGAGAAGCGCTCTCCGGAACCTGGACGTGGGTCTCTGGAAATCTCCCTGAGAGGGTGGCACGAGTTGCTGTCGTCATTGTCTGGGGGCTTCGTAATAGCCCACAGATTGGCAGGCTATTAAGGCTGCTGCGGGGCAAATGGTTCTACGGTAGCCGTTGTCTGCTGTGGCTCAAAGGGCTCTAAGGTAGCCCACGACCAATTTCCCGAACTTATGGAGTCCCAGTAAAGCACAATTTTTCGAAAAATAATAATTGAAAAATACTGCCGATGCAACTGCTGTAAACTAAAAGTCACACGAGACGTTTTGACAAATTGTCAGAATTAAATAAGTTAAACATTACTTCGTAATAAAATTATTATTTTTGAGTACAAGTGATAAAATCAAGTTTTTTCGAAATTAGTTCCGCCCCACTAGCTCAAAAACTTGCCGTCGGCTCATGAAATGTTGCCATGTTCGAATTTTTTAGAGACACGTTAAATTTTGAGTTTTAATTTATTTACCGAAGTTTCATATTTCCCCCTAGAATATGGTCTGACGATTCTTTCCATGTAAAAACTTGTCCTCAGGAACCGAAAATTTGAGACGAGTTGAATACGAAATTTGAAATAAGGTTTTTGAATTTATTTAAAGAGCAAATATATTTCATTTGTTGCAATCTTGCCTCATATTTTCAGCTGCTGTGATCACACCTACGGGAAAATTCATGTTAAAACTTGACATGTTCATGACAAGGTCAAGTTCAGTTTGACGATCATTTTAACTTGCCCAAGTTCGAGTTTATGTCAAATTTTCACTTGACGTTCAAGTCCGAATCATGTTTAAGTTTAGATCTTCATCATCTAACTTGACAACCTTATCACGCTCATGTTCGGTTCAGCCAGCTGGAACAACTTGATCATGGACATCGTATTTCAAGTTGATTTTAGTAGTAAAACGTGAATGCAAGTTATCCTTTTTAGCAGCTTGTGCCTTGTATTTCAACGGTTTGCAAATAGGAGCATCTACAATGCATGCATCGGTAAAAGTTAACGTGCTCATTCCCATCAACCGCATGGTAAACTACTAAAGTCAGCTCATAAAGCTGAACGTTAGATAAAATTAATAGTTTGTATAACTTAGTTATTAATTAAATCACATTAAAACTGATTGAAAACATTTCCCCCTGGTCAGTTTCCAGCAATGTGAAGGCGAACGTATTGAAATTCATGACGGGATTCCAACAAAAAAGACATCTGCAGTTCATGATAATTTTACATTTTGTAATCAAACAAAGAAATATTTCTGCAATTATTGTGGGTAAGTAAGTTTTGGTATAAAAATAATTACATGCTTCAAAAACAGCAAAAACACATTTAAATATATATTCATATATTAGCGTAAAGCATGCTAAAGTCTGAATCTGGAAACCATTTAAAGCTTCAGGATCACGACACAGTGCCAAACCCTAATAAGAAAATGGCTAATATTTGCGAATTCAATTTGTTGACTAGAATGAATTTTTGGCCTACTACAAAAGACGAGTCATGTTTTGCCACAGAGATAGAACTGATTTGATTTCAACATTTTGTTGGAATTCTCACGCGAAGAATTTCACAAACGGCGGGTGAGATTTATTATTTTAACGAATCAGCCGTTCAGTATTATAGAGATGCAGATTACTTTGTATTTTTTTACTGCAATTAAACAATGAATCTGTATGTACGCAGTTTTCGAAATTCTGTCGACATTTCTTTTATTCAAAAAATCGACATTCATAAATATAAAACACTAAATTTTACGAAATGTGTGCTATTTTTTGAATTCCCCAAGTAAAGTGTCGTTATTTGTGGACTGTTAGACAATTAAATATGGACATTCGTTCCAAGGAATTATGGCTACGTTTGTGGATAGCAACTGGAGTTACAAGTTTCTTGTACTTGATTTTGATATCCTTCATGGCTCTCATGAAGGGAAATAATTGGCGGAATCTGTATTCAAAACTTTAAAACACTAGAAAACATACCACCCATCAAATACCACCCGAAAATGCCCGCCTCAGAAGGTCTTTATTAGAATAAACCCAAGTTGTGATCTTTAAAATTTACTCAACTTTTCTATCCCCATGCTTTAAAGGAATAATTAATTGTGTAGGAATAGCCAAAAAGGGTGCATTTAAACTACGAGCTCCCCACAAAAATCCTCACGCGCATTATTTTTGAGTCACTAGTGGATTTGAAGGGTGAGGTATAATAATATTGCAACCCGTGCCGAATTGTCGTTCCCCTAAAGTTTTGGATTTTTTACTAGAAATTACTATCACATAGACTTTTTAAAAGGGATAAGCACGGATGTGAATGAAAATTTGTGGGAGCAAGGACCTTCGCCCAATGTGAATTATTTTACCTTATATTAAGTTTACATGGAGGGTACGACAATACTTTTTTCTCCATCCCCTAGCCAATTACAAGATGCAATGCTAAAAAATATTCACTTCCCTGTATTTGTAGAAAATTTTCTTTCAGTTGGTCAAAAGTTTCCTCCCACTCATTAGTAGTCGAAACTTTCAATTTTGACGGCGAACTAGGTGCGGCACAGTCATGAATTATGTACAAATGGAAATTTTTAAATACCAAACATTTTACTCAGATTTAAAAATGTTAAAAATAACTAACTTTTACTAATATTTAAAATTAGAAATGCAATTAGGAGCTTGTTCGTATGTTTTCAGAAGTAATATTCGTACTCAAATTAGATTTTTACGATGTTTCTTGTGAGACAATTAAATATCAAACTTTCTGTTTTTTGATGTTTTAATATGATATGACAATTATTACGCCACGTCTTGATTCATACTTTAAGTTCATTTGTCCTAAAGTATTTCAGACAGTGGTCTCAGGTAATGCTTACACAAAAGCCCATTGAAAATAAATCGGTAGCAGGTCCCAAGTGGCAATACTAATTGTTTTGGATATTTGGAAATTCGGTTAAAAAAATTATCTACAAAATCCAAGCTTGTGACCAATTTTGTTCACTACCGTACAGGAGAGTTTATGGCCTGGAACTAAGAAACTAATGTTGAAAATTTCGGAAGAAAATTTGTAATTTCTTCTCTCCGTAGCAATAATTTTAAATTTCCGCACTTTTGAGAGAGAATCTTTTTGTAGTTTATTAAGTAAATTACAAGTGTTGACCAAGGTCAACCTATGAGGCCACAGCAGTGGAATGAATGTACGAAAAAATTTTCCGGATCAGAGCGCTCACTGCGAGTCCGGACACAAGGGATCAAAACGTACAGCAAGGTTTCAGGAAATGAGGTGTGAAATGATCAAGTTCAAACGATGTGGAAGACAATTTCTTTCACAGGTCCAGCTTGCTGATTATGCTGCGAAATTTCATATGGGGATTTAAGGTACACACTAACAATAAGAACATGGATTGGGCAGCTGGAATGCAGCTGGAGAGAAATTCTGGGTAGCGATGGTGCAGTGGTGGAGGATATCGTCAGGAAATAATTATTTGTAATCAAGTGGCAGAATTTTGAGCAAAGTTGCAAAAATCTTTCGCCCATGGGAACTATTTCAATCAGACATTTGTCAGACAATTGACATTGTTTGAAATTTTGAAAAATTGCCAAAATGATTCTTTAAAATGACGGAAATAGAATGACTACGCCTGCTTATACGGAGAAGGTTATGAAACACTATTTAATGTGAACTGATGCTATATACTGCCTGTACACTACACGCCCTCTGACAATGTAAACTAGCAAGCCAACACCGTGATCTGTCCACTCAGGATCGGAATGAGATTTTGTATGATTGTAGGTATCTAGCCCAATGTCCCAAAACGTTCGGGCCACCTCACGCTGGTTTGCACGGGAAATCGCGCTTTAGATTAAATTTCCTAAGCGCAGGGACATGGTCCTCCCCCTGCTTCACTTAAAATTTCCCATGTTAAATCCTACAAGAAATTTTCACTTTCCCAAGTCGACGAAATACACAACAAATGCGAGAAAGAACTATAACTGCCTGACACAGCATTTCAAATGTTAAGTCCCATAAGAAAGTCAAATTCTTGAAAGTCACAGAAACCTCATCACATAAATTTCAAGGTCAAGGACAAAGCTGTGATATCAAGCAATTAATTCAGGCAAAATACGAATGTAAAAGTCAAGAGTTAGTTTCAGTTCAATCTTCAACGCACATTAGAACTTACACTAAAGTCAAATCGTAATTATAAGTCACACTCTTGTCGAAGCACAAATATGAGTTATTTCTGAGTCCTAATTTGAGTTTCAAGTTTCACTCCGAGTTCAAAGTCATGTTTCAAATTACACTTCATTTCAAAGTCATGTTTTAAATTACACTTGACTTCAAAGAGTTTCAAGTTACACTCCGAGTTTAAACTGAAATTTCAAGTTACACTCGAGTTTAAACTGAAGTTTCAAGTTTCACTCGAGTTTAAACTGAAGTTTCAAGTTTCACTCGAGTTTAAACTGAAGTTTCAAGTTTCACTCGAGTTTAAACTGAAGTTTCAAGTTTCACTCGAGTTTAAACTGAAGTTTCAAGTTTCACTCGAGTTTAAACTGAAGTTTCAAGTTTCACTCGAGTTTAAACTGAAGTTTCAAGTTTCACTCGAGTTTAAACTGAAGTTTCAAGTTTCACTCGAGTTTAAACTGAAGTTTCAAGTTTCACTCGAGTTTAAACTGAAGTTTCAAGTTACACTCGAGTTCAATTGCAGGAGTGGTCATTCTAATTTCTCTGTTTGAAACAGAATTATTTTGCAAATTTTTCAAAATCTCAAGCACTGGTCTAGGTCAATCTATGTGGTCACAACGATCAACAGAGTGAAGAAAGGAGATTTTTCCCCTTATGGGATTTAACATGGAAAATTTTCATACGCATGGTATCCCGCGCTATTCAGCGAAAGGTGGTCCGAACTTTTGCGCTTTTTGAGACATTGAGCCAGATATCTACACCCATATAAATTCTCACTCCGTTCCCGAGGGGCCAGATCACGGTGTTTGCTTGTAAGCTTTGCTGTTAGTATTATTTTAGCTATATTTCGAGCATCATGTACGTATTTTTAAATGTTATTGAAAAGCATAATACGTACAGTAATTTTTAGTTTTAGATAGTCATTATTGATTCCCCCAGAAATTTTGCTTCCCCGGGATACCCAAATTTATCTTCACCAGGAACCCTCCCCTGATCAGTGCATACTATTTCAAAAGACGTCTACTTATTTATAAAAACTTCCGAACGAATCCGGCTGGAATTTCCCTACCGGGATCATGTAATATAAATAATTAAATTTTCCTTCTTCATCCCTCTCCGACAAAATTCGTCTAGTGTATTCATATTGATAAGGGTATTATAGCAAGCAACAAGTGAGTATTTTCCTTCATCACGTCAATAGTACCTGAAAATAAGTCAACAGCTCATCATTGAGAACGAAATATCTGTATTGTGAAATATAGGCAAAGCAGTGATATCTAAATGCACGCCAATTTATACCTCCTTCGCTATCATTGAATTCACTAGTGAATAAAACTTCTAACATAACACTCACTAAATGCACTTAAAACTGATTTGGGTCATTCCGGTAGCCCGACAAAAAATTCAAATTTGTCTAATTCGTGCTGACCAGGATTTAAAATTTCGAAAGAAAACTAGAAAGTTTCACCAACATGTCGTATCTCGGTCGTTAACAGCTCATTTTGTTCTACAAGAAGAAATTGGATTCCGGAATTGCCAAAATGTTCGCGGGTGATACAAAATAATGACATGGTACATCAGGAAAACCTACATTCAAATTAGGGAAATGTTGTTCAAATATGTTGTTATTTTGAATGTCCTATCAAAATTTCGATAAAAAGTATATATATTAAGTTGTAATTTTTCCAAGCAAACTGTAGTAATAAAAAAATATATTGAAT
Organism: Allacma fusca; assembly: GCA_947179485.1. Lineage (NCBI taxonomy): Eukaryota > Metazoa > Arthropoda > Collembola > Symphypleona > Sminthuridae > Allacma > Allacma fusca. Next base: position 37,912,842 of record OX359249.1, read on the forward strand.
CACGGAGCTTACAAGTTTCCGGGGATGGGTTTGCATCTAAAACCAATATATTTAATCTGAATGTGAAGAATGCAACTTTCTTGCAAAAGTAGATGTGTCCTAATTTCCGCCTAAAATCTTTTTATAAATTTTGTTCCTCCTTTTTGGAGATTCCGGATAGCCTCATACAAAACATTATTTCCGGCATACAGTTCCAATATATCTTGTAATCATGTAAAAGAGAAATTTGAACGTTCTCCATCATATCTTGTAGATTGTTTCCATATCCAATGAAGCCATAAATGTTGTAAGTTCAGTTAAAAGTAATCATGAAGATGAGTGCAAGAGATATGAGGTATGTACAGTGATCGCTCTCTATACGGGATTCTCATGGAATCAGAAAATTTTGTCCCTTACTAGCAGTGACCCTTATATGCTTAATCTTAAGCATTGTATAAACAGGAATCGAGACTGCACATCCCGACCCCCTAATAAGAATATCCCTTAGAGAGATTGTGTGTACTGTAGACTTTGTGGCTCGAATTTGTGGAACTATTAGTGCCCCATTAACATTTCCTAAATTTAGCCTATCCATATGTATATGTATGTGCCTTTCCAGTGAATCTATTTTGGTACACTAGCAGTTGACCTTGTTATGCATTACGTACCTGCGACATTTGTTTGAGCTGTAAAATATTCAAATTATGATAAGACTCTAGCCTTAACTCTACTAATTTCCTAACCTTAACCTATGACTTCTCCTCGAACGGTTGTCGAGTATACAGCTACTTTCACGTAAAAATAAACAAACTAAAGGCTGAGCATTAACCAAGTTACACTTTTTCTCATTTTGGCATTTGTACCGTTTCGCCCCCACTATAATTATTTTGGGACTCACATTTAAGTTACACCGAACTTCACCCACTTGCTCATACCACAGAGCTTACAGGAATGGAGTAGGAAAAGTGGAAAATGTACGTCAAAATTATATGAAGTCCCGTAAGAAGAAGTGAAAATATGAAGGTAAATAATTATTATTAATCGTAATACTATTCATTCCAAAAATTACTATTTCTTTACCTGTAGCTTGATTCGCTTATAAAAACATCCTTGTAAGTCCGTCCGTGAGCTTAGGCAATTAATATAAACATATTAAAATTTGCACTCAAATAGACGTACACTAGGAAACAGTGTCGTATTCCTCAATGACACTCGAAACTACCGAGAATATTGAGACAATCGAAGCGTGAAACCTCGGGAATACTCCACCAACGTATTAAGGCATTCGTTTTCACCAACAACACCGTCCTGCACCATCTTTGTAATGTTATTTGTATTCAAGGAATCTTATTTACCCAAAAGATTCCACGTCTATGTTTCCTTCTTAAAATGACCCGCATTAGATAAGAATATTTTGACTTACTAAAAATCTGTAGGAATCGGAATCGCAATAAAATTGGTCAACATTACCTATGTGTACGCGCATGTGTCCTCAGTTAACGTTCACTGCGCCATTAATTCCTTCCGCAACTATGACGCCATCTACTGACTCCACATTTGATCGGCCATTTTATTTTGAAACTAATTCTCAATCTCCAGTCCTGGCATCAATTACCATGAGCCACTTTGGCGGTCATTTTGTTTTCCACGGTCTTCACTTGAGCCCTGGCGTCAGCTTCCAAATTTTCACTCCAACGGCCATTTTGTACTCCACTTCCGGTCGTGTATTAACCTGCCCCTCATGTATCCTATATGCTGGAGGTCAAATTGATCAACCAAAATAAAGTAATGAAACTATCAACATTTTAATACCCTCAATTGCAACCCCCTCTACCCAATTCCAAATTACTGGAAAATTTGGGCTCCACCCCAAACTCACAATCAGTCGCCTAGCAATTCACATAGCCGATGACTATTCAAGTCATTCTCGCTAGCTGGAGAATTTGTCGCCATGGTAGATAACTAGACCACTAAAATATTTTCTCTTAGTCACAAGATAACCTATACCGAAATAGCTGGTTGGGCAAAATATAGCTATCGCTGAGCTATTTATTTTGCATGATTTTTGTCAAACCACCTTTACTCCACTATGTGAGCTAGGGAGCTGGCAATCGGTTTGTTCCACCCTGTACACATGTTAGTACGAACTTCAATGTGAATGGAGATGGAAGGACGGAGAAATTTTTATTATTAGTGTCTATGTACAGTAAATTATCGTAGCCATCTGTCTTTTATAAGTAACTTATTCATTACTTTCATGCATGTTACGATGCTATGTCAACGTGTGAAGATCCACCTAAATGCATGTGTATCTTCCCATCAACATGGTCAAATATGGTATGAAAACATGCAATTTGCAAATATTCTTGTATACGCATACATGCTGAAATCATTGCGTTTTTTAATTTCCAAAAGTAGAAGCTTATGTACATGTACTGATTGTGAGTATCTACATGTATGAGGGATTGTAATATAAAAGTAAGCATACTTACATTACATTGGAAAATAGTTATTTCCACAACACCCATTCAAATTGAATGAACTGGAGCAGATTCCGCGTATATTAAAAAGCCAATATCATTCGTGAGAATCCTTGCGGTTAATAAGCGGCTCCCATTACAGGGTGCACTTCCTGTACAGACTTTGACTACAACATGATCTATTTTTAGGGGCATTGTCAATTACCGCAATGTTATTTTTTCTCCTTACACGAGTGCTCTGTTTTGGGGGTCAAAATATGCTGCTTTTATTAGTGCGGTTATCGCTTATAGAGAGAGTGTCCTGTACACATGATCAAGGCAATGTTTTAGTTTTTGCCAGTTGTAAAATATTGTGTAACATTTGAGGCAATGAATGACTAGTTGTGATTTAATGGTTTGGTTTTTGGTTTCCTTTTACTTCCACCATCTGCTGCAACGGAAATATATTACATAAGTGTATACCCTTCATTGCAGTGGTAAACGGTAAAAGCAACTTGCAATGGTTTCGACGGAGGGCCTGAACGGTACTCTAGGTGTGTGAGAACCTTAAAAATACGTACATATACATAAGTACATGGGGACCGCAATTAATTCTGTTTGCCTAAAAGTAGTGGTTTGTTCTCATTGATGATAATCCACTAAAACTTTCAGTTGATCTCAAAGTGACGCTGACTTGACTCAGTTTAAATGCTGTCATATGGTGCTTGATACACTGCGGCTAAATATTTCCAAGGGCGGTCAACTAATTTTTCAGTTGGTATTGTATATTTGGCGTATACGTAATGGGTATGGTGAGGATGTGAACTGAGAGAGCTGGTATAATAATGAGATAAACATGAAGGACAGGGGAAATGGTATGTACATAAATACATATGTCTTACTGAGGTCTGGAGACAGTCCACTGAATCCTCCTTCTAATTCCCAAGCGAATATGTAAATCTAAAGAATAATTTTAGCTACCACTATATTTCCTGTTTGAGATGGCTTCTGACAAACAGCAAAATGCATGGGTAAGTGGAAATTGTAATTGATTGAAAAGTCATTGTACTATTAAGAAGGATTTCGTAATTCACTCGAGAATTAGTCTAGAAAACTCCGTTTTGAGTTTTCACCCTAAATCAACCCCCTAAGTCATAACCCTAACTCAAAATTTTTGCAAAGCAACTCATTTTGTGAAACAAAATTAAAAATGTGATTTTTTTATTATGCCACTTTTTAAAAAATTATTATAGTCTTGCCTCACGTTTTTGTTTCTTCCTCTGCGTATACATTTTGACTTGGAATGACTCAAATTGATTGATTGATTGATTGATTGATTGATTAGTGTTTTTTAGAAATGTCTACAACACATCGGGGCAATCTCCCAGTATATTATAATTAATTCAGCGATTATCAGTGATTAGGAAAGGGTTTACAATGTTATTTATCGCATTAGGAATGACTCAAATTAATGACCTTAAAATTCGCTACGTGACAAGTGCTTTCACATATTTTTATATTTTTATGAACCCCAACCCCTGAACGTTCAGGAAAAAATAACATCATAACTTCCCCTTTTTCCGCATCTTTCTCAATTTTGCATCTGGTGCTAAATTTCTCTAACCTTGCCTACAATAATTCCCAAACTAGGAACATGTCAGATAGCTCCTTGAAAAACAAATAAAATTTCCTAAAAATGACAGTGAGAGGACATTGGTCTGGAGAAAACAATTGTAATTTCTAAATTCCTTAAAAAATTCCAACTTTACTTTCGAGAATGATTTACTCACGTCGTATGTACGTCAGTACGACCACCCAAGACCTGCTCTGTGGAAATATCCTTAATTAGTAACTACAGTTCTGAGACATCTCTTCTCTCTTTTCAGAAACTTCCTCCAGAGATTTCATTTGTTACATCGTTAAGTTCATTTTAATTCTAATTGTTCCACTAGGAAAACTTTCCTTGACTATCTATCCTTAATTTCTCATTTTCATTATTTAAGTTTATCTGTAATCGCGGTACTATAAATTTTTCCCAACTCTCTTATTACATTATGAACATTACACTCAAGGCCTGAATCCAGGGATCTTATTGGTCATATTCTATGGACCGAAGATCGTTACTAATTTACTATAAATAAATAATTCATTTTAATTCATTATTAGTGTGTAAATCTTAACAGATGGCTTTATTAGGTCCAATTTTTGTAAAAATTACAACATATTTAATGCAATATTGTGGTCACGAGAAAAACTGCGGCAGGGGCTTTCACCAGCAATAACCAAATACTACTTTTCAATTGACTTCCAAGGTTGTGTTCATGTGATGCATGGTCGTGTTCATCTCCTTCTCGGGTAATAGAACCCGTGCTAATGGTTGGCTTTATCTTACCAGTTTGACAATCCTTAATCCATTTGAGGTAAAAGGTGACTCTGGTGTAGACTCCAGGTTTGTCTTTAACAGCACAGCCTTCTCCCCAAGAAACTATTCCAATTAAAATTCTTTTATTTTCCTCATTGCGAAGTACTAAAGGTCCTCCTGAGTCACCTTGACAAGCATCTTTGCCACCTTCAGCTTCAGCCGCACACAGCATGGAATCGACGATTTTATCCCCGTACAGTTTCTTGCAGTCTTCATTTTTCCGAAGTGGAACTTTAACACTAAGAAGTTCAAGGCTAATTTTCCCGTTACAATCCTCAATCATACAGCCCCAGCCGCTAACCTCACCCAGCTCATCTTCTGCAAAAGTAGAATACAATACAAATACAATCCTTCACTTTTTTCACTTTTAATTTGGGGCTGAGTTCGCAAGTTGTATTGACACAGAAAAAAATATTATGTGTTCAAGGGGTTTCTGGACCAATGATGTCATAAAGCATTGCCTTACAAAGTTAAAAACAACAAATTCTCGTTTATTTGCATACAGTGTGAATTCAAACCTATAAATTAATAATTCTGGATATTTGTAAAAATCGACCTGTCCTACAAAATTTGACTTTCAGCTATAATTCACAATCAGTTGAGCTCGGAATCGGGACCAAGCCATCAGTTTCGTAGATCTTCATTCAACCATTCAAGTACTTAATTTTAGGTAATTACTCATCAGGTTGGAGTTCAAGTGTAACAATTATTAAAGGAACTATCGACAGTTTCGAAGATTGCATTGATGACTCATTACTGTATTGTATTAAAATAGTCAGAACATGTTATGAACCTTAATTATTCAATATTTTAATCTATCAGTCAGAACCTTTACTTACTTTCTGATTCGGGATGGAATTCGGGTTGAGGTAAATCAATAGGCTTTGTTGCATCATCCAGTCTAAAGGGAGGATCAATTTGGAGAAGAGAAATATCATGGATCTCGCTGCCTGGAACGTATCCCTCGTGTTGGTAGACATTTACGACGTGTCCATCTTGTTGGGTAGTTTCCTTTTGATCTAGTTTGTGTTTGCCGGACCATAACAGGAGTTTATGAGTTTCAAAAGATTTTTGATATGTACAGTGGGCCGCAGTTAGAGCAAAGTTTTTAGCAATTAGTACGGCTCCACAAATTGAATGTCCATCTGTTCTTAAGTCCTTTGAAAGCAATAGCAATTGGTAAGGGAGTGAATGAGGATTGACTACAGTGCCACCTATGATTCTCTTTGCCCCGTTTACCCCATGGAAAAATGTTCCTGTTGTTAGCAAGAATTGAGTGAGGTAAATAAATTCGGCGATATTCATAGTCTGGTTGTTGGTTATTTCTTATTCATTGAGCTTGATTGGCTGGTCTGTATGTCATTCTGTTTATTAACACGGATCTCTTAGGGGAGGTGGGGGCGGATTAAAAAAACGTTTTCTATTTCTGTACCTGCGCGGTGAGTGTTGGGAAATTCTACTGTGATTTATAAATATACAGATGGTTGTTCGGGACCGGGATCGTTTTTGTCGAGCACTAAATGGAAGGGATTTCATTATAACAAATAGTTTGATCTATTAGCTTTATTACAAAAACTTCATTAATTTTAAGTTTTTTTCTAAAAACAAAATTAAAACATTGCTCAACAGCAATGTTAATATAATTTTTTCGCTCCAGACCTGAATAATTCTATAAGCATGAGAAAAATTACTATCATTGTTAGTATAACCAACATGATGGTGTTGTTAATTTTGAAATATGGATATCAGCTATATGTTACTATAGTTACTATCGACAAGCTATTAACAATAACGTTACGGTTGCCGTTTTAACCATCACGCCTACTGAATACTGAATGAATATTGTTAAATGCGAACATAATAAGGATCGCATAAAACTATGTGCTTAAATGTTATCTTTTCAAGAAAACTCGGAATACTTGTTGCTACGAGAACCTTAAATTTAAAAAAAAAGTCAATTTAATTGTAAAATAATAGTTATTAATAATTTGTAAATACTATTTGTTTTTAATTTTTTAAAGCTGAAATAATGGAAGTTATTCACAACCAAGCAGTTCCCTCCCATTGTAGGTGGATTTGAATCAATTTTAATCAAAGAAATTTATTGAAAATACTTTCTTTCTCACTATAATAACCGCTACCACCACCAGACCCAGACTACAGCTAAGTGCATTCTTTAGTATTCCTTTTTCCATGTCAGATCGGGGTTTGTTTTGCTCCTCCATCTCCTAGAAGAACTTGTTAGCATTGTCATTGTCTATCTCAGTGCTATCTGCTGTCAGTTTTTATTGAAACTGTCAACTTTTCAATAGGTTTCATTTTGATCTTAATAAATATGGAAACGCTGACACGAGGTATCACGGAATCAAGTGTAGAATAACTAAATGGTCTACTAGGTACATCTTGAAATCGATTATGGTAATTTTTTGTCATGGAATAATGGAAAGATAAGGGGTTGCTGTAGTAAATTGAGTACAATCATGGAATTCAATAGTCCTGTGGCTCCAGAGATGGAATTATTATTCAGACGGGAAAGCTTACATAGTGGTGATGGAGACACGAGTTTAGACTATTCTAGTCCTGAAGTTGAAAATTCTAGAGACTCTTTTCCATTGAAAAATGTCGATCTTGAGCACAAAGGTAAAAGTCTGGAGGTAAATTCTTGTTCTTCCGAATCGATCCCCCCGAGTTGTCCCAGTGAGAGCAATACTGAAAGGCATCCTGAGGATTGTCATAATTTCCAGGACAATACTCAACGGAAACATAAACGCAAAGATGATTGGGAATTAGAAGAAGACTTGAACACTCCTGGAACGAGTAACAACGGATGCGGAAACGTCCAGAAGACGAGAGACTTATCTAGTAATTACGGGAAGGGACAAAATCCATGTGCTCATTCTTCAACATCCGGTTGGATGGAAGAGAATGATAGCACTTCTGATGAGAGTTTCAATAATGATTTGTTGGGATATAATTCGTCCGATGTTTCCGAGTCAGTGGATTTGAATGAGTTAAACAACATCCGTGATGACATTATTTCATCTAATGATGAAGACGGTGAGGAGAAAACATATGAACAGGATCCAGCTGATAGCGAGGACGGTAAATTAGAGCTCCGTACATACATTCACACTATTTATCCCAATTCCGGGATTAAGTATCTATTAATAGAAAATAAATGATTATCGCAGAACAAGAGAGATGGGACCGTATCTCTCGAACTGTAGAGCGTATGAAATTATTGCTAATGAAGTATCCGAAGTTCACAAGTCGAGTTGGAAATAATAAGAGTGAGTTTCAGACATTTTTCTTTGTACATTTGGTTTGTTTTGTCACCATTTTTTATTCCAGTTGTTACACTATCCAGGGGGCTCCACCATGCATAAGATTCAAGAGCAGATTTATTTGATTTATCCTCTTACAGTCAGTTCACACATACATTATATTACGTAATGATTAGTGCTGGAATTGGAGAAACAAAACTGCTCAAGTATTGGATCCTGTGTAAAATTCAGTGGCATAAATTTAAATTCTATTTTTAATAGTCATTACAGCGCTCCATGCCATGATGGACACCCTAGTCGACAGAAAGTCTCCAACCTCAGCTGACATCAAAATGGTAGAAGAGCAAATGGAAAATTTCAAATCAGTATTATTTGCGGGGATTGAAGAAGATCTAATAAAATGGAAATCCCAAAGACGAAGTTACAGATTCTATATTTTGAGATGCTTCACGTTGCTGGCCATCATGGCGGCCATCGCCTCCGTTGCATTCAAGTACAGTAGTATGGAAGTTGAATGAGAAATGATGCTTTAACCTCTAATTTTCTCCTACGTTATTTATTTAGTAAGTTTTACGTCTCGTTTGCTTTCCGATTATGAAAAATAAAGAATGGTTTCAAATGCAAAAGATACATTCATAATCAACTTTCTCAATGTCGACTAAAGTAGAAAACCCGACAATTGGCAGGGTCAATGAACGCACATTTAAATGGGGATAATTATTCCCTCATATAAACATTTCTACCGACTCTTCACATTCATACAATACTTTTATTATTAGTTTTGCGCGTGCTGTCTTCAGCGTGTCATGCACAGGCTGGTGGAGCACCACTAATTACTTTTGTTTAAGTAAGTAATTTCCCCTTTCCCGAAGTTACCAGTAATGACTAAAAATCTCCGCTACTTAATACAATTTACCTTTCCACTCACAGATGATCCACTATGATCCTAGATCTGTCCCGGCTTGTTATTTTTCCCATTTGAAAGGTATGCCTGTTCCTGCAATTGAACCCAAATATTAATCAAAACGATTCCGAATAACTGTCTCAGATGACAATGATAACACCCTCCGAATTCTGGAATTTACGAGTCCGATCTTCCGAAAAATGTCCATGTGTTCCCTCACGTTTGACACATAGCACCAAAAGTCCGTAATAATTATCGCCGTCAATTTCTTTTCGAAATAACATCAGACGATCAGACCTGTCTGTATCCCTTTTAATACATAAAAATTAATAATTCCATAAGCCAGAGTATGGCTGACACAAGGTATAGTTATACACTCAACATGTCAAAACATTAAAGTAAACACTAGCAGGTCATCCACATAACAATCTTTAATTACGACAAGCTATTAAATATTCAGTCCATTTATTTGAGCCTGTACTAGGAATTTTATCTATACCCAGCCGTATTTTAATTTTTTAATTCCTCAAATAAATTCATTCAATAGAAATCAATTAAAGTCCGACCCAGAAGAGGTTAGGTCAATATGACAGGTCAATATTTCATCCCAAAGTCCCACCCATCCTTGCAAATGCCGATAGTTTTAATTTACATCAACTCAACTATTTACTACCATTCAAGCTGCCAAGATCAAAACCCAATGTGAAGCGAGTCGGAATTTAATAATAATAATTCATACTCGCCCAATGGGTCTTCCAGCGAAATATTTACTTTATAGTTAATGACTTTAAACACCGACCATATGAATAACAGTACTTCCCCATTGAATAGTTACTTTTAGTTATGAACAGTATAAGTATATCCATTATAAAAAAAATAATACATTAAATATAAAGAGCGAAGGAGTTCATCCCTGATACATAGTTGCATAATGGCATTGTTGGGGTGAGTATAAGTGAGGACTGAGGAATGAAGGTACTGCAAGCAAAGAGCAAGGAAGGTGAAGGTAGATATATACGAGAGGAATAATTTGCAAGTTTAACTCTTTAACTGTGTGTGTGTGTGTTCCTTGCTTGATGAGAGAAATAAGCTCCTCAAAACTCCTATGAAATACGTGTAAGAAGGAGAAGTTACTTCTGACATGGCTGGGGGATCAATTTAAAGGTACGTATGTACTGTATCTGTCTATAAGATAAAGCTGAAAGCACTCACTCTCAAAGGGCTGAATGAAAGCCTACTGGAAGTGAACTGAAAGCACTAAAAAGCAACCAAAGAGTAAGGACAGGAGCCAAGCACAAGCACATATAGACAGGCAGTGTAGTGTGTGTGTGTGTGTCTGTGTATATCCGTGTGAGTCAGTAAGGTAAGGTGTATACACAGCTCTGTCCTGCATATTTAGCCTGTATATGGGAATTCGATCTCTCTTTTTTTTCAGCAATATTTTAATGATAGTTGAATTTTGTGAATATCTTCCTGACACTATTAATTGAAGGAAATATTTTGAAAGAAGGAAAAACCTCGGGATGAGGACTGGCCTTTGAGTGTTGTGCTCAACATTGGAGGTTTATATTGGGTGTAATAATCATTAATATCTGTATGATATGTGCTAAAATACTAAAATCTGAAGAGTTACATGCATATGGCGGAAAGTAGTCGGAGGTATATACTTTATATGTAGTTCGTGTGAATGTGAACTGTGAGTACTGTGAGAGTGAAGCAAACGTGTAGTATTAAACAACTAATTTGAAATCCTTCCTCCAAAGGAAATAACCGTCTGTGTACCTAGTATATATACCTTATAAGATGTAAGTGTAGCATGAGGACTGACACTATTACTTACTTGTGCAGTAATTAACAGTAAATTTCGCAACCTGGCTTAATTGCCTGATAACGTATGCAGTAATGTGTAGTGATTGAACGTCGTCCGTTGTTTTGGAAGTTCGAATTTTGTAAGTGTCTGTGAATATTGAGCATGGATGTTTAGAGTATAAGTATCTATAGTTGGGTAATATTTTGAATTCGACATCAAAAGTTCTGTAATTATGTGTTCGTTTTGTTGTTAAGCTACCAAACGGGGTTGCTCCTGAAGGACTGGTGTTTGATGTATGGACTGATCATTCAGCGGATTGAAGCTTTATTAAGTGGGGAAGTACTTCAGTTCTTCGAGAAGAAATTGTTGTGAAGTTACGGGACAGAGAGTGAATTGTGACAGTTTTGAGGGAACTCTAATAATTGAGAGTATTATTTTTCAATCAGGAAGACTATTAGAATCGTAGGTGCTCGTTGTATTCCCAGCTGGTATATGAACTTTAGAATTTTGGAATTGAAGAAGGATAATTTTTTTAGAGGAGTTTTTTTTTCTAGCTGAACTTTGGTTGCCAGTATAGTAAGACAGTAACAGTGTGACAGTGCCAGTATGTATTAAAGAGACACTTTATAGTAGGAATTAGAAGAATTTAAATCAGCTAAGTAAACTTGTATTTTTGAAAGAACATCCACCAGACGGTGGTGGTAGGATTTGTCGGTAAATCAGAATAGGATTATATTGTACTCGACAAATCTTGAAAGTTTGATACTTGTGTTAATAAATATTCAAAGTGGGTCCTCAAGTTTCTACGTTCACACTCCCTCTCCGGGTAGAGTCCCCTTCTCCGGACACATTAAATTCATTGAGCACTGGACCCTCGAAGGAGGACGAATTGGAGACAACTTCTGGAGAAAACTTGACCGGTTTGGGGGGAAAGCTAGGTTCTGATGAATCAAGAGCTGTGGATGTCAAGTGTGACAAAGACACTGGATCTCCCATGGGCACTGATGGTGAGACCTCTAGCTCAAATGTAGGATCATCTATTGACACGGGTGAATCTGCTGCAAGAGATTGTGAGGGATCTGCCAGGACTTCTGGTTTGTCCAAAACTGACTTGGCCATCATTAAGAATCAGAATCAACATGGAAATTTACATACTTTGAAAGATCGAGTCGACGTTGGAATGAATAGCCACAGCAATGGGGAAACCACCTATGCAAGACTGGACGATCCGAAAGTTGTTTTGTATGACAGGAAGAAAGTGCAGATGGGTTGGAAAGCGAAAATGCCTATAGGCTGTGGTTTCGTAAATCTGGGAAATTCGTGTTATTTAAATGCCACTTTACAGACTTTATTTCACACACCTGCCTTCATCAACTGGCTTTTAACCGATGAAGAACACCGTAGTAAGTGTCGCAACAACAACCAGTCTCTCCACCAATGTATCATATGTCCAATGGCTACTACTGCCTACGAAGCTTATTACCGAAACAATAATAGCCAGTCTATCAGGCCAATATTGATACACAATAAATTGAAACGTATGATAACAATTTTTCATTTTATACACATTTCATATTCCAAGGGCTAGGAAGTAATTTTTTTTTAAATTCACCTTGACAGTTATTGGGAAAAATTTCACCAACGGGCGGCAAGAAGATGCCCATGAGTTCATGAGACTTTTACTAGAATCAATGGAAGACTCATACTTGACTGCTGCCAACGGTCACAAATTAGACAGTCGTTCCAAAGAAACTACTCCCTTGGCTCAAATTTTTGGTGGTTACTACCGGGACGAAGGTATTTAATATTTTTGGATCTATTTAGTTACATAATTTTAGACATAATTACAGTTATTTGAACCAAAATCATGTAAAAAACAAATGAAAAGCAGTATTATCATTATTATTGCAGTGACTTGCTTAAAATGCCAGTTTGTCTCCACAACATTCCATCCTCAGGCGGAGCTACAGTTAGATATTAGGAATGTGAGCAGTATTGAAGATGGTATATCGCTACACTTCAAAAGGGAGCAGTTGGAAAACAATGACTACCGATGTGAAAAGTGTGGAACTATGGAGCTTGCAACCAAGCAACATTTTTTAGAAACACCTCCGATTGTTCTTTGTGTACAACTTAAGCGGTTTCGTCAACATGGAACTAAGATAACGAAACCTATTCATATTAATAAAACATTAAGTCTGAAGCGATTTATTCATCCATCGTCAAGAGAAAAACATCTAGTAAGAGAAATTTGTTCAATAGCTTGCGTTTAACTTGTACTGTACATGAGCATGTCTCGTCTAATTTATTATTCGTTTTGGTAATGCTACTCGTATATTTTATTCATTTCAAAATGTTTTTTGTATAATGGAATATTCATCAGATGATGCAGTGATAACGGGAACTAAAAGGATTAATATATTTTCGGATGTTTTGCTTTCACAGGATGCTGCCTATCATTTAGTCGGTTTAATTTCCCACATTGGATCGTCTCAAAACTGTGGTCATTACACTGCGATTGCGGAAGCCCAAAATGGTATGTTCTACCATTTTGATGATTCATGTGTCCGTCTTACGAATTTGAAGAGCACCCAAAATTCCGATGCGTATGTAATCATCTACGAGATGAGTCAAAATGCAGGTAATAATAAATAAAAATTCTTATATTAAATTGCTAATTTGTATCTCCTCGGACACTGGTGATAACTTCTGGTCGAAAGTATTAACCTGTTCTTTCTGGTTTGTGGCGTATTACAGCTCCTGCGGTCTTAAATAACATAAGCTCATCTATTCTGGGTCCACCTGCTCCCGTTCCAAAGATTTTTTCTTCAAATTCCAGTTCCGACAAAACATTTGTAATTCCCAGAGATAACCAAATTAATCAATCTGTCAGTCGGCATCTAGGTCCTTCCCCCACAAGATTTCCCTCGCCTGCATCTCCCGATAAAGGGGATGCGGAGAGACAATTTCCTCCCTTCTCGCCTTTTCCTACTTCCATAAATAATATGACCGTGGATGAAATTATTGACAAATGGTGCACACCAACCAAATCCACAAATGTACAACAAGAAAGTTCTACCTCATGTACAACACGAGGTAAAGCAGTGGAATCAATACCTACTGAGTTTGTAAGATTTACTGTATGGAATTAATTGTTATTATATTTATTGCAAAATTTACAGCTGATGCTGATTCTACAAACAATGGTGACACCATTCCGTCTACCCCCGAAGAATCAGTGGTTACAAATAATAATAAAAGAACTTCAGATCAAATAGAGGAAACAAGCGAATCGACAGAAGATGAAAACGTAAGATTTAAGTGTACCACCATACAAACAAAAAGGATTGTCGGAAATTTAACCCGAAATTGAATACTCTAATCCCCCACGCTCTCTGTATTCCAGGTGATCAAAAAACCTCGACTTGAGTAAACTTCATCCCAAAATCTTCTTTTACTTATGCAAAGGTGCTACAGACATCATTTTGGTGAAGACCGGAATCTTGTACATACATCTCTTATACAGCAATGATTTGCTGTATATATCTACACACATATATTGTTATTTTATTTCTGTACACATTTTGTAGGAAAAAGTGACCCGATTATAGGATTTGATTAGTAATGATTTGATTCTCATGTACCTTTGACTTGGACGTAATTTATTCATTTGCACTAGGCTAAAGATTATAAATGATCTTTTAGTTTGTCCAATTAAAATTACTGTGCGTGTATACAGCAATAATTTAAAGCCTCTACAGAGCCACTTGCAATCCCATCCAATTTGACTATCTTCAGGGAGAAGTGCATTCAAAAACTTTCCCGACATGTAAAACGATGCTGAAGAGTCACTTGCATTTAGTGTATTGCTCCTATCTTTCGAGCTTATCACTTCCACAGGAACTTATACATACTACCAAAATGCTACTACCATCACTTTTAAAACTGCACATATTTTAAAATTAATTTAATTTTACAGGCATACCATTGACATTAGAAGGAACTCCTGAGCATCGGAAAAATGGTAAAAAATGGAAAAATCCTCACAAGCATTTACTTCTTGGCATAGTTGCATTGTTACATACGTACAGTTGTGAGTAACGACATGATTGAAATTGCCTTCGTGGTCCATAATCCGTGCGGAAACTATGCAAGTACTAAAAAGGAAGACCTTGCATTCCGCCAGATTTAAACGTAAGTACGTTTATGAACAGACATACAAAGGGAGCCCATTGAGTCTAGTCTGTGTGTTGTGTGAGTGAAGCTCTTCGTCTTCGTTGATGGTGCTGGTGCAGATGCAGAGCGGATGAGAGAAAAGCAAAAGGGGAGAATTCAGATGATGTGAAAAAATTGTTTAGTGCTTATTTTCTCTTCCTCTCAAAAAATAACGTCTGAATATACGCTCAGTTGTAAAGCAACTTACCACCACCACCAAGGACACTTTATGGTAAGAAATCTTGTTTATTTACTTTAAGTTAACTTATTTATTATTCAGTAACCAGCAAAGTTTTTGACCACTATTTCTCATTGTTAGTTTTAAGAGGGTTGGTATCAGAAAGTAAAGGTGAATGCTGAAAGAGTGTACAAAGTATACTTGGATTGTTTACTGATTGACTAAACTTTTTATAGCTGGTTGCTTTGATGTAAAAATCGTATACCAATTAAAAATTAACACTTTCAGATTGTTTGGAATAAATGATTGGGCTTGGGAAAAGGCTTTTAGCTTCCAAAGTAGACGCTGGAGTCCAATTCGAAATTAAAATTAGTTCGTTATTTAGTAGTTAATTTTGGTGAAGTTTTGTATTTTCCAATGAAGTAGGATTAAGGTCATAAGCTTAAGTTGGTGATGGTTGGAAATGGAAATAATGTGTTAGTAATTTTTTTTAAAATTCTGTGTTGCAGGATTATGATTGCTCTAGCTGCTCGATTTGTGATTGGAACCTTGTAGGGAATTTTTGTTCTCGTATTCGAGGCTTTATACGAAAGCTTTAATTTTATCAAGACCGTAATATAACTTGAGGTTGTGCTAAGTCGGTTTCAAGAAAAAATGGAAGTTACCAAAAATAGTAAGTCATGATTTGGGGAGAATATTGTTAATAATTTTGAAAGTATGGATTTATTGTTTTGAAAGGTTGGAGGGGTAGAGAAAATGGTAGTTTTGGAGTGTTGATAGATAACGATTCATTTCATGATTGATTGATTAGATTTCGATGATTTACTTCCGGAGATCATTGAAGCAATCGACCAGTGCAGTTTCCTTGCGATTGATTGTGAGTTATCGGGCCTGTCCGTGACTGATGAGAAGGATAATTGTTTTGAGACTGTCGAGGAGCGCTATCAGGTTGTTCGAAAATCTGCAACCCAGTTCCTGGTCGTGCAATTTGGTCTATGTCCGTTTTTTTACAATGCGGAGAAGGATGAGTTCACTCACAAAGCCTACAATTTTTATACATTTCCGAGAAATTCAGGCCATAACACTCCCAATATACGATTTTTGTGTGAAAGTTCGTCCTTGGACTTTCTTGCATCATGTGGATTCGACTTCAACAAGCTGATCTATGAAGGTAAAATAATTTTTTGTGAAAGGAATTGTGATAGCTTGATTGTTTTGAATTATGTTTGATGAATGTCGACCTTTTTTTGTAAGGTATTCCCTACTTGACCTTCACGAATGAAGAAAAGATGAGGACAGGCTTTGAGAAGAGGGTTGCTTTCCTTAACGAAGAAAACTCTGTGCAATTAACCGTCCCGGAAAACCTAAGTCCGTTCATGGAAGAGACCGAGGAGCGCGTTAAGCGTCTGAAATTGAGTCATTTAACTGAAATCACTCTAAATAATCTTTCAAACTACCAAAGGAAACTAATATTTCACAACATCAAGCCAAAGTACGCCAACAGTCTTTACTTTGAAACTATTGTTGTCAGTGAAGAAGAAGGTGATGATAAGGAGAGCGAGCGTAGTGTGTCGCCGACGTTGAAATCTGACGATGAACAACCAGAGGTCAAGGATGATAAGTCCGAAACTGTGGTGAAGAAAGAGAAAAAGTCTAGCAAGACTAAGCCATCACGTCGAACTAAAAGTAGAGTTTTGCGTGTTGCCAAATTATCCACAGAGGAACAACTAGCTCGTGAAGCAGAAAAGAAGAAAATAGAGATGGATAATATAACAAAAAACGTGGGCTTTTCGAAGGTTATTCGCAAAATTAGCCAGTCGAATAAACTTGTTGTTGGACACAACATGTTACTGGATGTCTCGCATACTGTTAACCAATTTGTGGATGAACTACCACCCACCCTGGCAGAGTTCAAAGTGCTAGTTCAGGCCACCTTCCCTAATTTGATCGACACGAAATTGATGGCGTCGTCGCATCCATTTAGAGAACATATTTCTTCTACCGTTTTGTATGATCTGGTGAAAAGAGTACAAAGTGACCCATTTACTTTGCCAGGTTTGAAACAATTTATGTCGCTCCTTGAGTTGGGGTTTTAATGTCAAGTTTTTTTCAGCAATATTAATAAGCAATAGCTAAATTAGAAATACTTTCTTGTTCCACAGAGGCAAAGAAGTTACAGACAAACAATTCCGTAGGCTATGATTTAAATGATAGGAAGCGCCATGAAGCAGGATTTGATGCTTACGTAACGGGTCTCTGTTTCTTGGGTATGTCTCAGTACCTTGGCGTGTTACACAATCCGAAGAAGCGTCGTGTACTACCGGACTCACCTGTAGTCATGCCGTTTTTAAACAAGTAATTTTCAGAATGTGATATATAATAGTAACGTTTTTGGGCAAAGTAGATTCCGATTAAGTATCCCAAAATCATTAAATTGCAATAATTTTTCTTGTACCTAGATTATTTTTGATGCGAATGTTGGACATCACCTACCTTAACATTTCGGGCACGGATTGTAAGCTATCAAACAATTTTTTTTCCGTTAGTTAAGTGTGAATAATTTAAAGATATATATGTGTAAAGACAATTTTTACGACCGTTCTAAGTGATGATGACATTGTGTTATTAATGTACTGCAACCCGTGTTTAGGGCAAAAAACGATTCTCATATTCGAATATGCTAGTTGGGGTTACTGTTGAATGACCGTAAGCTTCCCTTCGTATCATCTTTTCACATTTCATGAAATTCGTTATTATTTAATGGGAACAGAAACTAAGAAACTACTAATCGTCATTGGAATTACGAGATTTATGTCTTCGATTTAACAGTGTTAAATTAACACTTGGTGATATTAATCTGGCTATCTTGTAGAAATGCCAAGCTGAGCTTTCCGTCATCAGTATAATTCGAAAATTTACGAAAAAGAATTTCTTGTCATCTGTCACAGTTCTTAATTTTCATAACAACCAATAAATTATTTTAAAATTCTACAAGTTGACTCCTCACCAAATGAATCACGAGAGGATATTTTTTATCATGATAATGACTGATCTCTCTTTTTTAGTGACTCCGTCGCGATCTCATGTTTTCCATGTCACATGCCCGGACACTGCAACTGGAAAAAATATTCAGAATTGGTTCGGGCAGTTTGGTAAGCTTTCTAATTGAAACTTATGTAGCAAAATTTACATGTCTTTGCTTGCATCTTTCAATGTTGTTTATACAATGTAGGACCAGTGCAAATATGGTGGAGATCTGAAACGTCTCTGTTTGTATCCTTGAACGACAAAGAGCAGTCTGCGTTCGTGATTGCGAACATTGACAGTAGGCCGGGGTACAAAGTCATTCCGTTTGAGCAGTACCAAAAACAACAAGCCGAAAAGAAACGTCCCTTGTTGAGTCGGAGCCCCGACCGCGAGGAGAAAGACGCTGCACCTGCTTCTCCGAAAACATTCCCAGGATCTGGAGAGCAGCAGAAAAAGCGACCAAAGACTGAGTAATGAAAATAGAGCCGTGTTTATCGTATGGTTTTGTTACATTTGTTTTATTTATATGGAAGTTAGATTTAAAACATTTTTACTTTAATTTTCAGAAACAAAGGTTCCACTCAGGTCAAGCAATTATTTCACGAACCAACATGGAACTGATGGAAGAAAGAAGTTGCGTGATAAAATTTCAGTTTATTATGCGGAATAAGTGGTGATTTCCCCGGTCTTGAATCAATTGAACGTATCATTAGTTCTTACTTGAATGCATTTAGTATTTAGATTATAACCAAAATTTTTTGAAGAATTCAAGCCTGTAATTCTGAGCAATTATAATTGCATCAATTTCCTCTACTTTCGGCATTTCGGAGTAAGTGAATGTGTTATTTAGCCACTTGTTAACTGTTTTAAATATTTAGATAGAGGCTATAATATGACATCTCTTGCCGCCTAGTTTTAAAGCATCTAAGTTTAGTATAACCATTCACATAATAGTTTACTCTTGCTTCCGCTTGCTAAGTAAGTATGTTTCGTGTTCAATGACAGTTGTAAGTGTTTCAAAACGTTGCTGCCTGTTTCAGTTTTATTATATTGTATAATACGGTTAGCGATGATCCAGAACTATTATAAAATGTAGACTAACATGTACTTGTTTCCAACTCTTCATATGTTGTAACTTAAGACAATTTTACATAATAGGGTTTGGTAAAACTCATAAAAAGTAGTGTGTTTGTGTTGAATGTCGTTTTCATGCGATATAGAAGGTAGCTGTACAGTAGCTAAGTAAAGATCAAATGATTTGCAATATCTCAAAAGTGTTGTTAGCAATTTTAGTAGCGTGAATTTTATTTTCAGTCATATCATGTTCTTGAAGTATTTTTTTGTAATTACATGTACAAATTTAACATTGACATGACATTTTTACGTGGTTGGGTCTTTTTTCCCTGGAATAGAAAACGGTTTCCTCATTAAACCAGTTCATAGCTTGTCGTTTGTAATGGAATTTAGATGATCATCATATTCTATAAATATTATGTATCATATGAACGAAGATATGGAAAATGGAAATTATGTTTGCCGTACGAACAAGATTAGTTTAATTTTCAGCCACACAATAGCTACATATTGACATTCGTTTTTCTAGACACAAAATGGAAGTCGGCATGTGCGTTTGTCTGACTTGTATGTGATTAACAATAAGAATTTAAAGAATAGAAGTATGAGGCATTAAAAATCAAAGTTCAAGCCATTTGAATCGTCATGGAAAATTATAACCACGAAACTTGCGGAATCAAATTGTAAGGTAAAAAGTTTTGCTGAGTACGTGATGACAGTTACCATGTTTCTAGCTGGTATTTTGGCATGACTGCACACCATATGTAGTACACGCACTGGGCTGGGAGTAAACTCGTACAGTAGTGACGTGATAAGCCAAAATCATAGCTTGCGCTAATTACTTAAAAAATCATTTTATTACTAATCTAATCTTTACAATTTTCACAAAGCTAAAAACCTTCGGAAAAATACATACTTTACATAACATGTTGATTGTATAATCTGCAAATAAATTCAAATCCATTCAATAAATAATACTAGATTTTCATGTCGTATGTACTCCAGCTATGTTGATAGTGTCGATGTTACGCTACAATTTACCCGTAAAGGGTACCTTGCCGCGGTATGTTTAGTGGACGATGTTAAGGCTACTTAGATTTGGGATTTCCAAGGGCATTGCACTGTCATAGTAAGCTTCTGAACTTTATAATGCAAGTTTCTACAATTCTTGTTTTCTTTGTCAACAGTTAATGCAGAATGCACAGCCTGGAAACCCCTAATATTAACGTAACCATTTCTTGACTCTTGTTTCAGTTTCGATGCTGAATCATTTCTGTTCTTCCTGTCGAAAAAATTGCAATTGCTTCCTTTCTCTGTAATACTTGAAACTATCACGAAACACAACCAAAACTAAGTGGTATACAGTGATATGACTTCCGAACAACGTATAAAATCTCACTGGTGAGTGAGACGATAAATGAACACAAAGTAAAGTAGGGGCTATAACAGCCAAGTGCCGTCAAAATGTAACACAAGTTCGAAGTGATCATACAATAAATCGTGTAATAATTAATTTGATCTTTCATAAAATTGTTTCATTTTGGTACGTTTTTTGCTCTTCTTTTCCGAATCGGGCATGTCTTCCTTTGTATTTACTTCGATAGTCGTTAATATTACATGAAAAAATGCGAGTTAAGGATGTTTAGCTGAACATCATCTTGGGACTTAGCAGGCCAGTAGACCGATTGAGACAAGGAACCAAGCCAACTGAGCCACTAAGGCCCATGATGCGATTCAGTGTTTTTATTCCAATCCGGGATCCATTTTTGGGACTAGGCAATTTAACATCTTCGGCACTAGTTTACTATCAAAGTATCTCTTAAGATATTTTCGGTTCGAACTAACAAACCGGAAAACATTTTTTCAGCTAAAATAAGAAAAACCATCCGACACATTATAGACACAATACATATTTTGCCTCTGTATATGACATTATTTGCAACAATTTAAAATATTATAAATCTTAGTGGTTATAAAGTTATAAAAGTGGTATTGTTAAACATTACCAGTAGGTTCCATATTCCACAAACCTCATAAACACTTTCCCACAAGCACAGCAAGTTCATCGTTTGTGGGTACTATTCACGTAAAACTCACCTGAAGCCTCCAACCACTCACTCGTGCTTCGAACACAACTGAAACAGTCAACAACAGACAGTGAACGGTTTTTCTTTCATCATGTAAGAAACTCAGGTAAACGAGAGAGGTCGTTACAGGGGTGGTGCTCAGCGACGAGATTGCGTGTTGAATACCTCATGTACACATCGTTATTGTGAGCGTCCATTTAGATCTGGAGTTTCTTATAAAAAAATTAGCAAGTTCTGACAATAATGCTTTCCCGTCACCCAGGTTTAGTAAGTCGTGTTTTAATCTCGATCTTCCAAACGGAGCATGGTCCCCTTGAGCAAAGTAGATGCATAAGAAAATAGTAGTAAGTATCACGGATCGGAGCTTCCTTATTGGTATTTACTATATTACAATAGGAGAGTAATTGTGGGTCTACGGGAAAAAAGCAGTTTGACAACCAGAGGATTTTCTATCAAGTGCATAATAAATGAGTACTAAAGGAAAAGATTGAAAAGACGAGAACACAATAACATGATGGACGTCGGAATGATGGGAGGAAGGAAATAATTGTTAAGTACTGTCGAGCACGCGTAAATTGATAATAATGTGCTAATTAACATGACGTTTCTGTCGCCCCGCATACAATATCAAACAAGATACAGAAACAAGTAACAAGGTCTATTCTTATGTGCTCATGTTTACAATCTTCACACGTAATCACCGTTTGTACCGTCTAGGTTAACCTCAGTCAGGGTTTTCACTCAGGGGAAAAATACCTTCTAGGGGAATATTGAGCCTGTAATTTTTTCAATTTCCTCAACCTCACAAACATGCCCACTGACTCTTTATTTTTCACTTACAATTAGATGAAGATTAAAGACGTCTCATTACAGGAACTCAAACTGTAGTCATCTTTGTCCATCTATAATCCAACTCAATGCTGTTTATTATTTTATACTCAAGTTTTCTAACATCAAACCTCGTTATGAAACCATTCACTAACTTCTTTGGCTACATGCACATACATTGGGTCCAGAGGCTTCCATTTAACGGGAAGCAATAAATTTTTGTAAATTTCATTCACAAAGCACGTACGCTTACAGAACCATGAAATCGACATGCTAACAATACTAACATTATAATGTATATGTATCAAAAACGTAGGAATAATTTAGATAAGAATTAATTCATTAAGAACTTTCATTTTTTGTGGAGGGGTTCCGCCGATTCACTGATTCAAGCGCACTTTAACTGCCGTCCAATTCCATGTAAGAGCTGAACCTATTGTGGGGTTACCAATTTGAAACGATAAAAATTGCATTGAAGACATCCACTCCAAACGTACTAATTAATTTCTTGCGAATTTCTTTCTATTTAGTCCGTCTGGGTGATAATTACTAAGACAATTCAAAGTACTTGTTTGGGTGAAAAAATTGAGGGAGATATGTAGGAGTAGGTGTTGTAATTAGAACCATAAAATTTGTGTGGAAGCACAACAGGGGACAGGTTGTGAAGCATATATCCTGAGTCCTGTTCCTGACCTGCCAGTGCTACAAAGATACCTTAGCTAAGGGACGAGACATCATAAAAAAACTAGTGAAAAAGTAGAATTGCAAGAAAATTATCAGTCGAGCGACTGCAATGCAGCAAATGTGCAAATATTAATTAGTCAGTTATGGCACAAATGAACATCAAAGAGTAGCTCGTTATTACTCCTCTGTTCCAGCAATCCCATGTTTTAATAAGAGAGGAATCCATGCATATTTATCTACATATAGATAAAAACATGTTGCCTTTGCATGTTACGGCCCTCACTGAAGATACAAAATGCTGACATGGAATAAAATTTTTCTTTGGTGATAAAACTAAGCTTGAACATTAAACACACTGGGGTTGTAACCTAAGCCCAGTAGCAATGAGTACTAATTACATCGGAGGCGGAACTACTAATTCCTAACCGCATATTAAATTCTCATCAGCAACCTCAAAATTATAACTTCAATCTTATCAATTACCACAGATGAAGATTCACTGAGTTTTGGAAAGTTAGGAGCTGGGCATTCTTATAAAATGATTAAAATCTTTGATTTTCGGTGGGTGTAATTATTCCAGTCTAATTCTGGATGGCCAACATCATTAATTCTTACTTAGCGATTAAAAACTGCAAAGTACTTGAATGTAAAGTAACACCCTCCTTATTATTTTCCAAGAAACGATAACGCGGCTAAGCACCAAGTGCTCGATAGCATCTCCCACCTTATTAATTAATTATAAGTTTTAACCAGAAAAAAAAAATTTACACCAATTATTACTCTTTCTTAAGATGCCACTGGTTGGTAAGGAAACTAGTCATGCATTTTAGGATAACCTTTAGGGCACTTGAAGACCACTAATTGTAAGTTGAAATAAATAATGCTGCTGAATGCTACTCAAATTGTTCGTAGAAGCAACTACGATGAGTTTATGGGCGTCACAATACCTTACACTTACGCAAATGATTGTTTTCCTTACTACATTACCATTGTATGCACTGAATGTTAATGTACATGGTTACAATAAATTTCCACGATTTATTTTTACTTGAAGTTTATGGGCCATACAATTTACCTGTAATTTACAACTGCCAAGCAACGAAATACGATGAGAAAGGGGACATTTATAGAGGTAATTAAAAATAAGTTACAACATTCCCGTTGCCCCAAAAGTATTTTCCCTTAATGCAATTAAATGCTCACGCATTATAAAATTCTTTCACTTGGGACCACCACATCGAGGTAAAAAAAATACTCCTTTATGTCGATTTATACGTAAACAATTTCCGTAAGCTGTTTATGTTACGAGGCCAATGCAATGCAATGGAATAACTTTCCATCCTATAATTCTACCAAGTCTAATACCATGTTTTCACGCTGAGTCAAGATGATGATCACGGTATGTAGTACCAGAAATTCAAACAGTCTTAAATAATACACAAATTAGCAATTAGATTTTTACGAGTTTGAACTTAACTAAACTGATGGTAGAAAATGTTTTGATAGAGCGAACCTCTCCTGACTAATGGAGCAAAGTGAGTAAAACACTGTATTCATGCATGTGTCTGTCTATCCTTTTACTTATTGAACAGCATGTCATAAATTATAGAGAACGAGTTAAATCTCAACTGAGGAAAACTCTTGAATGCATTCAGGTATGGATATATATATGCATATGTTCATCAGGGATCCGATACGATTTTATGCAGGAAAGAGAAAATATACTGGGTAGAGATTAAGTGTTTACGTACACGCTTATAGGATTTATAAAGGGAAAAAAGGATCATAAAAAATAACAAGAACACCTTGTTGGACCCGACCCGACGGACGAAAACTCATCTGCAGAGTAGTTTATACTACTATTTTTTTATTGTCTGCTGAACTCAAAGTTAGCTGTTCACGCATAATATGGCACGCAGACAACATGCACATTACACTTTTCGGGGCAGACATACCACCGTACCCCTTTTTGCTATAAGTTACAAGTACTTACTTGCTTGTACACGAGGACATAAACTGTGTAGATACCTGGTCTAGATTACAGATTGCAGATCTAAAGATTTCCCTCAACTGGACCATACACGTTGAATGCGCGCTCTCTGTGTAGATACACTATAGAATCATGTAACTCGTAACTTGTAATCACATAACTAAATAGACTTTTTTCATGAACTTTCCTGGTGGAGACTGCCATGGATTTATGATTTTTCGCTTAAGAGGCGATGACCGATACTGAAAAGACGATTACGTAGATTGATCCCTTTCCTAATTTATTAGTAGGTTGTGAGAAACGTTTCTTTCCCTTGTCTCATGGTAAAGAGAGCAAACTGCATCATGATCGGAGGATGCGGACAATGAGAAAATTCCACCCATAACCTTTACTTTTGGCTCAAGACTAAAAAGCAAGTAATAGTAGGAATATATGCACAATTTAGAATTAAAATTCTTAAAATTTTTATATCAAGATAAAATTATAAAGGATCATAGGCAGAAATAACTCAAGAGCTAAAGACTCACAGTACCCTTCAAAAAGACCAAGGGAATCTTTGAAGAAATTATGTGTGCGAAAAAAAAAAATTCCCCCGAATTCATAAATTGTAAGATGTGAAAGCATGAGAAGCTGTTGTAAAAGCGGCATTATTATTAAGTATTCAATAAATTGCAAATACCAGGTTGGTTACTAGACTTATCTCCCTAGCTCAGGTGTATATTTCGTTACTCGGAGCTAATCACGAGAATAATAATGATGATGAGACTGGTTCAAGTAGAGCAATGTAGAGGAATAAATTGTGGGCACGACCCACGACTTTGACTCAAACTGAAATTTATGGTTCGATTCTACATTTTTCATTTCATTAAATGACTACATTTAACATCGACTTGCTTGTTTCAAATCTCTTTTTCTTTCTCTCTCCGCAGTGCTCAACCACTTTACAATACAATATGATTGCACTGCTACTACACAGTAATGTACAACCTTCAAACAGCAGTTTGCTCAGGCTTTTAAACCTAATAATTTATACTTGAGGCTCACTGACTCCATCTCTTTCACATGCATTCTCCAACAACTCTTGATCAACAACAAATCCAAGTGTGCAGCGCTTCTGTTCCTTACTCTCTACTCCACATCATGTCGACTTTCAAAATCTCTGCTTTGCTGGAGAGCTACATGAACTTCCACAGGACGGCTGACAGTACCCTGATTCTCCCCCTGTACCATAACATAAGCAATATATGTACAATCACTTTCTGTGTAAGTAACTACCTGCATGCATACGGGTTAAATTAGCTGTCGGTGCTGAAGGTTTTACACATCTTGACATTCCAGTCAATAAATACTAGATTCATAGTTTCTAAGCAAAAGTTAACCTGGTCATAAAAAGGTAACAAGTTTTTATCAAAGATGACGGCACTGACTGACACAAAACTAATTTGCAATTAGCTCTGCAGATGCGCTTTCACACGTACATACCATCTCTCCCTCTTTGACAATCTAGGTATTTGACCGTCGCAAATATTCGAGCATCTTTTACAACCCAACAACATCAAGATAGTGTGTGTGTGTGTGCTCGGTCGTCGTATAATTTCTCCGTCCCTGTCCCTCTCCAAGGATGAAAAAATTACTTTCAAACTCGTGTAGCTGATCCAATATCTGTACGTACAGAAACTTGAGAGTGGAAAAAGTTATGTTCTCAGATTTGTAAATCAAGTTAACAGAATAGATTAAATCTACATTTAAAAAACAATCTGAATGCTAGGTCGGGGACACATTAACATACGTCAATTTTTATACACAGCCCTAGTAAGGCTATTGCTGAAAGCTGTTTTTCTCTTTTATATGCATCATAATATCGACCTCCAAGCTAACCTGTCACTACTATTGGCACTCCGGTTTCAAGTATCTATTTGTACTGGATCTACAGAGCCCAGTAATTACTCCGGCGCTGCCCCCCTGAATTGTTATCCCGTAGTATTTATATTCCATATTTTCTTACTTATTTTGACATCCAAAGCTCCTCTAGCAAAAGGAAAAGTAAGAGATTTTCTAAAAGGATTCGCAAGATTTTGAATATGTGTGTGCCACTGCTAGACTTGGTACGGTTGGCACTAGAACCTACACTGCCTACTGCTACATGGCGAAGGCTCAGAGTATAAGGAAGGATACAAAAAAATAAGAACAAAAAAGTGTTGCTACTTGCCAAGCAGCGTGTTCTTATCTGAAATGTGACTGGTATATACACATAAGATGGACGGCTACGCTATAACATACTGAACGGTTCTCCTCCTTCCCTTCGGGGCTTTCACTCCGTCTTCACAGACCAGTCTCAACGTTGAAGATTCCAATCCAACAATGAATCTTTCATCTATGCACATAACAGCATTAAGTCCAGAGGAGGACCTGTAAAAAAAACAAATATTTTTTATACAAAAATTGCCAACACAAATAAAAACAATAGTTACAAAAGGTATAGTAGTAAAACTTGGAATCCCACACAAACCCCGTCTATATAAGGGAGAGAAATACGACTGCAGGTAAGTTTGATTTTGATACACATTAAAATTCCCGGCTGAATAAAAAATAATGATAACCCTACAAATTACTCAAAAATTCAATTATACTGTCACCAGGTAAGGCATTTCAACAGTAAAACTTCACAGGAACAGCTCAAATATTTCAATCGTAAGTGTTTCTGTCCTACAAAAGTTGGAGGCTACAGCTTAATTACTGCCCAATCAATAAGTCTGGAACAAATGGAAATTCAAGCAGAGTATGAGAAGAGTGCTCATTTGAAAATAAAGGGAAACTCAGGAGAAAAATAAAACAAGCTCCATGCCAGTCGAGGATTTTGCTAATTGATCCTACAAATCCGGATCATTCGTAGTCCTCCTCCTCAAAAAATCATGCAGATATCATGCCTATTAAGCCGACAGTCAAAGCGTGCTAATTATCTCATTTGCTATTCACTACTTACGCCTGTTGTGCATGCAGCTAATAACGCAGGTAAAGTATATCAATTTCTGACCGTTCACACAACAAGCCCTACACAAATGAGGGAATGGAACATCACGCAAACCCACAAAAACTCAAGGAGTAATCCAACAAGTATTTCGGCCCCAATCAATGCTATGGATAGCTCTATTTGTACTACCCATGCTTCTAAATAGTATGGTAACTGACAGCAATTGATGGCCAGCCCAAGTGACATGATAAGGAAATGCATAACGACGTCACATTGATCTCCGTCATAATTGCACGATTAGTCATTTTGAATCTTAAAAAAATGAAACAGACTTCAAGCAATTATTATTTTCTTTTGGAGTCCTATCTGATGTTCCTGATTAGATCAAAACTTGTAAATAAAGTTCTTAATTACCCACAAAGAGAATAGGAACTTTATGGAAGGCACGTAACGCTTTCGATTTTTTTTATACCCTGCACAACAGCAGCTGAAAGAGTTCTTTTGAGAGGGATCAAATCTGATATAGTGTATTTGTATAGAAACACTATTAAAGTAGATAAGTTTGATCGAAAAAGAGAATGACTTAATAAAACAAGCAAGCAAATCGTACGACACGAGCGTGAAAGGTAGCTGGTTTAATAGTCCGAATATCAATCTAATCTGTGCTACATCAGCACTTTGATTTCCATGCACAAGACATAATTCTAAACAAAATGACATTATAAAGAGTTATCTGCGCCGTTAGTAAACGAGAAAAACAGTTTAGCTGAGACTAAAGGGTGAAATCCGCCGGTAAAACCTTCTCAGAAGAGAAGATGACGAAGATGACACCTAGCTTTAGTAAGTCGTCACGATTTCATTTAACTTTTCAGCCATACCAGCAAAAAAAACGTGTCTCATCTCACACATTCACGTTGTCTGTGTATCACACCATAATGAATCTACATATGTGTGTTTATGCGTACAAGTATCACCAGGATCTGGTTGAATTCATCAATCCCTAGCCCCTTCCTGGGATATAGTAGTGAAGAATATAGTCACCGACAGGGTAGGCAGTCATGGAGCTTGTTAAGATTAAAAACATGACAAGCTGCTTTGCTTAATATGCAGCTCCGGCAGCTTTTCATTTTTATTTATATTAATACGAACACGGGAGACTTTTCAACCAGCCACAGCAGCCACTACCACTGCCTGGCTCTACTTCACGTATTCAAACTACTACCAGCTAATTCTTAGACACTAAGCTGTAGCCTTGAGAGGTAAATACTCATGACACTCATTTGAGTATTTACTTACAGGCTCATCTCCTAGCTCATTTGATAGTAGCTTCATTCCATGTTTAGCAGTCACGAATTCGTCTTCTAAAAATTTTAGTACTCAGACCTGAGTACACGATCCCCCATGTGGAAGAGTTTCAGGTGTTCCCCTGTTGTGAACCTGTTGTGTCATATAATCTCAGTTTGGCTTACCCCAGATGATCCCACTGATATAATTGTAGGCTATCTCACGCGTGACTCCTGTTGCGCTTTCAACACGCAACCCGATGAATCGATTCTCCTCATATGCATAGATAAATACATACTTCAAATCCAGCGTGCATATATTTTGCATTATTTAGAATAGTTAGAAATAAAATATATAAGGTCGGTTAATGTCTGCCCTCCTTTTTTGAGGTAGCATAAAAAAATTCCAGGTTTTCGCGAACTTTCTATTTGGAAAAGCGCTATAAAGCTCCATATTAGAGGGGGCTTGTAGTAGCGTAATAATTATTTATAATTAGCATATTTTATTAATAATATTAGTTCAAAGTTAAACAATAAACCTTCAGGTCAAATTTATTTTCTTGCAGTATAAACTTAATTATTACAGCTGATTTTTTACAATTTGAAATGAAATCGAAAATGAACATTAATTCCGGTAGAAGACTTAAAATGCGACATAGTCCTGAATGAATCATTGTAACGGTTTGATAATGCTACGCGTGCAGTTGATCTGAAATGGAAATACATACACATCTTGTGAAATGAAGAAGTTATTATTTCCCATCAAATCTCAAATCAAGGGATGGAGAAAAAATGCGGCTAACTTTACACACTCCTGCTTTAAGATACGACCTCGGAGTGTTAACTAATGCATAGGAGCTTAAAAGGATTCCCGAGCATGACCACAAGATCTAAATCATCCTCACGTAGTGGGTAATACTATTTGTGTTTTTATATGAAAGGATAAACCTGTACTTAAACCAGGAAGATATCTACAATATTTCAAATAATTACAATAATGCATGTGTATTTGATTTTTTTCGCCCCTTTCTTAGAAAGCAAAACCTCAGGCACGTCCGGTCCTTGCCAGGAAGATTAACATATTAATATTTTTCTGGGAAAAAATTATTTTGCATGTTTGATTCATCCCTTAGCTTGTTGGACTTTATTACAGAACTTATTATACTTTCTTACACTCCGGAACTTTGATTAGACATGGTGCAGTCTGCAGTCCATTCAGAAGGATCTGAGCAAGTTCAGTTAGGATAATACTCCGCTTGAGAGTCAATAATAACTGAATGAAGTTTTCCTACAAAAACCCCACGCATTCAGCTCCCAATAATTACTGTGTATGCATGTACAGCTCTGGGCTTTCACAAATTATTCTCATTGTGATTCTGACTCAAGCATTTATGCTTTGAGATGTGGCATCCATTGAAATACTGTCTTCACCACCGACAGCACATAATAATGGAGAAATGTCAATGAAAAATGAATACTCCTCCACTTATTCATCTTTAAACGGGGGGATTCCAGGAAATCAGACCATATTTTATCTTTTAAGGCCTTATATAGTAGTGACTTACTTGTACTAAAGGTAATAAATGTATTTGAAATCATTTTGACATTTACAAGTATGAATAATTTTAGTGCTCTGTACAGGTACACATGCTGTGCAGGCTGTGATGGAAGGAATAAGTACCTGCCCAACTATCCAGAGTAGCCAGGAAGCATTTCAGCAGCAAATTACAAAAGTATCAGATGCTATCATGTGCTTTACAATATTATTCGACGCGGATAAAGTCTTACAAATGAATGCCAGTGTCCCTGTGTGACGGCAGAGAGGAATTTATAGGAATCGAATCACATTTATCTCACTCGTTGTGTGTACTTATATATATATTTTATACCCTACCTTACAAGAGAAACTCCTTCGCAAATAAAGGAGGGAGAAAAAAAAAGTTTGCACCCGGTGAAGATGATTGTTTTGTTTATTCGTAATGACTAATCATAAGAATTTTAATAGGAGAAAGGAGCAAACAGCAGCATACATACATTCTCAGAGTGTACACGACTGCATGGAGTGGTAGACCTGCCCTGATTTTCACAGTGTGAACAATCATCACCACCAACGGGAAAAAAGCTCCTGTGCAACAGACAAACAAGTAGAGGTAGCGGCAGTACTATAGTACTCATACTAGCTCCCCTCCATCAACATGGCAGTTCACGGAAAACTATAAATCATGTCCCTTATTAAAACATACAGACAGACAATCATTATTAATTCACTGATATCTCATCCATATTCATGGAGAAATTCTTGTAATTCGATAAAACAACTGTGCTCATACTTACACTTAACGAGAGACAACCAACCTCATCTTGGACAGTGTACATCCCTGCACTACCCTGCACTGTAGCCTACAAGACATCCGTGGATCCTGAGCAAATGTGAAGTTTTACAGTACAACCTGATACCAGCATCAAATTCTTTCATCTCGAACCTCTCTCTCTCTCTCTCTCTCTGTCTATACATCCAAACTGCACATAGGTTTCCTAATATGCAGACGTTTTTTCCTCTCTCGGCTCACAATTAGACATGCAATCAGAATGTTGTCCTTCAGAAACCACCCTGATGTTGAAAAATTCAATAAATTCTTATTATATTTTATTCTTAGGTCATGGAATGTTTTTATGAGTGGGCATATTTCAATTCTTTTCTTCAGTTCAAACTCGTTTTAGGGAAATAACTTGACCGGCAGTAAAAACCGTCAATGACATTTGTGTACATATGATGATGTGAGGTAGACATGATGTCAAAAAAGTTTATAATGTAAAAACCTTCCGGGAAAAAAAAGTAGCTTTAAAAAACACTCGACTTCACTGCTTTTCTATTCTGCTAATTTTTCATACCTGAAGAGGATAAAACGGTGCCTGCAGTGTGGTGGACTGTATCAGATAAGGAAGATGGAATCAGAAGAATCCCCATCATTAAAGTTCCCTCAGTTTTCATATAGTAGTCCATACTTAATTAAATAATAAATTGTAATTTAGAGCATTCCAACGTCTGCCAAGAAATTGTTCAAGTTTCAGTGTATTGATGCTCTCACTGAATTTATGACTTTGTGAAATCAATAAATCAAAGTAGTTGAGTTCCTTCAATGTACTCTGTACATTTTCCACAGCACTCTCTGCACTAAATATTTCTGCACAGCATTTACTCGTCTCATTTCATTCTCCCTTGCCCACTAACGTACAGTCAGATTTCAACGCCAGTTACAAGATTTAGAACCGCACTACACCTTCTTTAATAATTTATGAACATACCGTACTCATGTACAGCATGATTGCCAACATTTGGCTGCAACTAAATTACAAATTAAAAACACGATTACAATCATCAAAGTTAGTCTGTTGAGCAAAATGTTCCAAAATAAAGGTTATCTGCTGAGGAAGGCAAACAATAATACTGCAGGTCATTAATAACTGGTAAAAGCACTGCATCTTTGGAGACCTTGCATACAAAACTGCAAGGAAAAAATCGCAGGCTATAAAAATGGGCAAAGGCTAGTCCATGATAAGAATTCTGTGAGGATGGCCTGCTGCCCAACATGAGACGGTGGAAGTGTGCGTGAGAGAGTAATACTGCTTCCATACTTGATTAATAATAAAAGGACACCATGAGACTATCAATGAGACGGGATTAAAAAATTGTAGAAAAATGGGATTTTAGGGTGTATTTCATGAATTATTCAGGAGACACTGTACTTGTTAACAGAACTGAAGCCTCAATGGTTTCTCCCCTCTTATTTTATTAGTCAGGACGTCGTAACAACTCCCGGGGTTAACTACCATCAAAATTGATTCGTAAAGAGTCACAAAATGCCAAGACGTCGTAACAACAGAACCCTGACATATACAAGGTGCTCACAATCAGACCTCAGCAGAACCAGCAGCTTGGGAATCCAGTACGACAAACCAAAAATGACTAAATCAACCATTACAGTAATAAAAACCTCCCGTTTTTTTTTACTTCATTTTTCTTACTAATTGCAATAAAACTTTAATAGAGAGGAGACACAAGATAATAATATAAAGTATCTATAGTTATATGAATACATGATTCTCCGGGGACCACTCGGAGAATCAGTTGATGAATGAGGTTTCACTAGGAACACATAGTACGTCGTTGTAAAACATTCTTTGCGAGAGCAAATCAAATACAGGGCTCTCATCATCCTCCCATAGGATAATGCAAATTGTTTGCAATAAAAATGACACAAAATAGCTTTAACCGTCACAAATCCCCAAGTTGTTCTTCGCCCGTGTTTACAATTTATCGAACCGGATTTTTTTCCTTTTTAGCAAGTTAGCCTTCAGTCTGTCTGTCACCTCGAGTACGTCTTCCAAATGTATGCAGTATGCACACGTGTCTCCTACTTAATTTCCTCCAAGTCTGTAACCACTCACACGAACATCAACCACCATGAAATGAAGACCTTCCACATTACTAGACTCGGGATCATCGTCTCAATACTGTTTATGAAACGTCCATAAACTCCTTCCTTAATCTCAACAGCAGGATCGTGTTCCAAACTTACTATGTTAATTTAACTCAGATCAATGGGACTTATTTCTTCATCACAGATCACACAGTAATCAAAAGGATAAGAAACAATGACATAATTCTCCATTCCCTTAAGATCCATTGTACATGTAAAGTCAGTCACATGTTCCTGAACATTTACATGAATTAAAAAGCAGGGGGACAAGAGCTCACGCACTAAAGTAACAGGAACCCTTAAAGATGACCGTTGAACGTGAAGTACTGCAGGAATTGTTGTAAAAGTAAACGTCATGTATGTCAACATCACATCAAATTTCGTCTCTCGACATGATCCGAGCAGGTTCAACTACAAGAAGGGTTACTTTAATTAACAAGATGAACCCCGAAGTCGTTACTCATTACTCACGGAAAGCCATAAAAAATCAAACCACAAGACACTCAAGTCCATGTCAACAACTAATTTTTCAGTCAAATTTTTTTTTTATAGTCATTCAATCGGTTTTGATGACCAGTTTTCCTGAGCAAAACTGCATGACCAGCCTTAACAGGGCACGAATTGACAACAGCTTAACAAGTTCTAAACATCTTACTCTTCATTGTTATAGAAGGTAAACATATGCATTTTTGGATTTCACATGACTACAAATTAAATTCAAGCCCAATAATAAGCAGGGAGATGGTTGAGCGTGCTGGAAATATTAATCGCCTTCTTTTGAGACCATACTTGCCAAAGCTACACAAAGTTTAGTTGCACATAACGATTTTTTCAAGCCTGTTTCTCCGCTTTTTATTATTACTATACAGAAAAACTGTCTTGCTATAAAGTTATCTTGCTGCACTTTTTGCCTCAGATTTTTTTTTTCAACATTGGGTAAGATAAGACCACTAAACTTCACACTCGAAATTCACAGTGTTCCTCTCCCTTATGTGAGTCGTCTCCCAACATAATTGAAGAGGTCGAAATTGAGATATACCATCATTGATTGTAATACTCCAACTCTGGCCACTTCTCAATAAAATAATGAGGCATCAGCCCGAGACAAGAAGGAGGGAAGTGCAGGAGAATATACTGCCCCAAACACGAACCCTATACCCATCCAGTAGCGGTGAGATGGAAAGTTCAACTACGGAAATATGCACACGTAGACCAAACACTAACATTTTAATTGCTCATCTTCCTCCTTTTGTTCTTGAAGCACTTACCCCACAGGGGTATGCCTGAATTCCCTGCCACCACTAGTCCTTTGGCTACGTTCCATGCATTTGGAATCTGCAATACTATTTTCAGTTGTGACCCACAACAACCTGTGCTGGCTGCAATAACGTACCAAGTCCATGTAGCTGTTCCATATAAGGACTCAATGATGACTAAAGGAAAGGCACACAAACTGCGTGAGATCTCCTCATAAAGCCATAAGTTTCCTCGTCATGAGAAGAGCTCTTGAGCATTACAACAGAGATACCAGCAAAGTAACATCATGACCGGTCCATGTGCGTATAGTAATAGCCCTGTATCTCAATCTGACTTGTTCAGGCAGTGTGCGGTATGCATTAGTATCATTTACTTAATGCATTACTATCAAAGTAAGATGACAGGCCAAGACCATTATCCGTATAATTCAAGTAATTTTATGAAATTTTTTATTTGTCCACCAAAGCCCTACCTGCTTGTTCGTACAGTGCTTGTGTCCGTGTAAAACAAGGAAATTTTTCATATTGGAATAAAATATTGGATGAAAATGATTGTAATTTATGAAAAATGTGGTCGTAAATTTTTAAGAATTATTATGACGTTAAACCAGGTATTTAAAATCATTCAATTTTTTTTTTCTCCCTGAGCTTTTACATATATGTACTTACATGCGGCGTGGGAATTCAATTTTACACGCACATTGAGCTCACATATACTCTCACACAAAAATGTTCAATGGAGTGTTTCAATGAGGCACAAATATAAACAGTGCCAAAATTCTCTCGTAAAAATTGCTTTAAAATTACTACCACGCTTTTTTCGTCCTATTGGTTTGCGTCAAAAAATAATCACATGCTTACTGCAGAGTATCTAATGCACTCAACTTTTACTCTGCACATATTTGCGCACCTATGGAGACAGACAAATTAATGGACTTGCCTTTTTCTTCAGATTATTACTTGTCTGAACGGTAGATATACGAGCCACTGCCTCGGACTTACTGTAAGGTACTAAAAAAATTTTTTTTTCGAGTGATTTGCATCGTTCAAGAAATGCACACTTGATGCAAATCTTTCCTCTCTGCGAGATTCTTCGAAGAAATTAACTCTTCCTAACCCGTCTTGGATGTTGATGCGATTTGCTATTGAGGGCCTTGCATAACTCCGTCCCTGCCTACGCGTACCTACTTAATGAAGTCTCTGTGAGATGTGTGCCTACGTTTGTAAATGTCCTTATCACATTGTGCAAAACATCTTTACAAGTGTGACTGTTCACAATTATAAAAAAAAACTGCTTCAAATATTTATTGGAAACAATGATGCAGTTTGAGAGATCTTATCTCAATTATATACTTGTCATTAAATTTTAATTCTCCAAATAAATTTACTCCTTAATGACAACTTTTATTACCTCCACCATATCCTCAGGATAAACATACAGTTGGCAATTAGCAGCTGGAGAATCTAAACAAGAAGCTAAATACCTTCAATTTAAAGTTTTAGGGAGGTAACAAGGCATGAATCTATACAGGCAATGAGTAACCATAGCCATGAACGTTTGGGCATACATGTGATCATTTACCGCCCCAGGATTAAGGATTTTGTGAGCAAAGTGGATAATCAGGATGCGAGACGATAGTTTTGCAAAGTTGAAATAATTACTGCATTGCAGGCAAAATACATAAGTATTCTGAAAAAGAAGTTCACCTCTTCGAGAGTAAAAGGCAAGACTGGGCTTGGACGTACCAAAATTTTGAGCAAGTAAAACTTACCTGCTCCTGTTTTTGATGAATTGAGTGTGACGTTTCAAGAACATCTTCCCGCACCAACAAACAATACACTTAAGGAAAAAGAACTGTGCGTCGGAACTCTTTTTTATTTACTTTGCTTCACAAATCTCAGAAGTTGGTGTGTGTATGCATATTAAGTAAGATTTTGGACATGGGGGAGATGAAGAAAGATAAAAGCCGTTTCTGACTTTCAAAACTCTTATGCACAGATTTACAAATATACACTTTTTTCTATCCTTGAAGTGAACTTACACTCTCTGACCCTCTCCTCTGATGCACCTTTGGATTTAAGCACATCTATCTATCTACACTGGAGGCCAGGAGGCCCACGGTTTTATCACATTTATAAAAACTCAACAATTTTAACAAGTCAGACAAGTATACGTGATTCCAGAGAAAACAAGAAAAATGTCATTGATTTGACAAGAGAGAGGCTTTTAAGTTTCAACCAAATTTCAATACATATTCAAATTATTTAAGAATACGATTCAACAGGAGAACAGGGAAGAATGCCTGTCTGTTCAAGAGCTCTCATTGTATTATCTCTCAACACTCAATGCACTTTAACACCTTTATGAAAGGAAAATCTCAACTTACACTCTTGTTATTTATTTGCGTGTTCCTGTCTCTCTGCATTTGTACTAATATACAGGGAGTATGAACATGGTAAAAAAAAACAACGAACCTTCTTTTGCACTGCAGAAAACTACAAACAAGGTCTAATAACGTTTGTGTGTTCCCTTGTTCAATCAAAGCCAACATAATGGTCTGCTAACTAACGTAAGAACATTCTTTTCTACAATGTCTACAGTAATGTTTCTCTGGTCTGCAACTCCTGCAGTTGAACCTTGACTATTGAGAAATGATCAGTTTTCAGTGCTTCTTGCTGTGAATGTATGTAGGTATATGGAGGTACACCCAGGTGAGTGCACAAGTGCTCGCTCGTCTTTCTATTGAATAAGATTACTTCTTCTGAGTATCGTTATAAGTTTCCAATCGAATGGTGGACTAAAGGCCATTCAATCTATGTAGATAATGCTTACCCTCCCAACAAATAATTCTGCACACTGTTCGATAAAACTCCTCAATTTGGAATTCAATCAGAAGTTTGTGGAAACTGCTCTAGTGCTCAGCCAGCCCTGCCGAGCTACTTTTATCCAAGGTATATACAATATGCTCTAGGACAACACTCAATATCACATGGATCATTAATGCAGACAGGTAGACAGCTTTCTACTAACCATCGTATTTTTATTTTTCCCTAACAATTGTCATTACAATCTTCTAGTGATGCTCAAAATGTCTAATGAAATTCAAAAGCTTGAAAACAACTGGAATGATGCATCATCAACAATTAAATTGAATCCGCATCAAAACTAAATTCAGGTCTCCGCCCCAGCATCTGCCTCAAGTACTAAATCTTGAAGTGTCTTATTTAGCACTCCGGAGTATAAAAACACTCGCTGTCACTTACTCACCCTGCAATATAACCTGCTACAATTGATTCTGCAAAATGAATATCCGGCCCGTTGCCGACACTAGACAGATGCACGCCAGTCTTGCATAGCACCAGACACACTCCAATATTTATATGTATTGATAATCATAATGTGAAGAATCACTTAGGAAAAAGAAGCTCAGCAACAAATATATCCAAGACTCGAAGATGAACTTATTGGTAGCAGACAGTATACGGAACGAGTTTGCATAAAAGAACTAGAACCGGCTCAACCCCAAGAATTGAAAACTAAAGGATGACCAAAGGTGTGGTATTACAAGCATTAATACTTTTTTAATTACTTTCTCTAGACGAGCCTTCCCTTCATAAGCTTCTTCCATTATATATGTATGTACATGGTTACTTTGTGCGGGCAGAGAGAAGGAACAACGTGAACAGACATCAATTAGATGCATGAATATCAATGGTGAATGATATATGGAAGCCGAAAACCAGGGATTTCAGAGATGGACACAATAAATTGACTTGGCACGGTCGGAATACGATTAGCAGCAAATCAAATACATATCCGTCGACCCAAAGATCCTAAATCCTCAAAGAACAGATAACTCTTATTTTGCAATTGACACGACACAAGTCGACCTTGTAACTGTTCCGTCTTTCACCCTAACTCACTCCTGTTTTAATTCATTCATCCCCTGTGTGACTGAAGGTATTTAAAGGCGGGAAGTAATACAGACATGTACATACATACATACATACATGATTAAGTACTCCTTACGATCAATTATACGAAGAACAAGTTCATTTCTGACCCCCCGAGTCTCAGGTATACACGCACATGCACCTGTAGGTAGATACATACGTATGTATTTATTAAATACAAAACAACTATCTTTCCATCACCGTGGTCAGGTCGGAGATGTTTATTTTCTACATACTACGAGTTTCTTTAATGTAATGCAAAATCAATAATAATTTAAAATTTAAATGGAGGATTTAGATCAGGTTCTGTGTGTCGTTCATTTGAATTACCAGGGACAAATCTTAAGCTCCTGCAAATGACACCACTGACAACTAACAAAAGCAGGTAAGCCCATTAAAATCGATGAAATTCCGTGAGAACCAGATTAGTTGGAAATAAGCTCAAAGTTTAGGGAAATGATTGTGAAGTAACTATAATAATTGATTCATCATCGCTGCCACTTCTCCATTGCCGGAGGGAAATCAAATGATTTGAAATTTAATAAATCCATTCAAAAAAAGTGAGATTATTTTACTGTTGAGGCTGAGCATCCATGAAACTGATAGGATATTAAAATGGGAAAATAATAAGAAATTATCAGAAGCTTCGCTTTTATTTACTTACTTAAGTTACTTGTACCTCTAACAGTTTGCGATGGTAGATTCCAGTAGAGAATCCCAACGGGTGTCAAATTAAATTATTAAAAATGCATGAAAAACTTGTCGACCATTTCACAATCAGATGAATATATCCTGAGTAATGAGTAATAGGAATAGGAATATTTCCCGCATCTAACAACCTTGGCAGAACCTCCATCATTCTTACCCCTCTTCAAGTCAGAGTATATACATACATGTAGGTGTGTAATACAAGACCCAAACTCTTGTTGGTCAACTTAAGCTTATTTTATGGCTTAAAGTTGATAAAATGTATACCATTGACTGCTTACTAGAAACGATAAAACTTCAATCTTGTTTATTCCTTCGGATAGGAAAAAAAAACCCTGAGAGATTTAAATGTTTAATTAAATTCTGCACAAACTAAAACCCAATCAAGTCTAAGGATTTACTTTGAAGTGATTTCTCTCCATCTAACTCTTGATTCTCGTTTTATTTAACGTGACATTTTCTCAACAATTTTCTCTTTCCATTTCTCTCAAAGCCAAATGGTCAAAGTAAACGTAGGTATAGCTTGAAGATATTGACTCTTGCATACAAAAGATACCTTCTATCATTCTCATGTAAGGCGAGGATCCTTTGCAGGACTCCTGTTTACACCACGATTTATTACTGAACTCATTTTGTCAGTCTCTTAATTTTCCTGCCTCTAAATCTGGCAATTATGTTAATTAAATATCCATTTATGATAGCATTAATAATTAACTGTAGGTTTACTTATTCAATAGACGCAGCAGGACGTACTGACAGTCTGACTGCTGAGCCATTATCAATGAGGGACGTGCGGTCACAATACACAGGAGCTCAGGAACCAGTGTCAATGACTACTAGAAAATCAGGGTTGTGATGATGAGAATAACATAACAATAACGATGATTTTAAGATGGTGGCTCTGACTACTACAGATCCATGTTTGTTAATAGGACGGACCCGTAATAGGATTTAATACACTGCTAAGTACAAGAGCGGAGGTAAATGGTATTACTCCTGCCGAGCCGAAGGGAATAGTCTCCAGCTATAGACGACGAAGCTCATTATGATTCTCAAGAATCTTTTCAATACTTTACGTCCCATTGACACGTACACAGTGTCTTGGATACAGGTAGGCCCAGTGAAATGTGGTTCCATAAAATTCACAAACAATGTAGTCAGTCAGTGGCGACTGGTAAGGGTGTCGTCCCCGCGCTTGCAATGAAATGTTACTACAATGTGAAGAAGTTGACTAAATGCTACAAGTCCCACAGAACACCGTTGACAATGTCATTTCTCTTCTCTCTGGACTCTAATGAGAATTTCACGTTGAACGTGTTCTGTCACTTGAGGAAACATTCTGTGAACAACTACTACTTACCCACCATAGCCCAGCCAACTCTTTATTTATCTAATCAGGATACATTGATGATTGTTCCAGTCTTGTACTTGTTCCAAGTGGACTCGAGTTCCATTATTGCCTTTCATCAATTAACATTGCCAATGATTCTCGTCTATTGTCCAACTGACGGAATTTTTGGACTTAGCGCGTAAAAATGATTTCCTACTATTGCATTTCGCCAGACACACCATTTGCTTACCGGTTATTCTACAAAAATTCACATTCCAAGGTTGTTGTAAGCTCGGCCTGACGAATTCCACCTTATCATATCTTATGAAGAATATTAAATTTGTAAAATTTTCTCTTTTCGCCATTATTTTCTCAGGAGAGTCATTGAAAACTACTCAGTACAGTACGACAGACGGAGGATGATATGTCCCCAAACTGGTTCACAAATTATTGTCATTAAAATAACTTCTTCCACAATCGTATGTGTGTCTACCAAAGAGTCAACTAAAAGTCTGCATGATTCCTAGAACGTTACTAACAAAATTCATGTTGCAATATTACACAATCTTCCTCACATTTTGTACAATCATTTCTCCAGTTGTGCCATATCACTAGTGAGGAGCTTTCTTCACCATTTAACAGAACAACATTTGCTCTCCCAGATAAAGACTGAGTCCTATCAAGTCTGAAGCCTCTCAACCTATACCCTCACAAGTTGGCAGTGCCAAGAAGCTAATTAGTAGCACTTATTCGTCCATATGTTTATAACAGTTAATATTGTACAAAATGAAAAGAATGTACACCCCTCGAAATTATTCTCTTACAAAATTCAAATTACAGATACAAAAGCTTCCATAGTAAATGGTTATGGTGAGGGGTTGAATAGGAATTTGAACTCACAGGGAGGGAAGGAAATAGGAATTAAAAGTCTGACACTTCGGTGTGAATGATTAGAAATACAAATTGAAAGTAGGACAAGTGAGATGATGTAGGAGGTTGCACATGATGGGAATGTCCCAGTTGAAGCATTGAACTTGACTCTATTTCTAATGATAACTCCGGCAATTGTTGATTAAGGTTATTTTATGCTGATGATTTCAAGACATGAAAGAAAAAGGTGAGATTCCTCAGAAAAAACTCGACCATATTCAGCGGGTTCAGCCTGAAAGAGGACCAAGACTGAAA
This sequence comes from Allacma fusca, assembly GCA_947179485.1. Taxonomy (NCBI): domain Eukaryota; kingdom Metazoa; phylum Arthropoda; class Collembola; order Symphypleona; family Sminthuridae; genus Allacma; species Allacma fusca. The sequence continues at coordinate 37,954,951 of OX359249.1, forward strand.
TGATGTAAGCTTATATACAGCAGTAGCCGACACTGTGTACTCTTCACGGACATTATGTATGGAGATTACAGGTGTACATCTATCCATCCGAAGACTGGACATGTTCCTTTGCTTAGCAAAAGCAATTAAAGTTCCTACATACCATCCTTCTTGCATGCACAACAATAATGATGGAAAGGATTAGGTGGAGGCCCAGACATGCATAGATATACCTATCCTCCCTCCTCATACCTTTTGGATTAGTATGAAGGGATATACTGTAGTGAGTGTGAATGTAGTAGAAAACTGTGTTCCTAGCTCACACTTTTTCAGAATGGTGCACACAGATCTTCCGCGGGCTTTGATACCTCAGAGGCAGGCATGCAAGTCACTTACATTTTTGACATTACTATTACCTCTTCCCTATTGTCTATTCATCTTGATTTCTTTAGCCGTAAATGTGAACATTATTGAAATTAAAATAATTATCGTTATTGCTCAAGATCACGGGACATTTTTAATCATAATTCGCACATTGTCTTCTTTTGATTTAGAGACCACCGAGGCTAGTCATGTACATATGTGCGTTGGGCTTCACACAGATTGCCTTTACTCCAAGTGTATTTAACAACTATTATTAATTTCTTTCCATATCATACCATAATTTATGGGCTACGCCGAAGGAAAGTCCTCACTATTTGCATAGAGAGCAGCTGATGAGGCCAGAAACCAGTAAATTATAAAGTCTCATCAATTTTTTGCAACCTTTTTGAAAATTCCTTTCAAATCCTCAGTTCATTTTTTACTGTGTTGTGTGAACTTGGATCCATTAAGAACTTTATGGAAAAAATTCAAGTAAAAAAAAGTATCCTTCGCCAATAACCTCCTACTAATAAAGTAACAGGACCAACACAATTCCAAAAATGGTCACTATCTTCCTCGAGGAGGAAATATACTACTAACTATGTTCATAAATCTTAAAGCTATGGCATGAACGTTGAACTTGAAGTTGTATCATCTTTGCACTCAGCTCTACTAATTTGATTTCAAATTGTCTGGGATGAAACAGAGTCATCTTCTATGCAGACATGATTCAGGGAAGAGTAGGAAACAATGAGGGATTAGGTGGATCAACACCTTTAAAAAGCTTCAAATTTACTCCTCTCTAAAATCTTACTACACCTCAGAAATGACGACAGACCACAAAACCTTATAATTGTAGAGTCTGGAAATTATGATTAGATTTTATTTCCTTTTATATTAAGGAAAGATGTGGGGGCATTTATGAAATAATAATTTCTTTGGGCTCCACAATTAAAATCACAGTGTGGAAAAAAGTAGAGAGACTTAAGTAATAAAATATCCGGGGAATGATTTTTTTCCCCCTTCCTACTATTTTATACCTTTAAATATTAGGGAGGAATCAGATGATGATGGCAATCACTTGTAACGAAATAATTACAAAGTCTTCAGCTTGCACCCTGAACTCAGTTCCATCATGACCATCCGCAATTAACCCTACGCTTCACGATTACATGCATGGGGAACTTTACAGTTTTATGAATGTTCCTCCTAGTTCTTGTTTTTATCGCAAATTATAATCACCTTAATCGTCATACTCAAAATTCGTTTAAATTTCAATTTTTTTTTATCCCTGTCGACTCCAACTAAAATACATACACAGTCAGTGATTACTAGGTAGTTGCTAATTTAAAATGCGGAGCCAGCCCTCTATCTAACGGTTAAATTTCTGAACCTTTTACCCAGCAATAGTTAATAATATGTTTTGAAGGAAGAGTCCGAACAGTAAAGGCCACATGTAGCACCTGTTACAATTAAATTCTTTGCCATAATCCCTAGTTATTAAAAATGTAAAGTGAGCCAGAATTATGGGGGAAATGAAGGTAATTCTGAGCTCCTTGCGTAACAAGAAAGCTGCGAACAACTTAATAATGGTATTTTAGAAACTTACTCTACCTGTTACTTAGATTCTGTTCGTGTCATGGAAGCATAATCTGTCCATAATGATCCATTGTGCCACAAAAAAAATCATCTTTCTACAGTACTCACACGTTCTGACTCGGAAACCGGCACAGGCACAGACTGAGGCTGAAGTCCGAATGTTCATATAGTAATTTCCAACTATGGCAAGGATACAACCTTTGTTGTACCGGCTCTAGAAAGTAGCATGCTCTAATCTAAATCATGCTAAACATTTGGAAGCATCCACTGAAATGTTTTCACCGTCCTGTCAACGTCGAGGCAATGGACGAGCCTGTAACATCGTGTGGTAATACATACATACATACAAATATATAAAAAAAAAACAGGAAAATCACAGAGTGGAAAAAGCAGCTGAAATGTTGGTGTTGGTACATGTGCGAATATGGTGGATGGACGGTGGGCAATGCCACATACGGTTTGGAGATAATAGCAAATAATTACGACTATTATTAATTTTATGACCATGATTAAATCATTTTAGATTATATAATTGGTTAGCATGTACATACATAAGAGAATCAGGACCGGAAATTTCGCCCAATGCTTGTAAATTCAGTCATTAAGTCATATAAGTTATTTTACCATGTTTTCAAATTAAATATCACTTGATGCCTTCAAAACTCGGGTAGACAAAGTTGCCATTCCATTTCCCAACACACTTGGACAGACCTGGTCAATAAAGCCATAATAAAAGCAACTCGTCCAAAATGTATGCTGCAGGTATGTAGCCATCTATATACAATACACCTTTGAGCGAAATTCAAATGAAGTCACACTTGATGTAAGTATGCAAAAACCATTACCTGTCTGCAGAATACATCATTCTTATTATTAGCATTATAAACCTTTGTGCCGTTTCTGACCACTCACATTAATCGGCTGCAGGCTTTTGTAAATTTGCAAATACTCAAGACCCCAGACAGCGATTGATGAATAGAGAGAGAGAGAGAGAGAGACAGGGCAAAATAGTTTCAATCCGGCAACCAATTTTACAAAGCAGTGATGATTGGTGATTCCCTCCATGTCCACATTGAGAGGCTTCAAGACTGAATGAAGTATGTAGATTTCCACGGAGATGTAAAATAATGAGAACTACCACTGTACTACACACGTTTGAGAGCATCACTATCAATAAAACTGACTTAAAGCTGACAGGGTTGGCATGTTCTAATGTCACGTTAAATACTGAATACTTTCTCACTCCAAACGACAACATGTGGTTGATAAGTGGAGTTTGGTTTTACCACTTACAACTGCTGGTATCCTCTTGTTATATTTTAATGTAAATGAACAGCACTGCACTCCCTCGCTCATTTTTCTAGAATGGTGGAATTAACAAGTTTTAAATCCAATACCAGTCAAAGGGACAACGAGCGATGAGCAAAATATCAAAGCTCCATCGGGGTTGACGCAGGTTGTCTCCGGGGTAAAACCTCTCTAGAGGATTCCTCTCACTTGCTGTCTCATAGAAAATTCCCTCCTGACATTCACATACACCTTCATTATTATTACTAAGTATAATTATTATACCTTATGCACTACTGTTCAAGTATGAACTGGACGTGGAGCTATACTTCGGAAAAAATATTAGCGATGGAGCAGTCATATATGTAAAAATGATATCATCTTTCCCTTTTTGCTAATATTTACTCTAAACCAGTAAGAGAAATGGGGAAGATGAAAAAAAAATCCCAACCTTTTACTTAATAAAGAGGGAATAATGAAAACAATGAGAACAGATGTCGTAAGCACACCTACCTACCTTTTCTACCTACCAGCGAGCCCAACCAGACCCCGGTAACCAAAGAGTTGGACGAAGCAGGAGATCAACTGACCAGTTTTTCAGCGCTTCGTTTGATAGCCCTAATATTACTACATTACTAAGTATGCTCAAAGCCCACGCCAGAGGAAAGGTAAATTGTGAACAATTCTTAATTACATCTTAATCAAATTTATCAGTTGGAATCTTAATGCTAACCGATCCTAATTTGAATACTAGAAGTGCGTGATTGTCTTCACACCTTCTACAAAAGGTAAAGGATAAGGATCCGGAGAGAAAGAAACATCAATTTAGAACTACACTCATTACATGACCTTTTATCATGTCTGAGTAAAACCTTAAATGAAGAACGTGCCCCTCTCCCCATACATCTAAAACGACATATCCGGTTACACATAATTGTAATCTTTGATGGATAACCTCAACACTCGAGCTAATTAAAACTGCCAACATTGCCCAAATCGAATAACACGATGCTGTCTTCAACCAGTATTAATAGAAAAAAATCAGCGATGCGATGAATAAAAGTAGTATTTCATTGAGCGCGGGTAAGTGAGAATGCTGTTCAGGTAGTCAGACCGACACAAGAATTTACTTCCCTAGAAATGATTAGGCTCCCTCAGAAAATTGATCAGAGGATAGAGCCCAGCCAGAGAAACACTCACATGCGACTTGGATAGGCAACCTTGTAGAAAAAGCAACATGAAAGTGCACTCAGGTTTAAATAATTTATACAGGAAAGATTAGTGGCGCATTTTTAACATTAACTATCATATTAAATAATAATTACATCAATTGGAACAGCAATCAAGAAACAATCATCTTCTGCTCTGCCAAACATCCCACCACACTACACTGAAACTCCTTTGAAGACCCCTACACACAGATTTCTTTTTTTTTTCCCAAGATGGAAAGCCATGTGCATACACATTCATTCTGAGTCGCTCCTGCATGGAGCAAATTGGAAAGAAAAGTTGTAAAACGCTTGAAGTCCTATGAATGAGTGGAAATGGAAGTGAACTGCACTAGTCCGATTACATGAAACTTCCGTTTTATCGTAATCCGGCTTTTTTTTCTGATTTCTGGAAAACTAATTATAAAGACTGTAGATATGTTACATGCCGATAGCTCCAAGGGGCAAAGCTGCTTGGGACCATAAGAATAAAAAAAAAGTGTTGATTGTTCCCCTATACATAAAGCGTACCTACACAAGGTAGTCGTCATATCCGAAGAAGAGATACCAGTTGAAATTTCAAACTAAGAGTTGTTAAGAATTCAGAATTTGATGGTCCTGATGTCTACTGTGGAGCACGGTCATATTACTTCCTCTGCACATGACTATAGTCCAACATGTTGGAAAGAGAGAGAGAGAGAGAGAGAAACAGTAGCTGAAGAGGCAAGCTTGCAGGAGCTTCATAATGAGAATAATAATAGTAATAATGTGCAGAAGCACATTTTTTCTCAACTATTCCTCGCATGGTTGCTTGGGTGCACTTTTCTTTGAGTCTAGCTTCGTCTACAATCATGAGCTAATTACAAAATAAGAGTCAAGTAAGTGTTACCAACATAACTTTGTACTTACTGATTGTTACATTATATACGCTTCAGATCCATACAGGATTCCTCGATTTCTACAAAAAAAAAAATGATTACCTTTGTGCCATGAGGATTTGTCTAAGTTGTTCGACACTTGGTCATATCATCTGTTGGGTACACTCGGCGTCATTTGCAAAAGTCATCTTTTCAGAAAATAGGTGGAAGACAATGAGAGGAAATATTGGGAAACGATTAAAATCAAGTTTCCCGATGGATTTATGTGACAGTACACTGATGGCAAAGTGTAACTTCAGATACTTTTTCTGTCATGTATGTACCCCTCAAGAGAGTTCCCACCATTGAATATATTTTCAAAGCTCAATGCGGTTTCAAACTAATGATTTCCACGGAGTTATTAAGACGTGAGGAAACCAACAAGTTTTTATTCCACCACCATGCATGCACCAAACATTGAGGAGAGCAGACAAGTGCATCAGGAGACAGGATGCAATAACTTGAAGCAGAAGCACTGCAATTCCATTTGTCTACACTGCATATGATGTGCATGTCTAGGAAGAACTGGGGGGAACACATATTGAAACTTATCTTGCTTTTAAGTTGAGAGGTGTGAAAATATTCGGAAAGATATACCAGCCAATGGCTTTGTGAGACCCCAGCTACCAAGTTTCTTGGAGATTATCTTACAAGCAATAAATTATTTACTTGTATGCTTATACAATGAGTCCCATACATAAGGATGCGTGCCTACACTGAGGGAGCAACATATGAACACACATCTCTGCACTTACACATTACATTCTACTCAGCTTTCATACATGTGCTTACATGACATACAGTCACATTGTACATTTTCTAAGGGATTATCTTCACGTTGAGCTGTTCCGCTCATTTTCGCGTGCTTGTGCATACAGAGGTGCAAATGAGAGAATTTCCTTGTATATATGAGACCTGTACACAAAAAAAAATGTAATGCAATGTAAGCCTCCCTACCTGTGTACAAGTTCCTCTCCAAAACTGATGGTCGCAGCGTCACTCTACATTTCTACTTTGCATGTGTCTACCTTCAAACAACTGATCTCCTTCAGGTAAACTCTTTGCTCCTGACCTTTGCCAACAGTGTAGAGAAACTACATTCAGAGGATTGAACACGAAAAAAATTTAATTTCGAGAATGTTGTGTCGCTGCATAAGGCAATGAATTTGTCTGATTACTAAAGGGTCAATCATTGAATCTCGTAAATAAGAAATGATAATGCAAATACGATGTAGGGAAACCTCTGTGAAGCCTAATGGCATATTTCTAAGAACTTCCATGATTTCACTTTTATTCTTTTTAGATTGCATGCCAAAATACTAATTTTAGGGTAGATTAATTCTTCAGTCAAGTAATTTTGACTCAAGTGACTCCTAAAATGCCCTTAGAGAATTTTTAAATTGAATTCCTGCACGAGTTTCTTCCCATATAGTGGTCGGTTCCCTACAGATGATCACTTTGACAGTGTAATATTTTGCAAGTCTCACACACTTCTCCGAGAGGTTCTCCGTTGCTTCATGGATTAACGTGGACTGGATTTATGGTATCTATTAACCTCTGTCGAGAACGACTACCTGGGATTCATGTGGTAATGCCATAATTCCAACGTAGATAACACCCTTGCAATCCAGCCAGACAACAGGAAAAAGAAGTTATGACATGAAAACACGATGTATACCTTGACTTCTTCGTAGAAATCAAGGGTCAAAGCTAATATTTGTGTGTGTGAGGGGAATGGCAAGCGTTTTTGGAGGTATGTGTTAATGCGGAGGGGTTCAGTGTAAAAATAACAATAATAATTACTACTATAAAATATTCAGTAAGTCACGTTCGGCATGATGGGTAACGTGGATCAGTGTGAGGATTCCCACCATTTCCAATCACCCTCCATCGTCCGAGTAATTTAAAATATATAAGGGTTTATCCGGCAAAATTTGAACCTTGTGCATATAAATACATTTAGAGATCTCCAACCCTTTAAAAAATTTACATGGCCCAGAGGAATGACTGCAACATTGCAAAGTTGGTTGTTGCTCCCTTATAAATTGTTACGACAAGTGGATAATATGCTAAATGTTTTGTAATCTAAAGCGTAATGTAAATGTTTATATTTTAATATGTAGGAAGCCACCAGTTCGAGTCATAAATTAGAGGAGGAAAAGGGTAAAAGATTTGATTTAGGTGCCTTTGGCCAAAGAGATACTTTTTGAGCGTTTGAAGTTCAGACCATGAACCACCTTGAGAATCTATAGAGTAACATTCCCGTCGTACGTGCTACATACGACAGTTGTTGTTCACTCGCTCATCTAACCGCCCAAGGTGAGTTATCACTTTTCAATTTCCAATAGATAGGTAAATCCTATTAAATTTCAAGCCACGAAAAGTACATAAAAACAATAAACTACGACGACCAAGTTGTAATTAAGTGAGGCTTATCAAACTGGAGAGTGTGAGAAGACCAAACAAGCGACACCACATTTTAATTCCTAATTTTTCAAGCAATACGTCTTGACCATTTTTACTCATTTCCATTCCCTCACTCTGTCTCCATCCTACATGTTCCAGCCCTGTCAACGTGCCCAATTATCACACACATCTCTATTTTTTTTATGACTAAATACTTCGGACAGGTTCTCAAAAAATCAGATGCACAGAGTCCATAATATTAATAGAAGTCTTGAATAAATTTCATTCGATAAAAAATTATCCCCCATAACAATTAACCCAGTACAGATGTACATTTTAAATTTCAAAGCAAATTCAAATGAGACTTTTCACACTGTATTAATCAAATCAGAGAATATTTGTGAAACAAGTATCCTCCTTTAATTACCTTCCACTTAAACTTGACCTACAAAAGAAACTCAGTTATTTTACTTGACTCAATTTAAAGACATTAATTCACTGGGAATGAGCTTAATCCAATGTAAATTTTATTCTTCATAGAAATTATAATGTCCTCCGCAAACTTTCAATAGGAGTACTGTAGTATTAGGGCTACTGGCTGATTTTCCGAAAGTTTCAACTACACAAGAAATGTGTAAATTATATTAATGCAAATAAGTACCTTATACATTACGTATCCCCGTTTAAGTTACCACACTGGCGCCAACTTAATTAAGATTATTGATGAGTTGAGAAGGAGAAGCCGTCCTCCAATGTTCAATATAGGAAACTTAATTGATCCATAATTACTACTACTTGAACTCCTCTTAACTAGACAGAAGACACTTTTACAAGAAGTAAAACACCGAGAGAGTACAGCCGGTCTTTTGAAAAACTACAATATTCACACTTGAGGTAGTAACTCCCAGTTGTTATCCGACCGAGTGTGTTTACTCAGACTGCCATAGACAGTGTGAACGGTTTTGAAACCGTTTTATAACAAGAAGGGCAGGCAGAAACTCCAACAGTGATGGTCATGGTTTCCTATGGTAATTAATTGACACTGTCCAAAGATGAAGACCATGCATGGAAAAAGCCGCATAAAAAAACTCGCTCAACTCGTTCCATCTTCCTTGAGAAGCTCTTGTTCTGCTGCTGTTGATCCTCATCATGTTCGTCCATCCGCCACAATATTGCCCTCCCTTAAAATAGAAAAAGCAACTCCCTTTTTCCTTGATTCTTTCTGTTTCTCCTGCTTAAATAAGCATCTCCAACAAAATTGTATATAAAGAGAGTCAGTCACAGTCACCGGCTTTAGAAAAAAGTGACTACTTGCGTTCCTCTCTCTCCTACGACTATTCGCAAGGAATTTATAAAAATCTTCAAAAAAAAATCCACTCCTCTTGCCGTTGTTCACAGTCAAGTCAGTATATGTAGTACTGTATGCTGTATGTATGTAATTACGTATACGTATGTAGCAGTGCTGTATCCGTATGTCCGCAGTGCACACACACACACACATACATACACACACTTCACTCTACGTACTCCATCCCTTGGCTGGATACTTTACAATTGGGATTTGATACCTGCACAATACAGCGATAACTTATTTTGTGCTCAAGTGTGTGTATGTATTCTCATAAGCTGGCATGAGATGGTTGAATTGAAATGAGAAGATACCGACATTTGCTCGGAGAGCGAGAGAGAGAGAGATGAAGAAGGAGCTGTTGTGGGGAGTTGTGTGTCTAATGTATCAGCATATATAAACCTTGCCTTGTGCGAACGCTGTGGTGCATCTTCTTCCTTCTGAAAGAAGCAGACAAGCTGAATATTTTATAGGTTATATACCCTGAGCATGGAGCTACATACATAACTCCTACTCGTACACACAATAATAAATACCTACGCTGATAGGACAATGAAGAATTTATACGGATTAAATGGCAATACAATCTCTCTCTCCTTGAGCACTTCACTACAAGTTTACTCACTCAAGTAGACACATAAACAGATAAGTACACGTGCGTATACATACATGTTTCTTACTTGTGGCTCATTTCATGACCAAGTCATATATCGACCCTGAATAAACTAATACTAAACTAATTTCATGACCAAGTGTGACTCCGAGACTTGGCACATATGTAATTATGTACTATGCCTGTATGTATATAGGAGTTAAAAAAACCAATCCTACATGGACTCTTGTTACAATTAACACTCACTCTGTGTACGTGAGTGTTTGAAGCTATAAAATAACAGTATAACCTCACAAAAATTCAAGAATTATTACTCTCTTTAGTCAACCTATGATTTTCATAAACCTAGGCAGTCAGCACCCAAGCAGATCATGCATGGAGGAACACGATCAGTTCGAACTTAGCACACATTTAATGAGTATGTATGCTGAGATTTGTACACTCAGTGCACCCGCAAACTCCCTCGAGAAACCACACAGAAGTAAGCAATTCAAACAGATGTTAGGGCCAACTCAAGTTTGGAAAAACCAAAAGACTGATGTTTTAACGGTGTCCTTGGTCCGCGCCACTAAAGTGATTAATTTACTTAATACTTAATCAATTTAATAAAATTCTGAGCAACCACACACTACTACTACATCTTACGATAAGCTTCCTTTCACTGTAAAAAAGGTATGATTTCACATTAGGTCTCCAAGTGCGACGACGCAACATGCTAAATGGGAGTCATTAACGTAGCACAACCACCTATGCTGAATCAACATACTGGAAGGGCATAATCAGCTTTTGTCGAGCTTTTCAACACCAAAAGTTGTAGGGATTCAAGCACAAAATTGACAGATGATGAGAGAGACGACTAGCTCTGTGAATAATACTCACCACTAACGTGCACTTGTGTATTTTAACCACAAAACTAAAGCCAAAATGGGCAAACTCGTTTGTAATTTATAAGGTCTGACAATTTTGATGGTATCTTGTTGGCTGAATTCATGTGATGCGTAAAAGGAGGAACTTTTCATCAAATTGATTTGAAACTAAGTTAAAAAATGTAACTCCGTGAATTCGTTACGTCCACGACGTACCTCATTAGTCTAAATACCTTGTCAAGTCAATTCTGAGAATCCCCTGTATTAAAATATGGGGAAGAGAGAGAGAGAGAGAGTGGAGAGGAACGCATGTTTTAAAACTGGACTCGTCATGCGAAACCGTATGCTCTTCCTTGACGTCCTGTAAGCCCACAAAATTCCTTTCGAAGAACAAATACACTCACTGCGGACCACGTTACTTACGTAAGCGTTAAGAACAAATGGCCTATTTGATCAGAGATGATGCCTGTTCTCATGCGAGTAATCGGCTTGAGACCTGAGTAGATTGAGCTAAGTTACTAATTATGAGTCCCTCTAACAAGAAAAATTACAAATAGTAACAACACACAGGAAAGGGAGCACCAAGGAAGTTTAATTCGTATCAGATAATGCGTCCATTTGTGGGTTTCTGAATAAACGGCAAGCACTCTCTGAATAATATTCAATGACAGCCCCAATATTACCACTACAATTACACCTACAACAAGAAAGACATGGACAATAAATTATTGTTAGTTCTGCCAGAGAAATAAAAGAGAACCCCACATGAATGAATGCAAGGTGGGTGTCTCGCATTCAAACTCAGTTTATGGGGTAAACGTAACAAATCTTGAATGAGTATCTGTTTCAAGACTCTTTTTTTCCTCTTATACATTATACTGTAAATGTTTCCCCTTGTCCCTGTTTATGCAGTCCGCCTCAAGATGATAGTCCTATGATGGTACTTAATTGGAATTGTGACTCCACGTACTTACAAAGACATTAAGCTCCTGTGGCTGGTGTAGAAAAACGGGAGGGAAGTTGTGCTGCTCTACCACTCCGTTGAGAGATAATTTCAGGGGTTTTGTATTTTAAACGTTATACGTAATTGTGTGGAGAGTTGTAGAAAAAAAAGTCCGGTAAATTAATTTCCTCTTCCAGGGAAACAATTAGCAACGGTAGTCGATTCGTCATGTGTATTTAGCCGAAACTTTTTGTACGGAAAAGTGAACTACCACTCGTCATCTTATCATCATCAACACTAGCAAATTACGATTTGTCTCAGCGTAATCATAAAGTTTTTTTTTCAATGTTCCCACTCTTGTTACAAAAAATGTTTCAAAGCTGTTCGCACCACATATGACATATGTATTACACTTGGATCACAAGTGACAGGGATCGTGTGAAGTATACATTTGAAAGTTAAAAGCAAAATGAACCTTCCATCGGCAATCTCTCCCAACAAGGTACATAAACTAACCTTAAATGCTAGAATTCCCTGAAAAACGGAGTAGCAATTTGACTTTTTGCAACGTATCACAACCGCCATTCACTTTGTAATTCCCAAACTGCAATTTGGCCAATTTTTCTATAGCATACAAAGGAGTCGATCAAAAAGGAGATGGACAATGAGAATGTGGACTACCTCATTAATTAAAGGAGTAAATGGTAGAAGCGGCGGATCACAAATAAGATGCCGATTTCCCATTGAGAAATGTAACTATGAACACATTAGCATTTCACGATATGTTTCGTCTGCTGGAAGTTCAATAATTATGCGACGAACATGTTCCCACCGCTATTAGATGAGTGTTGCATCTTCCATTAGCACTTGACTTATGACTGTGATTTGTACAGATATTAATGTGTTTGAATCAAATAAGTAGAGATGATTAACTCAGCAAGAGGTTAGTTTTTTTTTCTTGCTGACTTGTAGGAAGAATCTGTCTGGCTAACCGACAACTCAGTACAGGTGCTATCACATTTCACACTTTTATTTCGTGTATCAAGAGCAACCCTCATCTAAGCTGACATGGCATGTAGGGAAAAACATGTTATGGCAAGGCCCATACACAAAACTACCATCCCGAGTGAATTCTTAGGTTGCACACAAAGAAGGCCATAATTTTTGTTGAGATGTACAAGAATTAAATTAATTGATATGATAATGGTCTCGCCTGAGAGGATCACATCTTTTTCTGTGTTTTCCAAAGTGTGAAAATTTATGTTCTCAATTCAAAGACAATTAAAATAATTCTTTGCATTGATTTTACACACATTTTCATGCTCAACATGAGGTCACAATTTAAACTATTGTCCGACAGTAGCATCTCCCTGCCAGCTCCTCCATTCACAGTAGCTACTTTTTGTGAGCACACATTTGTACACATGCTATAACAAGTAGCAAAAAAGACATTATTGGGGACAAAAAATTACCTGATTTTTTCAATGGGCTACACTCCTGTAACAAGTCTGACATTACCGTAATTCTCATAAAAACTAACGAGGGGACCATTGATGAAAACCCTAATTGGTTGAAGTTACGAATCATAATTTCACATTCTGACTGGACACTAAACAGTTAATTGTAGGCCAAATGACTGTTTTCCTCAAAGTTTTATGAAACAGTGCCGAAGTGTATAACTACTTCTAGGGAATCATTGTAACCAAGTCTCCAGGGGTTAACATTAAAACAATACTAAATAAAATCAAGGCTTACAACTTAAGAAGAATTTGACTCTACTCTTGAAGCTTCCAGTAAGCTATGATTAAAATTAATCTGAAGAAATAAGAGCTTTGGAACCCAAGTCTAGCACTTCAAATCTTCTCCTACAAATGACTTCCCAGAATCTGCCCAATTTCTTTTTAGGATTTTAAAAATAATCACTTCATTCAGCCAGGATTTGTTGGTGTTAGGGAAGTTGTTAGTATTGATAGTAACAATAATAATTATAATGATTATTGCCAACTATTATTTTCATGATTATTTACGCTACCCTGTCGGAGGGGTAACCAGAGCAGACATGTTCAGTTGTGCAGTGCAAACACATAGCTTGGCTGTCATTAGTTGAGATCGTGCAGGGTAATGATCCACAACATTTATTATAGTTATTTAATGGATTGTTGTTTGTGTGGGAACGAGCTCATGTATTGACGAGATGGAATAACCAGAAGCAGTAGATAAACGTCAGATTATATTTTTAAGCTCTTCCGAAGACAACTCCTCATGCTCAGAGATGGGGGTTTTAGAAATGAAGTAGGCAGTCTCGTGAGATTACTCGGAAGAAAGTGATGCAATAGCTAAATAATAAAACAGGACAGATTTGTGTACAACCAGACGTTGATGTCTTGATGTGAAAGGACCATAATCTGGATTGGCTTTTATGTACAAATCATCAAACTTTACACAGGAACATTGTTTCGACCAACGATTTAATTCTCCGGCTACCTCAGCTCTTATGTTTTGTAAAATTTAATTACTCACGGGCCTATCTCATACTTGCAGCCACTTATTCTTACAAAATAATTATATAGATACAAACCTCACTGCTTTTTGTGTTTCATTTCAAACTATCTATTTTTTTTCTGGATTCTCTCGAGAATAGATTTTATGACCGCACTAAAATCATCACGGAGTCATAAATATATGTACGCTTAGGAATGACACAGCAAAAAATACTCTTAATTTGACCCCACGATATCATTGTAATGCATAGCAGACATTTAATAAATGTACATGCTAGGTACGGGCAAGGGGTAAAAGTACCAATCACACCACAAGAGAAACAACATTTTCACAGATAAAATCAACATTTCCTCAAACGGCTGGGGGTAAACAATAAAGGATGCGCATATTTTTTAAGACTCGGCAAATATTTGCAAAATTCTTATACCTGTAATTATGAACTCCATGCTAACGAGTGCCGTTGAGCTGGAGTTAGTCTCAGCCTCCTCTTGTCTACAGCATTCTTTTTTACCAGAGTACATTCAGTTTATTCCAATCCACATAGTACGCGAGAATATCCTCCATTGTACAGCTAGTATCAGGCAGGATCTCAATGAATGAACGCATATATCTAAAATAAATACTTACCCATAAAAGCGAGTAAAATATATCTATTGTTGTACTATACATTCCTGACGTTAGGTGAACCCTCTGAAGGTTACCAAGGCTGGGAACATTAGCACGGAACAAATATCATGACACAATATCTCGAAGGAAGAAAACTTCATTCATTCGTCAAAGGAGTAGAACATTGAATGAATTTAATTACAGGAGGTTGTGAGCCGCAGATTACATATAAGGTAATTCATTGAAGCCAACAATAACTTATCATCAATTTGTACGACAGGTAACAACAACTCGTTCTTCACACGAGATAGATATTTGTGCAGAAACCAGATGAAACTTGAGTCGATATATGTGAAAACCGTGGGAAAAACTTTCTCATTGACCCGCAGTAGACGAGTAGATTCTGCCAAGAAATCACATCGTCGGTGGTACAGCCAGACATATCAGACAGACCATTTACGTGATAGACGCATGTGATTTACTGAGCCCCTGAACAGCCTGAGACAACCAAGCTTGTGTACACGAGGAGAAGAAGCCAATAGCCAACGGAGACGGACCTTGAAAGGAAAGTCCGGAACCAGGATGTACTCTCTCTGAGGTTTTGCGGTATTACGTTGATCTCTATCCTTGTCCTCCTACATAGGAAACCATGTGTCCAAGAAACACTCTACACGCTACTTGAGCTGATGACAATTGGAATGATTTCCATGCAGGCACATCTTTCTTGCACACACATTGGCCCTTCTTGTGAGGAGCACTGAAAGAGTGAACATGCATCTCTTTCTTTCACTCTCTCTCTCTCTCTCTCTCTCACTCTCTCGCTCTTCACAATGACTTTTACTAAATCACGCTTTGATTCCTCACTGAAATCATCTTGAGAAGACTACACACACAGACTCTTGTGTCGCCCAGAACATCACTTGGGATTTCAACAGATACGCTAAACTATTCTTGTTGCCATTTGCCTGCCACATCCATCGTTTAGTTCCACGATGAGGCATAAATAACGTGAACACAGTCATTGTAGGTACATACGAGGGTGGCTTATAATACGCTTTATTCCTTAAAGCATTCTAGGAGCCACTACTACTACTCCTCTTGACTCTACTTCACACAAGTGCAGCAACAACAGTCAAGAAAGAGTAAGTGTATCTGACTTTGTAATGTACTGTACGTGCATATGCAGGGATTGAAAGACTGGCCTTAAAGATCCATATAAATGTACGTTTATTGTATGGTAGGCTTTGAGCTACATATGTAGACATGCCTTACCGTATAAAACAGTGGCATATGTAAGTACATACTTGCTATCTTCAAGAAGGGAAAGTATAGGGGTGTACACACAACAATTCACATAAGAGTGATTTTACTTGAGAGGAGAATTTTTTTCTCATGATTTCTGTTTGTACTGGATGCTCTCCCGCTGAAAAATAATTGATAATGGAGGAAAAGAAGAATGGATTAAGCAGTGCGTATAACGGAGCGAATCTCCTCTAGATTTTTGTTCGAAATTGAAAAGGTTGTAGGAGAAAACTTGGATGAAAACTACCACGTACATTACAAAAGGAATCCAGAATGGCAATATTCTGTCAAACCTTAATGGTGGCTTTAAATTACATTAAAAAATTCTCATGCCAATCTTCACCTTTACAGAATGAGCAGGAGAGCTCTGTAGCTCTGTGAAGTTATCCTTAAAACCTTCAACAGACTACGGTATATTGGGGTAGCTCTCTTCTATGGGGATATTTGTACGAACTGTTGAAGCTCCACAGCCATGGACTGTGGACGATACTCAAGTGAACTTTTATGTCCAAACAGCTCATACTCCCAGTAGTAAGTATCAGACACATATTCTTACACAAGGTCTCTTAATCTCGTACTTTTATCGCTTACTTACATAAGTTACTTCACTTGCTTCCACCTTGCCAGGTATGTGTAGATATGTAGAGACGTGCCGACGTATACGTAATTACATAAATATGTAACACCCAGTCGGAATTTGAGTAAACAAAAATCTCCCTTCTCGTCGTTAGCATATGCAACTCCTACCAATATTAACTATTTTTACTTGTGGTTAATTGAATAATCCCATGAAACTGGAAGTAAATCAAGGGTATAATTTTTCCAGGATTAGAGACATCAAAAAATCCCCATCGGTATATATGACAGATTCAGAAGAACCTGTGAATCACGTACGTATGTATATGTACAAGAGTTTGAGCAACCGACTCCTCTCAACTTGTTCCTGAACTATGGATTATAAAGTCTCTGCATGGAGAATAAAATTCCGACTACGATAGGTACGTGCCTATTTTACGACCACCACATTAACATTCGTATAAATGACTCGTGTAGTGACAATATTATGATACGACTGATATATAATGTATAATTGAGACAGACGCGACGGAGGTGTCTTCTATAAAATTGCGGAACACAGTCGTCGTTTCTCACTGATAAAGAACAACTCTCAAATAACACTTTGTGAGGCATAAAACTCCTGACGTTGGATGCTTCTGCACCAGAAAAGGAGGAAAAAAAAGGTGACGGAACGTAGGAATATCTCTAGCTTTGGAGGTAAACTTAGAATGACGCATCCAATTATTTTGCCTACGTCATTACACATTCAGCTTTTAAATAGCTCCTCCAATCTTTTCTTTCTTTATCCTTTTCCTACAGTAGCAATGAGTGGTACGGGAATTTCAAACTTGAAGACTAAAATTACCCCCTTCTATGTAAGTATTAAGGTTTAGGAAGGTAGTATATGCTCTAAACTATTCGTTTGACCAAACAAAAAAAAAATCAAATGTTGCACCAAATGCAGTAGTCACCAGATTATGTTTTCATCGGCTCAAACAAATAGAGGAATGTAATTTTTACACCACCGTAGCAGCATCAGCCACCAAAGAGGTTCCTGTTCTTTGTCTCTTCAAAATATAAAACCATACATGCTACGGTTCGGACGTGAGTATTGGAAACAATCAAATGTTCATGGACTGAAGTTTTTGATGGAAGTTTTTCTATAGGATTTTTTGATGACTTTATTAATTACTAAATTCACTCTAATATACAATAAAAACAGACCATTAGAAAAGCCTAAAGTGAGTACTTAACCATGGAGACTCGGCTCAGTTGAGGCTACAGGGATGCTGCGATCCGTAACGTAGAATCTTTAAAGAAGAAAGTCTGGAAGACAAATATCATTTCCGCCTGTCAGACATTTTTACTCCTCAAGATTCATTCCCTTTTCCCAAAATCCTTTTCATGAATAAACATTTTCAGTATACTGCAAACCATATTTTCCGCCTGAACTTCTTCTTCTTCCCTACCTGAGAATACAATCATCTCCTTCGTAATATCTTCCCACCATTCCAACTCTTGTGAGCTGTCCTGATTGCATTAATAAAATACCCAGCAGTGGTAGGCCTTGCAGGAAACCCGTAAGTTAGACAGATTGTAGTCTACAAGGTACAGTAGTAGTAGTATCCTCATTACAAAATAGAATTCGCTGTCTAAAACATGTCAATATGCGAAACATGAAGGGTAAGGAAGGCATCAGAGGCATGTAGCTTATGAAGGAATACTTCAGGAAGATCAACCCATCTGTTGCTTGTTTTAAAGCCGCCAATTAATTTCCAGCAATGGAAAGATAGACAGGACATGTATCTGAGTACAATCGGACTACATTAAAAATTTGGTGTGTCATGTCATGATTCTCATTAACTCAGTCTTTTGTTTCAGTCAACAGACGAAAGTTTACGATTAGTCAGTTGAGAAATTCCAAGTATTTTTTTCTATCCCACCTTCTGAGAGTCTTTTTGCGAACGAGCCTCGATCTCTATATAGTGTTTGTCCTGACGCTCTTTCTTACTCGCACAGAAAGTAGTGTAACAGTTTGCATTCATCCTTCGACTGTAACATAATTGATAAGTTGGAGCTCTTCCACTAAATTTAATCCATTCAAGGAGTAAAAACATTCCTAAAATTTAGCTTTGATTCATAACTGAGAAAATTATTAACATTCTGTTCCACATACTGCCCGCTTTAACACAGATAATCAACATGCTACAACTGTATTTATAATTTAGTAAGTCATATATTTTATTCCAACTGCTATCACAATATGATTACATTAGAGGATCATTCATTTCTTTACCTACACTTAGAGATTTTTTATGGCTGAGTTTTGCCCTCACAATTTCTACAAATTAATCTGTCGTGAGTTTCTTTGAGTGTAGATAATGGAGGGACTGTATTCCAAAAAATATTCATCATTTCCGTATTTTTTATCGTTTCCAACGGCTCTATTGCAGTATTGGGATTTCCCTGAATCTAATTAATTAAGCCTTCTCAACTACAACAATTCCTTTTCCTCACTCCCTCGAATTACATCCGGAATCAAGAGTGTTCAGCGTAAGGTAAATAAAAATGAGTCAAGCTCCGTGCAAAACGTGGAACTGAGGTATCTACAAAATTCAAGAGATCGTTATCAGGGCTATTGTCAGACAAAATACCTATTACAAGCAGTGCGACATCAATTAGAACACTTAACACTACAGAAATGGGAGTAAATGAAAATTCCAGGGATTCCCAAGGATTACCTACAATGACAAACATTTTCCAATTCTGCATCTCAATGATCCTTACAAATCGGAGAAGTTGGTACTTTCCGAGATGATAATGATAACTTTTCAGAAGGCGGCCGTACTTCAATTAGCTATTATGGGACAATAATCAGAAGACAGTATGACTGACGGGAGTACCTGGTTGAAACCCTGATAATGGTAATAAATTGTTCCACTCAGAATTTAGTTTGATTTTCAAGAGTGCTCGAGATATGTAAATGCCGTGAGCTGCTGACAGGATGAATGAGTTGATTGTGAATTTCTTTTGAGGTGATATTATGAGTAGAACTTGGAGGGTAATTTAGACTCTGTACCGCGTGTCCCAGGAGTCTATCCGTGGAGGATTTTTTTTATTGTTAGAAAAGCAATGGAATAATAATTACAGGGATTTTAGCCTCATAACAACCTGACAACGCACAACGGTTTCATTTTCACCTGTCTGTCTTCCGTTGTTCCGTTAGCCATTCCTTGTGTACAAGTCGAACCTGACGGAGTAACATCGTGTCTTGTACTCTTGTTCATAGGCATAGACAGTGGGTACATATGCATAAAGAGTATCATTAAAATAATTCCTGGGCCGTACACTTCTACCAGATTGCTGTACGTATGTACCTCAGAGTTGAAAACCCCCCAAAAACACTGACTTCCCTCAGTCAGTAATAGCTAGTTGTGCACTGCATTGATACTCATTTGTTTATTTTAGCCACACTAGGAAAAAATGATGATTGTTGGTTACTTCATGTAATATCTGATGATTTATGCTTATCTCGATGGCTGTATAGTTGCTATTTGGAGTGTTATTACTTATAAGATGGAAACGTCGGTGGATAATATAAAGTGAGTATCAGTCTGACTTCAGTTCCTTGTTTACCACTTGTGCATACATTGGCAGAGGTAGACGGGGTTGGATTATACTAACAATATTTGGGCAGGGAAGGTAAGCAAAGAGCTGGGGACTCCGACTGGCCAGAATTCACTAACTACTGGGAAGGTACATGTATCTATGTACATATCTGTACATATGGAGGTAGAAAAGAACGATAAAAAACGACTTGTGGCCGTAAAGTAATCCTTACGGTGGAAGGTAGTATTGTTGTTAATGCAATCTGTCAAAGTGGTATGAAATGCGTGGGATGGCGTTAATTAGTGGATTCATCATATCACGTCACGTCACTCACGCGAATCCTCTTCAAGTGGCACGTTCCTTCTCCTCCAATAATTCCTCCAGAGACACTCACAACAGTTCCAAGGCCCGTCCTCCGGAGTGACAGCCCAAACCAGATGTACTTGTCTATAAAGGGAATGGTATTGATAAGTTTTTATTATCCCATGCAAGCACTTCTAGTAGGTATATCACAATCCTATTATTATTGTTGGCTTTCGAGTAAAAATCCTTTGAAATTCAAAATCCCATACTGTCATAGTAGCAGGTCAACAGTAGTGGTTGTACTGAATAAAACTTGCAGGCCTAGTACTCAAGGCACTGTTATTTTAAAATTGAATTAAACTAATTATCTTTGAACGTGCTTTGCATGGGAAATGATGTCGAAATCAAATTGAGGTAGCATTTGAAATTTTCTTCCCCACTTCGGGAAAATGACAGGGACTGAGCGCCACTTGGATGTGAAATACTTACTTAAGGTAAACAATGCGGAAGGGCAATCACCGTAAAGGATACAAAGTGGCCAGTTGATACGTTGATAGAACAAAAAAATATGTTAAGTGGAGAATTGCTCCGGCGTCTTTCAGCCATTCCCCTCATTCAGCTCCTCCTCATGATCTGAAAATACCACATTAAGATAAGTACATGATGAAAGCCGGATTTCACTGTAATATTTACACACAGACACAAACACACACACACACACACACACAGAAGAGCACGTCACACCAAGACTCCTTCTAGTAGTTGTTGGGAGTATGATGCATATACGAACAATCCCATTATTTTTTCAAGGGTATAAAATTATTACGACTTTGGGGACGTGGGACACATCCGCCTACTCTGAATTAAACATGGTAACAATGACACTCTGCAACACCGTTTTCTCCTGATTTTTAGCACTAAAAAGAATCTCTAGCCATTTGAAGAAATGTTTCTCCTCAATAAAGAATCTTTATTGTATCACATTAGGAAAACATGCTAATGAGAAAAATGTACAATAGTGTAGTGTGCCAAGCCTATGTGTAGTGAGTATGTATTGTAACTATGTATGTATTTATTGCAATTTCTTGCTGGACAAGTCCGACAGTTGAACCACGTAAGACTCTCTTGTGCCTAGTCGTTGATTTCCCTTATTTTGTAAAGAGAGTGGGATGCCATTTTGACAGGTGTAAGTCAGGAAAAGATGAATGGAGATTAGTAGTCAATGAATGGGAGTCAACTTTTCTCTCTTGTGTACGTACAAAATAAATATCCTCATCGAATTTGAATTCCGTGTGCCATTTAAGTGTGCATAGCTAAAACATTTCAAATGATGGATTACTGTCTCCTTCATCTTCTCTTTTCTTTGTCCATGCGTCACTTCTTCAGCTCGTCAAATTGCTATAGTTGTGAGGCACGTATGATTTTCCTTAAAATTCTTCCCTGTCATAAAACCAGGGCTCTTGGTTGCACAAGGAGTAAGGTGAAGTAACACATTATTCATTATTCTCCTTACCGTACGGCTGAATCAGGAAGATGGTTATGCATGTATCTACCTTAATTCAAGAATTCTTCAAAAGCAAGAATTTCTTCATTTACACTAATTGGGAACGAAATAAGTAATTAATTATGTACATAGCACCCTTTCGTGCTCAAATTCCGCTACTGCCCATTGATACAACTGATTGTAAAAGCATAAACCTGCCTGAATTTTTAGACATAAAATAGCCATACCTTCAATAAACACTCCCGTGCTTGAGTAAGAAAAAATCTCTTGTATCTTGTAACGATCCGAGTGATCAGGTTAAATAATATAATAAGGGCACCTAAGACGCTAAGCTAAATCTTCCAAGTTCTCAATCAAATCTGAGAGTACACAGGTTCGCCCATCAGATGTCTCAAAGAACATGAGGGTTACATCCATATGACATGTTACACTGTGTAACTTGTCAGACACAAAAATTTGATATGACCAGGTGTGTACTTCAATGGTGTGGCAGTTATATGTCTATGTAGCTGCACTTGACTAAAATGAAAAACATAAGCATGGACATGTTAAGTAATGGATTTTTTTCCCTCGTGCATTATTCCTACAAGAGATATGCAATGGTACAATTTTGCATAAATAATTGTACCTATGTACGTTGCGGATGGAGGGGCAGAAAGATTATGACAAAGTGAAGTAATATCTGAATGTTGAAAACCAAGAGAGAAAGAAGTCAATAAAAAGAGAATTTTTACGTTTGATAGATAGTTGCTCTAACCTGTGCATCTTCCAAGTGATTATATTGTATTTTTGAGGATGTTATCTTCACCTGAAGTGTCCATAAAATCAAGTCAAACTGCCAATTTGATTGACTTAATCGGTTTGCATTGCTTTTTACGACTATTTTCCCCGTGTCATAATGTAAATGTAAACTGCTCACAAAAAATCTTTACGAATTTTCCACTAGATTTAACAATCACGGAGTGTCATGACTCATTTATCGGAATCACTTAAACTTGTCTGATTGAATGTACCCCACGAACTGTAGATATACTTTATGTCCTAACATTTTAACGCCTCAACGTTATTTTGCCAGGAGCAAAAAGAAAAAATAAAGAGATCTTCATGAGGGAAACTTAAATAGAAATATTTCCATGCAATTTTTAAACCTGCCTACAGGAAATTAATAAATTCAAAGATAAGAGCCTAGATATTGATACAGACCGTCATATAGTGGTATAAAGTAGAGTAAGAAAAGATTTGATGGGTCTTAAATGATAAATGATTTCGTTCAATTGTATTGTATCAAACTGTTTGATTCAAAGAGACGTCTCGGATCAACCAAGAATGTGAGAAAGTTGACGGTTACAATAAATACTGTATTAAACAATGAAATTGTAAGGAAATCTTACCGGTTCAGGAAGATGAGGTGCTGCATTCCTTTGTTGGAAAATTTAACACCCTTCTGGTCCGTTGCATTGTAGAAAACTTATGTCCCAAAGTGTCGCAAGACTGATAGTGAGAATTAAGAATGTAAACACCTTTTCGTAACAAAAGGTCATTTTATTAGTGGTTGACAGCTCATTTGACGACCGTCGACTCTTGTATATATACTTCTCTCTGTCTCAACTCCGTAAGTATAGAAACTTTTTGCCGAATTTCCCAACGTCTGGGTGGAATTCCGGCAGTAAGTACGAAAACAAGTTTTGCTCTCTTAGATCTCCTGAATATGTGCATACTTGGGCGCTCGTGGCTCTGCCAAGTCTGAAGGAAAAGGAATACTGACTAAATAATGAACGTGGAACTTTTAATATAAAATCCATTGCTACATGTTTTTGTTTTCAAAAAATCAAATCCTAAAAAGATTCCAACAAAAAAGCTTGTAAATCCTGGTGTTTCACAATCAACAATGTTGTTGGTGTGGTAAGCAGTGGTCATGTTTTAAGTAGTCGTGCGCTCATACATCAAGTACTCACTCCATTAGTGCCGGGTAGTCGAGTATTCTGGCACAGTTCAACGTTCAGTCGACAAAAAATTTACTGTAGCTATTATGTACTACGGAGATATGAGCAGTGTCAATGCACGTACAGAGCCAAACGCCAGGGTTTCTTGATGTCTACCACAGTTAACAAAATACACATACGAAAACGGGCAAATTCCTACGTACAGTGTCAATACTTGAGTTTGGAAGAGCGAGCAAAGGAGTTTCTGCTAATTCGGGCGATTCCTGTCTTGTAATCCTTCTGGTTTCGACAAGTGTAATAGATACTTCTCTTCGTGTCCTCCCTGGGTTTTAAAAAATATATGTGTCTGAGACCGGGAAAAACTAAGGATTCCGTCTTCGAGATAAAAGATGAAAGTTGATTTGTTCTCGTCCACCAGCCAGTAGTGTTGCAGAAGGATGAAGAAGAAAAAAGGGAAATCCACGACACGACGAAAGAATAAACAACGAAATAAAATTAATAACAAAAAGAAGTGAAGTTCAATAAGATGAAATCAAAGACGCCGGTTCCGTTTCGCCTACTTGTTGCACCTTCCAATTGAGTCCAACAACTGAGTGAGCTTCAGGTATAATGCATGTCTGAGGAAGATGATGGGGATGAGTGTCTACCACAGAGCTGAAGTGGAAGGTAGGAAAGAAGGTAGACTGCAAGTTCTTCCTCTATGCAAGGTTATTCCTATGGTCTTCCAAACGTCTGTCTTGAGATTGTTACTTGGTTACTCCTGCCTTGCTCCTCTCATCTCGGTCTCTCGCAGACTGCCGGCGTACTTCAGCCTGAACTGTTCTAGTGATTTAGATTTGGTTCTGCTTTGACTCTTCCTTCACGACTTACATGATTCATGCCAATGAAAAATTCAAAGTTTTTTCTATTATTTCTCTCCTTTAGACATCTTCTTTAACGCTACTCTTCTTTCCAATACTGACATTTTAACTGATCTTTTCTTGCCTATGATTTTTCCTCTGTCTTCTCCGCTCATCCGGGTCTACATTGTCGGGTCTACAATGGATTGAGCACATGCTTGCGGATACAAGTAGATGTGGCGGAGGACTCTCCAAGTCTGTAAGGTAACTGTACGGGGGATGGAGGATGGTCTGTTGCGTCTGATTCTGTTAGGATATTCTTGATTGTACCATGATTTGACGCTCAGGATGACTGTTGCTGCAGTTCTTCAAACATTGTACTCATTGTATTACTTGTTATGTAATAATTAAGCAAAGTACCCAGAGCTTTCAGTGAAGC
Source organism: Allacma fusca (assembly GCA_947179485.1). Lineage (NCBI taxonomy): Eukaryota > Metazoa > Arthropoda > Collembola > Symphypleona > Sminthuridae > Allacma > Allacma fusca. Next base: position 37,980,085 of record OX359249.1, read on the forward strand.
CTGACGAACGGACAAACCAACTTTCTTCCCAATTCAAATCCAATCCGCAGAGATGATGAGGCAAAAACAACAGCAGCACTCACACTCTCAGATGAATTAACAATAAGCATACAAGACATACGGGTATGTCCTTACGTTTATTGTCATAATGACCCTCTCTTGACTGTGCACTACTCTCCTGTGTGCAACTCCTCACAGACAACTATCCTCAAGTGTGTTACTCAAAAATCCTATCCATTTTACATATATATATGTATAATTATATATAGATATATATCTTATAGGTGTTCAACGTTCTCGTTCTGCTCTTCGGTTTTACCTTGAGAAGGGCTTAACACTAAAATGACAACTTTTCAAAAGAAGCAGGAGGTCAAAAGAATTTATTGGAATGAAGCCCTCAAGTCTATAGACTGCGTTACAAGAGACGTTACTCAGAGTTGGCTTCCCCCAATAAAAACTAATTCCTTTCGTACGCTTAATAAATACTAATACTATTAATTTTTTTTATTACTTTTCCCCGCTCTACTATTACTACAGGGAAACTCTCGGAAATGATTTGGTTTTTCTGGTTTTTTTACAGTATTTCTAGTCGCTGATTTGTGAGAGGTTTGATTCCAGGGCAAGGTGCTAAACGTTGGATTTACAAGATCTCCTTGATGAAGTACGACTTGTCTACAAGCTTGTATCGTATCTAGTCTTATGTAATTATTGGCTGGGAAGTTGAAAGACAATTGAACGAAAGTATGAAGTAGAAAGGCAATGAGGAGTTGATAGACCCAGTTCACTTCACTACTTTACTCGTTTTGCACTCGTAGAAGCTTCTACCAAAGTGAACCACTAAATAGAGATTCAATCCGGATCTCAGGCAAACTTATCCAGTTGCTCAATCCCTATATGAGGCAGTCTGTATGGGTATAAATGTTCCAACGACGAGATGTTAGGCATTCCCATATGGGATATATAAAGGCTAGGAAATCATAACGTGTTACAGAAAATAAGCATTCGTGTACATACCTCTCTCTCAGTTCTTTCCTTACAATTTTCATGCCTCCTGCAGTTACGGCAAGTGTATGTAGCGCTACCTTCTGTTTCTCAATGCTCCGTCATCTCTACTATTCCGTACTGCTCTGTATGTATGAACTTACCTCAAAAAAAAAAAAAAAAACTTAATATAATTATTATACTTAGAATTTTGCCCCCTACACATATCAATATGTACCTCACAGAGGAAATCATCCGACAGATATGTATGAAAACCAATCAACTAGATTAAAGGTACCACATAACTCCCGTACGTGAATGCATGTAGGGATGGGATACTACATATTTCTTTAACACACATAATATGACTCCATTATATAAGCTTAAAGCAGGTAGCAATCATTTTTGTGTATCTGCACAGTTACTTGGAACATATGTATGTACCTTCCTCATGAAATTATACACTCACAATCAGACAGGCCCTTGGTTGCTAACACGAGAGCAGTTATTTTAAACGCAAGCTTTTAAACTTGAATGTATATTTTAACAGAAGAGGCTTGAATAGCTCAAGAGCAACTGTTCCTATTTATTACTCAGAACTTGATATACATAGCATGATTACGTAGGAATTTAATCCATGACAGAATTGACTTGTGTCGGTTGTCTTCTCCCTCTGTACATCTTCTTTCAATGTACATAGATTTCCAGATCTGGTACCTTCTATTTGGCTATGTATGCATGTGTAGGTATTTTTGTCCTCGCATGTACATATTTGATACGCCTACAGATACTCGTTAATTATGCAGGTAAATATTGGATGAGGCGTGCAATTTGTTTCGCTTTTCCCAGAAAATTAATTACAAGTACTCGAGAGTGCATTTTGAGGTAATAAGGATCATTGCTAATATCGTGTGATGTGGTCATAGCTTCATAAGGCCTTGATGGAAATTTAACATGCAGTGAGGTAAATACATTTTGTTAATTCTACGTTCCCCAACAAGTTTTGCGATTACTTGAGAAAATCCCTTGGGATTAAGCATCAGACTGCGAATGTCTTTTGGACTGGGGTAAATGTAACTATTTCTTTGGGGATGCCAGTCAACCCGGGATATTCAAAGAAACTTCGTGCTTGTAATCATCATAGAATATTAATATGTATGAAGTACTGTAATGCAATCATACAATTAACCACGGCTTTTAAGATAATTTTATCAGAAAAACTGACGACCTGAAGAATGTTGACGAGGGAAGGTACAATGGGGGAGAAACCGTGAGGCCTCGGAAATAAAGGAAATAATGCAATCAAGTATGATCCCGACAGCCAACTGCTGCTGCCACATGAATTTATAATATGACACCTCATTATCTCGGAAATTTACGCAGGCAACATGGACTATGGCAAGTTCAGTGTCATGTTTCCTTCACGTAGGCATCCAACAAAGCTCAAGATTTATGATGACACTTATCATGCTTATCACCACTTACGTAATAAAAATAAAAGCAAATGACCATTGTTACTCATCTGGATATACAGTAATAATAAAAACAATATTACCCACATAAGCAGGTTATGTTCTGGTAGATTTTTTTTCCTGTGAGCACAAGGAGGTTCCGAGTCTCAACGGAGGGATCACCAATTACAGTATTAAGAGATTAGCAGATATAATTGACCAATTTTTGGATGTTACCACATCCACATCCTCACTCGTTCCGGCAATGGGGCTCGCTAAAATCATACCTTGAGTAAAAACAGAGGCTTCTGTTACAGATGAACTAAAATTTCCTAAAAGGATACCTTACAAAATTGAAGCAATGGACGCTGGGATGTTGCTAATTAGTTCCTAGTGAGAATTCCCATGGAGATCCGCCTTCCTGTGATTTCTGAATGTGAATTATAGGTACTGGGTTGCTCCAAGAGTTTCCCTTAAAAAATGGAAGTAGTGTGTGGATAAATGTGAGCACAAAAAGACAAAAGAGTTTGGGCAGGAAAAAAAAAAGTTGGGTAAAAAGGAAGCCGTCTAGGATATAGATTTTTGCAAAGTCAGTTCTAAAGCACGTTTGATTTGATCTCTCTTGTCAATGTCAACGTCAACTTTGGGTTTGCTCACTTGCAGTTTACAAGATCCTCGTTCTGTTTTTTTTTAACTTACATATGTATACATATGCACGTCTCTCCTCTCTATGCAGATTACCTTTTTCGTGCCCATTCGTTACATGTTCCGTGTGTGTACACTGGATGCGGATCAAAACATCAAGCCTTGGTGTTGGTGTTACATATCATTACTTCCATTCTCTAAACCTTGCATTAACAGAATAGCTTGAGACTTGCTACATGACATTCCATCTCAAATGGGGTTTATCACAAGTACAAATCTTACAAATGCTCCATGCTCTCACGTTACTCCACCATACACTCTTCCTCCGTTTCCTGCACTTAACCTTATTGGTTTTCTCGGGGGGTATGAAACACTCACTGGTATTTATTTCCTATATGACACATTACGACTACAACGCATTTTTTGACTGATAGCAAGAATAATTTAAAGCAATTATTACTATTGCACCAGTATCACTATTGCTATTAGATTTCTTCATCCGATTTTTTTTTATATCTGTACATAGAGGCAGGAACATGTATCAGCATTGAGGAAAGCATCTTGGAAAGGACGAAACATCATTTTTTGTGGCGTGTTACACTTGATTTTTTTCCCGGTGGAATGATACACTTGCTTTTGTGTAAGTTACAATTATTATACATTACTGGAGCAAGATATGGAGTAGTGTTGGTATGACTGAGCAGGCACTGGCGAGAGTGTGGGGGAAACTATAAAGAAAAAATACGGTTGGCATGTGATAAAAATAATAAAATCCGTTCCAGTAATCAGGACGTGAAACGATTAAAAGAGCATCTGTGGTGGTGACTATGGCTGTTACCACAGAGCAAACACCGTCTTTGAGCATAGTCTAAATATCAACAGTAAACGTTTTTTTCGGGCTGAATGAGCGTGCCGGACACACCTCCACAGAGTTGACCTTCGTCTCTATCGTCTGGTTTATTTCGTATCCTCCTTCCTCACTGTACGCAGTTAACAATAGCATTCTTTGTTTTCCTCCTTCAACTTGCTCGCATTCTCATATAATTTATGCTTGGCTTTACGTATGGCATTGTTGCATGTAAAACCTTCTATGTAACAAAGCAGTGGCTATGTACAATTTATGTAGACAATACTGAGAAGGACCTATAACAAATTGTATTTTAGTCTCACTCTATACTCTCCATCTTCCGTGGCAGCTAAGAGATCAAATTGATTTTGATTGTCGTTCCTTTTTAAAACAGAATCCTCTAGACAACGAAGATGGAAATTATAAATTATGGGTGCTTTATATTTCTCAAATTTAAAAACAAAAAACATACCCTGGAAAGATACAAGAGCCGCATCGGAACCCTCCTTGTACCCTGACGATTAGATATTACATGGGAATAATTAATGATCTTGGTAATTTTATTCACTTTGGTGAAATACATTGTTGTTTTCCGGTATGTAACGATCCAGAACAATGGTAAAGCGTAGGAAGACTGGAGATGATTATTCCTGGGTGGAAATCAAAACATTAGTAAGAGGATGTACAATGATACATAGCCACTTGCTACTGTGTGATATTCTATGTTCCAGTGGAAGGTACAAATACTTGATGGTATATTGTTCTTGCATATGATATGAATCTGTGTAAGTTTTTTCTTGGTTCAGCTAATTACAACAGCATATTTTAGAGTAGTTGGCTTTATAATGAATTGAAAAACTCTTCGTTAGTGACAAGGTGCGATTACAATCATTGTTTTAATTTTGGATGCCATTTTAATAGCCTCTGTAATGGCGACGGGGGTAAAAAAAAAAGGTTTTTTTTTGTCAGTACATATTGGAGCAAGTGAATTTTGGTGGAACGCTTATGAAAATAGTGCTGAAAGTTTCATATAGATTTCAACTCCTTGACAATGTCTAAATGGACCTTAAGATTTATTTAATTATGATCAAGATGATGGTATAAGGATGAAAGGATGAAAGACAGGTATGCACGCACAAGTGTAATTTCTAAACTTGAAGCATATAGACGCCCGATAATGATAAGGGAATGCAAGACTTTGCACTTCTGTTATGCTCTGTTAAGCAAAGCCTCCCTTGTAGATTTTCTCCTTTGACCGCACCTTTGACTGGTTCAAGCTTACAAATTCCAGTGACTTGAAAAAGCTCAGAAGATAGATGTACGTATAGAGGCTCATGGGTTGGAAATGTATTGGGAAGGAAAACCTTTCGTGTGTGTGAGTGAAGCATTTAAACAAAAAGTTTTTCCATTGAAATTTCCAATGACAAAATCAATAAAAGATATAAAATACGATAGTCCTCAGGTTTGTTTTCCCCTTGCAAGTCAATCCCATGTCAATATTCCGGGAGTAGAAGTTGAGGGGGAAAAAAAGTAATCGAGGAATTATAGGAATAGTAATGGCTTGTGTGGCGTAAGGATACAGACAGATGGACTTGTTCCTTCATATGAACAATGGAGTTAAAAGGGCGAAAAAAGCGACTGCAATTGTTTTCGCTCACCCGTTGTTAAATCCATAAAAATTGTATTTAATGCTAACTTGGAAAATCATGTTTAGCCTTTGATGGTTTTCACAGTGTTTGTTTGAGTTTTATATTAAAGTTCACTAGCACCGTTCTCATTAAGACAAACAAAGTTTCGCATGTGATTGTGGGTTCTACTTTGATTTACAAGCAGAATTTCAAATGTGAGCTCAAATATAATAATACTTGATTCTTCTGACGTATCCCTTTGAATTGTAAAGCTATTACTGCTGTAAGCTCGGGACTCTTAATGATCTGGTAATTATTTAGAATACTTGAGCTAGTCCTTAAGACATGACATTGCTTGTCTATAAAGTACGTTTGTTTAGGTGCCGGCTTATGTATGTGACTGCGGAGGATATTATTGGTTCTACTAACGACTCCATGCATAATATCCCCTGCCTTATAAGATCATACTCGACGCATGCAGATGTTCTCTCTATAAACGAGTAAATCAAATATGTGATTGTGCATGTGTGCGTTTCCGTATGTATGCTCAGCCTACAAATACTCCCTGCACTGGATTGGTTACAATTGTACATACATAGAATGTATAGGGAGAGGGTAATAAATCTTGGAACAATTGATTTAGAATTCGCAAGAAGCTTTCAAAGTTGTCAAGAAGTCATATGAAAAATAAGGATAGTATTTGGTAAGGATTGGTGGTAGGAAATGTGCAAAATTAATGGGCAAGTAGGGATATTGGCCTTTGGAAAAATTGAGCCCTGTTATGGTTCATGCTCCTTGGGAAACTGATCATTACAGGGCCAGGTTAGTGAGACGGAAAGCAAGTTAATTTGTAGATAGAGTATAGCATACAATTATCATAATGAGCCGGTTTACCTGCGGCAACTATGCATAATGAGCAAATGAGGAGCGTCTCTTGCTTTCATTCAATTTCACACATACATAGATACAAACATTGGCGTAGTGAGTCTGCTCCATCCTTTTTTTTATAATAGTAATCCGATACATTATTTTACCCTCAAAGTTTTTCATTGCTCTTTATACACCTTACCAAGATCCAATGCATCTGCAGGATGCCCAAACTCAGAGACTATATGAGGCTCTATGTATAGGGATCGATCTATAATTTTCTTATTCCTCGAAATTGCACTTTCAGCCATCCATATGTATGTACGTACATGTGCTCAATGTATCCTTAGCCGCAGTACAGTTATAGCCTAACACTCTTGAGTATGTACTGCAGGATTTAAACCACATGTGTTTATTAAGGTATGCACAAGCATACAAGCTATCAGTTAAATCGTCCTATTTTACAGACAAGGCATACATAGTTTAAGTGAGCCTCAGTAATAAAATCTGTACAGTAAGGTAGACATTTACCTACGAAGACGGTTCGGTCTTTACTATGTGAAACCCAACCACATGTACCTAAATAATCTACATCTAGTGTAATAGATGCTTTTACTCTAATTGTAAGTCTACGGAGTTTAAGCGAGGATTCTTTCCAAGCACAATTATTATTATTGTTTTCCATCCCTGTATTCCTACAGTGTATGTATATGGTAGTCAATTTCCTATTATACAAACTAAATCATTACCTTGTACCGTATTCACTCTGTCTGATCAGTTAGATTGGCACGTATACTTCAGGCAAAACTTGACTGCACGTATCGTACATTTCATTTAGTTGTACAAGCCTCAATTATGTACTCATGCCAGCACTACTAACTTATGTATTTGCATGAGTCTAATGTACAAAGAGCATTTAGTCGGCAACGACTTTTTTGACGGGATGGTTTTAATTGATCATAACAAATCGGACTACTACTTGACAGTTGAATCTCTCCTACTTTTCTTTTAATCATCCTTTTTCTCGCACGCCAGAACTCAATTGTTGAATAATTTTCAGCTTTTGACATTCATAGAAGTAAGATTTTTCTGTCGTGTCGGTTTTCCCGCCTCTGGCATCTCAACTCACGACTTTATTTACTTCTCAATCCCTTTTTTTTATCAAAACAATGGTATTTTTCCTCCCCATAAAGAAATGTTTCTTAAACAATTATTTATGCACACCTTTGTTTTTTTCCGGACTTTCCTCATTGCTACATTGTTCTTACACATTGTTTTTATTTATCCTAATCATCGTAATTCAATGTGATATGCCATATGTTTTTTAAAAGTCATAACCTTTTTTATACACAAGTATTTTTTACTACAAGATTAAAAGAAGTACATTTTTCATATGATATCAAAACAGAACTACTGATCAATTCCTTTGACATTTATTTAATAATCCTTTGACATTTCCATTCTTACATTTCTTTTAATTGTATGATTTTAGGATATTTCTTTATTAAAAAGTTTTAGGAGTCAACAAAATACTATTGTATGAATGTTTTGACTTTTTGACACAGAGAAGGGGAGACAACAAGGGATTTGAGAAGGGTGTGAAAACGTTGGAGGAACCTCCACGGAACTTGATATTGTTAACACGTTTGTTAATTTACTATAAATCACTCTTGATTTTATGTAAACGAGCTGATGATGCTCCTGTTTCATGAGTACAAAATGCCGGCTCGGAGTGAATTCCCTTTTAACCTGAGTGGTAATCTTGCTTGAAAGCCGTTTATTATCTGTTGGTTTAAGTGAAGGAGATGGAACGTGTTGACAGACTTGTCTTTTCCACCAGGAACACTAAATACCTTACCTAGGCCTGGGTTTGGGTACCTCTTGAGTTGTATTAGAGTTTTGGAGTAGCTCCATGCTGTACAATCAAGGATCGTTCATTATCATTTGTAGGTGTGTTTTCATCTATTTTTCACACATGTATGCGAGGAACATAGGGTCTTATGTAACAATTCATATTCGTTCATTCGCTGAATTTCCGTGGAGAAAAAAATAGCAAACCACTAAAGGAATTAGTCTAACCATGGTGCACTTCGTCTTTACCCAAGTTTCTGAGGCTCAAACTACTCAGTAAGCAAAGCATATGTTGAGACACAATTGTGCGAGACAGAGACGGAGAATATAAAGAAATTTTTATGAAGAAGCTGTAAATTATGGAGAATAAAATAAAAATAAAAGGTTCCACTGTAAATATAGTCCAGTAAATAACGTTGAGAATTGGAATTATGTAGTTCATGGTAAGTAATGCATATAACTCTGGTCCGTGTAAACAGTAGGAGGATTTTGTAATCAGTATTCATTCCTGACTGAATTAATTAATTTATATTTAATCCAGTATGAGCAGAACCTGCACACCCTATGTACTCCTAATCATAGACCTACTCTCATTTCCATATATTCATATCATGTTTCAAAAGCTCCAATGATCCGCTCTGGGTTAGCCTTTCGCGAGTGGCCAATGGTGATGATAATGGTGATAGTAATTCTTCATAATAACTACCCTGACTTAAACATTGCCAATGACCCTTGTTGTGAATATATTATTGACGTAAAAATGAAGCAGCCCTTCTGATCAATCTATTGGTAATTCCTGCTCGTTCAAGTATACAAATGATACAAATTATTTTCTTTCCCAATCTTCCCCCCTGGGAAAGATCAATGGGTGTAAATTATATAGCAACGACAATCAAAAATTCAGCTTTACGAATAACTAACCCCTTGAAATAATCTCCTGTGCAAAAATTTTTTCGCACCTACATAAATTAAATCATCAGTCAAACGTCAAGTATTTAGTAACGGATTCCATTTGAAGTTTATGTCTATAAGTGTAGCTACTGATGGAGATCAGGTTGGAAGGTTCTGGCGAAGGGTAGCTTTGAAATTGGATTTTTTCCTAGTCTTAGCTTCTATAGCGGCTTGGTCCAGCTCAAAGCATGTGATGGGCGAGTACAATTTGAATTTGTTGAATAAAAATTTATGAACTGATTAAGAGCGATCAGAAATGCTCTTTGTTAGGATTTAATACTTATGAAAACATATTCGGCTTGGCTTTGATGGACCTGTACTGGGTCACAATACGTATCACAAAACAGAATGAAATGAATACAGAGAGTCGATTCAAGGTGTATTAATCAAAGTAACTCTCCGTTTTTTGACGGTTGACTTCAATGCAGTCAGAAAATTTACCCATAGTTGCGCTCACGAGTATGCCAGCGTATACATAGTTGTTTTAGTGGTAAATTAAAAGGAAAGCGTTCGGATGCTTAGTGTGTCATCAAGACATTTTCACGCCGACTTGATCAAGAAAATATGATGAGGCTGATGACGGTTATAGAGTGTAGATATGCTATGGATAAGATGACCAATGAGCTAATATGTTTTTGCTATTGTAATTTTTTTGCTCCTTAAAACCCCTTTTACTCATTTGCGAGTTCGGATAATACACAAGTACATAGCTATGTATGTCTGTATATTTCTGCAGCAGCTCTTCTCGCACCTATCCAACTGCATACTGGGCTTTGCTCGAGTTTTAGTTATACGTCTATATGGGATTTGATCTCAGAAAAAGTTACGATTAAGAAGAGAGTTAGTTGATAGATGAAAAGTTTTGCATCCATTGCCTCGTCTTCGATATAATATAGGTTTGATCAGTCAAAAAAGAACCACACCCTTCCCAATGGCAATGACGATCAAACGTCGTAGGTACTCTACCACTTGAGCCTCACACTTGAGTACATAATGTTATTTTGCTAAACTTGTGTATACAGCTCCAACAGGCAGGCTGCACTGATACACAGAGATGACTGAGAGCCATGGAAAGTTGATGGTCGGTGGAAGCAGGGAAGCGGATTGACTTTGTGGATCAATCCAACCGTGTAATGTAATATGTATTGAGTTCACATTTTTTACGCAAAAATGAAAAGACTGAGCAGTTGTTATTGGTATGTGTCTATTCCTCCCGGAATACAGTCCTATAGACAAGTCCCATATGTAAGCTCAAGTTTGTTCGTCGGTTGGCAGCCCAAACCGGCATCTGGTTTGGATGGCCACTGTAAACCCTGGCTAATTTAAAGGTAGCAGCTCTATTCTAATAATTCTAAATTGCTAATTCCAGCAAGAGCATGAGGCAAGAGGAGATGGCTCAGCCAAAGAATTTCAAGCTTCAAATCCAATCGGTCAGAGCAACAACGTATGATAAATGAGTCAACACCAAGAGGTTACAGACCCGTTGCTTTACCAATTATTTACTTCAATTCTTTCAATTCTTTACAAATTCCTATCTCGACTCTGACTCTGGCTCTGACAATGATTCTTTATGAACACCGTCTGGTCCGAAATGCTTCAAATTAAAGTTTATTCTCACCACAGGCTTCATTTTCCTTCAACTGGTCAATCTTAGCTCAATCCCGGTTGAAAGTTTGGCTTAACTAGTCATTTTTAAGTTCAACTGCTGATTTTTTTACGTTAACCTTTGAATTATTCTAGACTCAAGTGTAGACTTCAGATCAATGTCAAGATCAACTCAAGATTTTTTGATCAAGTATTGATTCTTGCTCTAACAAAGTCCTTTGGAGGTAGCATTTCTTCTTGTAACAGAAATCTCGTTGCTATTTGGATCCAGGCAACAGAAATTTGTCCTGTATTCTCGGTGAAGTATTCAGACCTGATTGTAGAGATGGACAAGGAGATTGGGCTCTTTTTCTACGTGCTAGAAGTATACATACTTGGCCACACAAAGATTATTTGAATTGTACATCACATTAGCTTTGCATTGTGTAACTTGATGGACCAGGCCTCAATAGCATTTCATTCTAATAAGCCTACTTACTGCCGTAACACGTGCGTGTACTTGTAATTTGTTGTAACTGGTAACTTGGTTTGCTATAATTGCTTTTGCTACTCTTTCCTTCCAGTTGCATTGTGAAGCACAATTTGTGTTCATGCATGTTTTTCCCGAATATAAGCCACTTTTTTTTTACACTAGGTTGTATGTGATGGGTGAAAATTCTTGATGCTGCATGGATATTACATGTAGGTCCTATGTTTCTAGAGCCTACTAGTTAGTGAGAGAGCTACTCCGAACTTCTCGTCTGCCGTCCTGTTACGTAAGTTTCTCTCAGAGAGACTCGTGAGTGAGAACGGCAATTCAGTCCTTTCTTTTTGGTGAAACTAAGACTTGATTTGTGCTTGGTTCAAGACAAAAGTCAAAACTAATCTTGACTTAATTTTTTTGTGGAAACGTGGCCTCTGGAAGGTTTATTTGCTGTATTGTTAGTTTGCCATCCGAAAGTTCATCCTGTTGTTCGTCACGTTTTGGATGGATGGTGGTATAAATACTGATAGGAATTAATAGCACAGAATGCAGAAAGAACCGTTGAGGATGAGAAAAGTATAAAAAGTTCATAAGCACAGTAGATACACAGAGAGATGTACTGTTGGTAGAGATCCTCGTTGACTCGACCGCACCGCTCAGTTAGTTATTTGGCGAGATAATAAATGAGCGAAGCAGAACATTAATTGTATCACCGTCGTTCAGTCCTATCAGAATTTAAAGATCTCTTTCTCCACCTCTCGAGTGGCTTTTCGTCAATCCAACTTTTCAAGCGTATGACCACCGCGCCTGAAATCTTGATCATCATCTCCTTATTACAATAACCAACTAGTTCCATCCCCATGGTTAATACCAATTTGTAATTGGCATTTTGGCATGGCAGAGTGAAACTCTTATCGAATTCTTTCCAAATATACTAAATCAAATCCTTCAAGTAAACCTGCACTGCCGTTGAGTCAGTCAATGGTACTAGTTGGCATATAGTTTACTTAGCATAGGCAGGCACAAGTGAATTACGAGGATTTGCATACCGCATTGAATTACTCGAAACAATTTGCCTTGTGCCCTGACTCTCTCCATCTTTTTCAACGGGCTGATTGAGAGCTTACCAGTTGTAAGTTACAACCGTGATTCCTTGTATACTTCAACAAGACTAATGTATAACAAGTATTTTTAGTCGAGGATTCATATAGTAAGTACTGAAGCCCTTGTAGCTTGAGCTGGTTGACGTATCTCCGGTACAATATGAAAACCCTGCAAACATTGTATAAGTCTGTTGAAAACTGCAACCCCAAAGTTCAAAAGTTGTAGCAATGAGTAATATTTTTCCAGATGAAACGTATCTCATGTATGTACATAGAGGTAGCAACCGAGCATATAGTCACATAGAATACCTTACCCAGAAAGTTATTGGTTGTGAAAGCTAATCTCGTAGGGGTTGTCTTCGTCTCGCGTTGTGACTAAACAAGGCTTAATGTGATTGATAACACTTGTTGATTTGAAAACATTGTTTTCAAAGCTTCAGTAAATGATAATGAATTTAAGCCAATCACACTAAATAAGACACTTCAATATAAAACAAACCATGAGATTGGTTCTTTCTGGGATTTTCTACTATTTTAGTAACTATAATGCTTCGATATAGCAACTCCATATTACGTACATACACGTAATTACGTACATCCTTGTAAGTTACTACGCTTACAAAAAGGTTAGGGTACTTTAAAATTAGCTTCTAATTTTAGACTGAATAGAACTGAAACCTTGATTTATGCATCTGAGCATTAACACCAGGGGAGGAAACAAAAAATGAAAATCCTCAGCATTTTTAGCCTATGCTGAAGGCGCTACCTACCTTTACCAGCATATTATCCAATAATCTAGCCCATAGTAGTAAATATTATAGTCGTAGGGACGTTTGAGTAACACAAACCATATTCACAAATAACGCACTGATGAGCGTCCTCTTGAGCTGGATGATGACCATACTTTTATTTTATAAATTTTTCTTACTATTCCAGTTTGTGGAAAGATTTTACAGAGCGATTAGACCGTAAATTTTTTACTGGCTGTAATATTAACAGATATTAGCTCCAGACCTGGCTTGTAAATATTTGCTGGTACTTCACAATTGACTGTAAAATTGTGAGTAAGTTGTAGTTAATTTTTGATAATAGATTGCTATCAAATCCAACTTTAAGCTCGGAGTCACTATCAAAAATATCTCCAGGGAATAAAATCCTAGTTTATTTTGTCGTAAAAGAGTTTTACATGAACCACCCAAGAGAAGACGCTGCGATTTGGATTAGAAATCTTGATTAGAGGTACATGAGTGTTTGTGTTGGAAAACTCCCTGCTTTTTACAATGTACCATGAATTTAAATATTGAATGTTTCAACTTGAATGGACGCATGGAATTTTAAAGAGTTTTAAACAGTCTCAAATGGTTCCTTCAGTCCGTCCTCTCGTCCTTTGATGAGATTTTGTTAGCACAAGTCTAATTTTCAATTTTGTTCTCGCAGTTAATCTTTTTAAGGAAATTTGTCCCGACCGCTTTGGGTGAGAGATCGGTGATGGCATTCTGAGATGGGAAATGGAAACCTGAGAGTACATATTAGGCTTGGCTGTATTTCACAGTAGCTCGGTGAGATGACCGTTAATGGTGGAATGAAAAACCAAAAGAAAAATGAGTTTTAAAAAATGGACAACTAATTAACATGGTTTCGTGGGTATGAGGAATGAAGCAGAATTGCAAGTGCTCTGTTGTAGGCAAGCCCATGCATAGCTAAATGTGTGAGGTCTGGCTGGAAAAGTTTAATTTCTTGTGCATGTTTTCTCAAGAGATTTCCGCTTGATTTACCTTAGCGTGTAGAAATAGTGTGAGCTTGAGACAGAGCACGTGAGATCATACCGTCGAGGGGTACTGTCAAGCTATATAATTATACAAACTTGAGATCTCTGTGGGCATAAAGGTAGTTACAATAGGAATGTATTTCACCGTAATTCTCCATCACGTCCAACTTTCTGTGATTGTCAGATTGATTCTTGTCTGGTTCGAAAATGATTGTAGCACTGGATATATTGTATTGTTGAGCAAGATACAGAGTGAGGCAGAGAACTCCGCATAAAACTTTTTAATGCCTTTTCCTCTCCTACGTTACAAAGATAAAGGACGTGGGGCAGATTTGCATTAAACGTTGAAATACCTGGAGTTCATTTGGTAGGAAAGATCCGTCTTTGCATCCTCTTGTTTTCGTCAACAGGCATGAGAAAGGGACTCTGTGCTAAGTAATTGCAAGAGGGAACGTGAAGCAAGACGGTAGTATTCATTATTTTCGTGGTACTGTCATTCAATCTCAACACTATTTAAGTATCTCAATGAGTAAAAATAAGTATGGCTCATAAAAATGGACAAGCGAATCATGATCTGACTGCCTAAGTTTGCTTGTTTCTCTCTTTTTTTTGATACCTCCTCACTACTCAATGTTAAATCCATCAGAAAATTAGATATAATTTTTGAGCCTTCACGTACAACCGTATAAACGCAGAAAGAATTATTTTGCGTAATTTGTTTTAGCTTTAGTATCTATATATTACTTAGGGAAGCTGCGGATCAATGCAATGTGCGTGTGTTTTTTATTGCGGCTGGAGGAAGTCCGTAAACTACTTCCGAGCATCGAATGATTTGAGGTGTTACAACAACTGGGAACTTACGAAGCGAAAAGAGATTAAAATTAATCCACAAGTCACTCCTGTGAATTGCCCTGACAGTTTAGAATATTCAAAAAAACTATTTATTCACCATAAAATCTATAACAAACTTAGTGTAAAAATCTCCCATAGTTTTTTGTGACCTAAAAAACTGACTTGTGTATAAAAATACTGTAATATATAGGATATATAGGGGATATAAAAAAAGCTAGACTGTTGCCTGCACTTTTCCTATAACGAAGGGAAAGAGTTGAGAACTTGGCTTGGGCGTGTATAATTTGGCAAAATAACCCTAGATTGAATACTACTAGAATATGTGATCTTGAAATAATTTCCAAATCACCAGTACCTAAGTATATACATACAAGCAATATGATGATAATGATAAAAACTGTTCAACTTTTTGGTGCAGTTCGTAATAGTTTGTATGTGACTGAAAATGAGGAATAATCATGATGTTGTGCCGTACACTGTAAGCAATATTGAGAATTCCAAGTGCGAGCATGCGGTCATGCTAGGAGGTAGTCAAGCCGAACTGTTTTCCTGATCGCTCAATTTTTATTCCTCGACTTTCTACATGACTGACTTCTCTCCACTTATTCTATATTTTATTACATCAATTTTCAACTGTGTGAGCACTTGCAATACTTTACGTAGATATATATGGAAGTTACAAAGTGTAGCTACTACAGTCCATCTTATACTTCTGGCTATACACATGTGGATTCCATAGGTACTGTATTGGTTACTCTGAGTCTTTGGTCTGAAATTTTGTGCAGACTTCCTGTACAAAAAAATTCCAGACCCACAACCTGAAATTTCCCTCTTTAATAGTTATGATGAGTTCCCCGTATGTTTATTGTTACACTCAACGTTACCGATTGAATCTCCTAAATTCTTTCCAACAAGTTTCAGGTCATTTTGGACGATTTCCAACGTATGTTTGCTCCATACATAATCTTGAGGATCAAGAAGCAGATCTAACTTCATCCATCAGAATACCTTACCTTCCTTAAGAACTATAACTGAAAGCCAAATTAGCCCAGAAGTTGATTCTCGAAGGCTATTCACTATGCATTACTGTGTATCAGAATACACACCCGATTTTTTTCTGTCTGTATGAACAGGTAATGAGATTACAACAGTCAAATATGCATCAGAATTTTAAGAATGCACGCAAACTTTTTCGTACCTGCAGTCACTGCCAAAGTTGGTGGGACCGTAAACGGGCAAATCTTAGTAATGATGGGGGAGTAACATTTACATCAAATTTATAGGTACGTCCCCATCTAGTACTGAATTAATTGTTCGTACTAAATTATCTTATTTCGTGTGTATTTCTTGTCATTCTCAACTCACCCTGAAAGGTCTTCTCAGGTCAGGGAATAGCCACATTATGTGCTACTGGCATTGATCTGAGGCTGTCAAGTCATATCAATCGACCAAATTAATAAATGTCGGAACTGCTGAAGCTCTAATAATTATGTATGTCAATTTTGTTTTAAAGTTTAGAAGGGCTAAATGAAGCTTCATTTAGCATTTCTGGGTAAGTGACCTCTTCGAAATAATTTCGGAAAGGAGTGTATCCTCCTTCCTCATGAATCCCTCCCACCTGTAATGACTGTTTTCAACCGTCCGTCCGTAAAAATGATTTTATTATTTGCCCAAAGTAGTTTTAGAAATTCTGACTGCCGTGACAAAATCAGGTCAAATTAATTAGCTTAGTCACAGTAATTAGGCATAGTCACTGAAAGGATGGAATATGTTCCTAAATATCTTGTTTTGATGTGGGTAATTATTATAGCTAAAGAATTAGCTTGGAAAGATATTTCCCTTTGTGCATAAGATATTCAGAAACCTCCCGTAATAATTATGATTATTTATAGAAGGTTGTTACAGCTACGAAGAAGCCGTGACGATGATCTCCATTGTTATTCAAAAAGCTGGCCGATTTCATAAGCCACCGACTAACAACAAGTTTTGACATTGGAAAACACGTCTCCTCACATACAAAAATGAGCATGAATGTTGCAAAAATTTGTTTATCTGATTCCGCCTTGTGCTGATGTCGCGTCTTACAAATACTTCATACCTGTGAATCAGTAGTGAAGATATAGTCATACAATAAACTATGTACGTTTGTACCCTTTGTACTAACCTATTATTTATTGAAATGAGTCAGGTTTCCATCAGACAGCTCTGGCGTAAGTCGGACTGAGCGAGATAGTCTTAGGAGGGATAATGAGAGTGAGAGATTGTGAGAGAGAGAGAGAGAGAGAGAGAAGGGAGAGACAGAGATAAGAGGAACAAACCATGGAAATAATTTAGTAGATGGAAAGGTTGGATAAATTCGAGAAAAAATGTTTTTAAAAGAAAGAGAAAGAAGATATTGGAAGAGAAAAACCTCCTCCAATTTTATGATCCTTCTAAGTAAGTCCTAAAAGAATTTACATAAAAGCAACATTATGTCAATCAAATGGAAAGGCAGAGTAAACACTGCTCATGTGAAGACAATTGCTCACAAAACAGAAATTATGAGAAACATTTGAAGATGATGCGAGCCTACGGACCTGTGCACTCACCAATAACGCATGGAGTGAAGTGAAAATGCCTATGAACTCCGAGAGAGTGAGGATCTCCTACTTGACTGCTTTCAACCTGATTCCATAGCTACAATAGACCCTTTATGCATGCTCACTACTCCCTACCAAGTGCTCATAGTCTGGGTAGAATTGATGCCTGTTGTGTACACAAGTCCAGGTACAGACTCACTACAGTATTCCCTCGCCACATCGTCATAGTCGCACTTATTTACACACAGGGAACCAGAAAGCCTCACATGATTATGGACTGATTCTCTCGTAAATGATCCTGGCTGCATTTATTGTTAGCAGATAAACTCCAGATAAACTGCTGATTTTGCATAAGAATAAATTATGGAGGGAACAAATCTAGGGAAAAAACATGATTGACTGTACAAGTTTTTTCCAAAAGTCAAAATAAAAACTTTTGAGAAAGACTTGTGAGAGTGTGGTGAAAAAAAATCAGGGTCTGCGTTTCCCGTACATAAGTATATGTTTATTTGTTGTTCATTTGATTATCTTGCTTTTGTCTTTTTTAAGTTTTTATCCTGAAGAGGTACAATACCAGTACTTTTTACCACCATTTCGTGGATTAGCTTTTCTTGGAAATTTAGTGTGCCTACATAGGAAATCGGCTGTTGGGGAAAAAAAGGGAGACGTTCTTGAGTAAAGTTGGAAACACAATCAGTTTTTTTGTTTGTAGTAATGTCCATATTTTCTCGTATGGTTCTGTTCGTACTGATGATGATACGGAATTTGATGCGGCACATTGCACCGCGAATGTGTCAGTTTTTTTAAAACTCATAGAGTTGACTGCCTTTCAGGAATTCTCGTTGTTGGAGAGGACTAATGCAGAAATATAGTTTATCGAGGATTTTATCAAGTGACTGCACACAAGTATGTGTTTACTCGACACCCAGTGGAAAGATGTGAGTTTGCAGCCAGAGGGTCACAAATTGAGGAGAAATCGACACGTTAGGGCTGCATATGCCCATGTTACCCACTGTTTTATGCTTTTGAGTCAGTGTGGGCTTCTCTTTAGGATTTTTTTCCCCTCTCCGCAAGCCTCCGTAACTCTTTTTGTTTCTCCCTATTTTAGTAGTCTCCTCTGTCGCTCTGCCACGTTATCTGCATAGTTTGAGGATAGCTACTACAAAAGACGATGACTGCCTCCTCACATGGATGATTTTCTTATCGATGCCATTAGCCACACTTGTTACATGCACATGCATATTTCTACAGAGGTGGATGCACACGTTGCAATTTTCAAGCGTTATTCAATTGAGTTCATACATTTTAGTTATAGAGACTGTTCGGGTGTGCATTGTACGTTGAGGGTAAAGAACCAGTACTTTATCTTGAGTTACATTCGGGTGTATGTAATTATACATTGAACTGTTTTAAGAGCAAGGAACAAAAGATAGAATCAGATTACATCAAAGATCTGGGTAGTATTTTATTGTTGAGAGAGGCAGCGTCTTGGGCAATCACTACACACAGATGATTTATTCCATTCACAAGGGATTCCACTCATCTCAGTTGTAATCTACACGCTGGGAGTCCAGTCCTGGGTACATTAATAGGTAATAATTGCAACTAAAATTACTCCGAAAAATATGGTAATTAAATGTGAGTACACTCTAATAATTAATTATTAACTTCAGTTAGCTGAGGCGTCCTCTTCAGTTGAGATAAGAGAAAATGGTCTATCTGCCAGCCTATCTATCTCTGGTGGCTAGAACCTCTGCAGCTCCTCTCAGCCTACCCAAGTGTCCTCCCTGGTTTTGATTTAGTATAAGTATGAAACTAGTTTCTTACCTTGGGATTTACTCTGGAGTGGAACGAGCTCAGGATTTCACCTCAAGAGATGAGCTTGGAGATGATACTCTTTGCAGTTATTTAGACCAGGTATTCTGGGGTAGATAGACAGGAGGGAAGGAATATCATTCTCTAGACAGACGTCCGATTGGGTGACCCTTGTGAAATTAATGAGAAATTATTATTGAGCCATCAGCAATTGGTTATGTTTAAAGGCACAGTCAAAACTTCCCCATCGCATAATACCCAATACTCCATTTCAAACCCTTCTTTCAATAAGTTACCACCATGTATGTAATCGAATATACCAGAGTTTTTCAGACCTGGGATTGTACATCTTACATATTTATTATGTATATGTTACTTCACGTGTCTTCCTACATATCTCTGTGTCATTCTGCACAAACGGAACGAATCGTGTTTTAAAATATTAGAAAATGTGTACGTTCATTCTTCCTTATATTCTCCCCAGTGTGCATACATTTGCATAGATATACAATTAAGTATGTAAAAATGTATTTAGATATATAAAAATGGATGTAAAAGTAGTTTGTTCGAGGTATAAAGACAGTATAATGATACAATATGCGGCTCTTTGTCGTCTGAGTCTGGAGTAACATCATAATAGATTTTTGGTTACTTATATTATACTCTGTATGGCTATAAGAATGGTTTTGAAGGGGAGGTTTCATTATTACATATGCATAATTTGTACAACTGTTGTTGTTGCTTTTAGCAGGAAAACTTTGGTATTTTTCCATCCTCTCGATGATCATTGGATTAGACTCAGCTGGGAAAAAAATATCCCCAACAGGCAATTCCAATTCAAACAAAACCGAAATCTATGCATATTTTTACACTTCATCATCATTACATCAAATTATCCTTCGAATCCTTCCTTTTTTCCTCATGGCACACCATCAACCTGTGTGAATGGCAACTTGGAGCCCAGGCATTGCGTTCCCTCTAATAAATAGAATCATGGAGCTTGTCTTATTACATGTAGAGACACAAGTCTTCTCACCCAATTAATTCCATCTACAAGTGTTTCCTATGTATGGTACAAATCATGTTCTCTCCATACAACACTGCTCCATCCATTAGCTATTTGCAAGTCGTTCTAAATTCTCACATGCTTGACAAGGACTTCATGGAAGATGGACGATGAGTCAAGTAGCAAATAGTTGTGCGTAGTTTTAATCAATTTTCACCTACCTTATTGGTACTTATGGTCTGGAAAATAAAGGAAACGAGATGCGCCAGACAGAGTAAGTAGCATTGCAGTTGGGCCGTTAAAACAGTATTTTTATGCACAGTGACTAACTACTACAAGATTACCAAGGCAAGGTAAGGCAAGGCAGGCAGGACATTAGGTTCCTGATTTATTTTCATGGCATTTTTAAAGTTTATGGAAAAATGCATGAAATGTTGAGAAAAGAAATCGTTGGCTTAGAGAAAACCAGTGGGATTTCACCATTTTTTCTTCCCATAAAATCATAAGAGATCATCAAAATGGAATTACGATGTGGTGTCTGCCGCGGCAGACATCAATCTTTGAAGTGCTTACACGAAACTGTGTGATGGTGTTGTACAAGTTATAGCTGAAACATGAACCCCAACAATCCATCTATCCGGTCCGTCAATATATATATATATAGATATATGTAGAGAAAAGTGAAGTGTGTGCATTTATGCATACACATGCAGCTTGAGTGGAGTTAAGTAAATAAGTGTGTACTTATTAAAAGTTGTGAATGAAGTAAAAAAATGTTTGCATGTGTACTCCCTCCAACTACACCATAAAGTACATGTAAATTATTATCTTCTTCACACTGACTTTTCCTATTTGACTGGAGCTTTAAAGCTACAACTGCAAATGCATAGTCAATGGTACTGAATTGATGTAATGGGACTCTTGCATTGTAGCACTATAAAATACAGGTAAGCATTCATGCATCCCATGAGTATACAAATATACGACTGGCTTGGAGATTTTTGTGCACAAAGAATAAGGGTGGACGGTGGACTAGGATGCAGGAGCTCCGGAGTTGAATAAATAAATAATTGTATTATTTGAACAGCCCTGAGATGTTCATTCATATGAATCATAATAATTCGTAGAGTTACAACTTTACGGTGAATACCAATGAAGTTTGCCGTGCAAGTTTTGGTTGCCCTCACGGAGGGGACTCTTCTGCGTTTACTTGCTTGCTAAAATTAATTGCACATAATATTTATACACCTCAGCATTTATGCATTTCCACGGAATTTTTTTCTGGTAATTATTTACTAAAGTACATTTGATAAATCAAAGCATTTTACATGATATCTCTGTCATGATGACCACCGTGAAAGACAGGGAAGGCTGGAGGTAACAGAGAGAAAACATTTTAATGACTTGATCATATTTTTTATTCAGACTAAAAATCGTGTAATAATCATAATAACGTGAATTTTATTTCCCCTTCTCTTAAGAGAGTGTGTTCATTGATTCTTGGGGTCAGTCATAGCAATTGTTCATGGGACGGAGTTGGGCTGCGGTTAGGTATCCAATTCTTAATAGGAACCTCTCAGCATCCGTCTTAATAATTGGCCTCCGAATGATTCCAATGATTTGGTAGAGACTTGATTGCAGATGTATATTCCACATGAAGCCCCCATATCATTACTACTTTGTGGACGAACCCACAAGATATGGATAACGATTTAATTTTAAATTGGTGACTCAAGGTCTCCAGTGGTTGCTGTGTCTCCGGTTTTCATTATTTATGACCAATCGATTTTCACAAGTCTTTGTATGTCTGTCCAGCTAAATAATCTTTTGCACTCACCTCTAAAATAAAGTACGTAATGAACTGTCGACTTGTTTTAATCGTATTCGTAAGAAGGAGTCTAGTCATGATCAAAGACATGTATTATATGTATTATATTCTGGCTGATCACTCACTACCACACAGTCGTAGATATATAAACAAATAAACTGCATTACAATTTTTTATTCTCTCTCCCTCTCTCCTTCTCACTCACTCACTCACTCTCTCTCTCTCTCTCTCTCTCTCTCTTTGCCTTTCTGTACGATTGCAAACTTGATTATTTCATAAAAATTCTTGGTATTTTCTATACAGATTCAACTTGATTAACTCTCCATGTCCTGCTTGTTTCGTTGAGGGAAAAAAGCTGGAATGATCTTTGTTTTCCACATACCTACATAATTAATTGGGTGAGAAGACTTTTTGTCTCTACAGGTAATAAGACCTATCCATAAAATGAGGATGGAGTACGTGTTATAACTAGATATTTTTAGAACTATGATAAAGTCAAGTTTAGAAGATTTTTATGTCTTTTGAGGAATCCGAGATCGTGTAAAGATGGACGGGAAATGAGTTTATAAACGTTTGCAAGTTTGTTTTCTGAGACGTAACGACAGCTTGTTCTAGGATTTCATTAATGCTCTGAACTGGCTTAATTGTGGTATAGAACTCATGTTTAGGCGTTGTTTTTAGCTGGGAAATAGTAATTGAAAGGAGATAATTTATGGTTTCACCTAATGTTATAGAAAAGAAGGTGGAATTAATCAAGAAAGACAAAAGATTTTAAGAGCCTTCTTCTCCTCTCCCCCGTACAAAGTAACCCTATGGATTCTCAGGTATATAGGATCTGGGAATGAACCAGAAGATAATAAGGATATCAAAAATCAAATTTTAAAGACAGGCTTCTCTCCTTGATATTGTGCACTGCCTTGGTGGAGCTATGATATGGTTAATATTTCAAGTAAGAAATAGAAAATTCATTCCAACTGTACCCCGTAAAATTGTGCAGGTAGGAGTAGTACTGTGTAATGATAATGAAAACTATTCCAAAAACATCAAGTGTACATAAGTGTAGGTGCGTTAAGTCCAGACATGAAATCACGGATGAGGTGTACTCTCCTTACTAGTTTAATGGTATGGTGTACAGATATGTACTTTTAAAGTATACTTACCTTGACGTGAACTCCTTGACTAAGCCCGTCTTTTTCACCTGTGTACTCCTCATAATCAAGATCAATGTACCTCTGGACGAGCCCTGAGTAAAAAGAATTGTAGTCCTCGTTGATGTACTTGCTTATTATCAAAATTCAGAATTTCGGCTCGATTATCAAGAACTCTGCATACAAGCGGAGCTATAGCCACATCAATAGAAATTAAATAATGCTTCTAAATTGGAAAACTTGTCTGATGAAGAAGAAGAAACACTTCTTTATGTGAAATACGAGTCACGAGCTGTGTACCAACTCATTGCAGGGGAATAATTATACGATTTTTTTCCCTCCTTCCAGATATACATACTTTACATGTGGCTTAAATTAAAGGAAAACAAATACAATTTACGGAAAGAGCACCTCTACTGTGCACCATACATGCTCATTACTTTGAATAAAAAAAACTGAACACATATTGCACACATGATTGTTGTTTTCAATATCCAATCTCTCCTTACCAAGGGACGTACATGCAGCATAAAACAATAACAGAGAATAGTACCGTATTGTGAGTATACATCGAGCTTTATTACGATAGCATGATTCACCTGCATATTAAATTTTCAAAAAATCCCTGAAAAACTGAGAGTGAGTAATTCATATGAGATTGTATCAAGAAAATGGGGTTTTATCATCCATCCTTTAAAGCTCACAGACTTTTACAAACTATAAAATATATGATCCTATACTTAATTATTTTATCGTGCTACACTATCAGAGCTTCACAGTTTAATGGGCACAGCTACACTTCCAGTTTAATTAGAATCATTAATCCCGCCGTATCGTTTTGTGTCATTTATGCAAATATTCTGCGGAAGGGAACCTATAGGATTTCCAAGCAATTAACCTTCATTCCTTATTTTTAAATAACAGTAGATAGTTGTACCATACAGCGGCCTAAAAAGCTACTAGACAATGATTTGTTGGTATCCTTTAAAGTGCCCATGCACATACTTATAACAAGTTCATGTTTTAAATGAACAGCAGCATGCCGCTCCATACATAACATCAACAGGACGCACTTAGGTTGGGTTTACTAATAGTAAAAGCAAATAGCTGCTTTGGAATTTCTGTATGTTAAGTAGTGCAGAATAATGACCAGGCTCAGAGTTGATATGGGTCGGTTGCTAATGAACTAAGAAATTAATTAGGGAAAGGTGAGGATAGGCGTGGCTTGAAAGCCGCCTATGTAGCTCGAAGTCTTTGTATTACTTTCACACGTGAAGGAAGCTCCGTGTAATTGATAGACACTCTTCTTTCAACTTCACGGCTTGACTTTTCTTCTTACAAACTTTCCAAAGGTGGATGGAGACTGGCTTTGATGTAATTTAAAAACAGAAATTAATTATTATAGCTTCTTTTCTAGAATTTTCTTCCTTCATTTTAAATCTCGTTCTCTCATGCCGGGCTGTATGTTCACGAATATGCAGAAATGTTGACCAGATACCATACAACGAGTATGCACAGGGGCAAGGTACATACATCTGTAGTTGTTTCTTCCATTAAAACAGGTACATTTGCTTTTGTTCTCATGAATTATTTTATTAATAAATGGCCGACATAATTTATACTTTTATGAAGAGTTTCTGTACCACTGCCAATACTCATTCTGCACTTGCTAATCATTGCAATTTGGAAGGTAGCAAATACGATGTGTCGCCTGATCATTAAAACTTGTTGCTACTAATGGCCTAATAAAAATCCAAGTGAATGGTTGTAGTGCAGGGGGAGTTGAAATGACTGAAGTTATGGAATGGGATCCCACGCAGGAATAAATATTACCAAGCCAAAGGCAACTGATTTATTCAATTGCACACCTAAAACGATTTCAATGGATTCGAGAGCACCAATTGTTGAGAAGTTAAGCCTCAAATTCCGCAGCATACGCAATAAATCATGCATGCAGGCTCTTCATATACTTATTTAGAAATGGCATAGACAGGGGTAAGTCCGTGGAGAGGCAAGAAGTTGCTCTACGGTCAACATGGAAATGGTTAGAATGATGTATCAGTGTTGCTGGATGTTGAAATCCAATGACATAATGATATCTCAATCTGTTCCCTCTCCTGTAATTCTATTAAGCATCCCTGTCAGTGTCTCTATTCCTTTTGTCAGTTTATGAGCAACTCATTCATCACTTGTAGCAAGCAGTTGTCTGGCATATACCACCCACATCATCATTATCAACGAGACCGTTCGGCCGAGTTGGACCTAATTTAATAAAACGTTAGCAACTTCGAGAAAGCAAACTGGGCTGAAGGAGCTGCACGGACTCAGAGACCTGTCATTACTAACAGTAAGAATTCTGAGAGTTGGTCGTACCATTTTAATAAGATTTTTGATTTTACTACATAATCAATCTTGGATTTCGAAATATTACTGGAGTTCGCAATATCATATTCTTTCTGACAACGCTGCCACAATACTTATACTCCACGACTCCATGTATGTATCATATGTGTGCCCACAAATGCCCACAGTACTGTAACATCATCCCTACTTAAGAATTAATTGCTTGAGATTGGAAGTTGAAAATGTTTTGGGCACCATTAAAGGGCTACCAACTATAAAAGTGAGGAAAAGGGTGGTTTCAAGTGTGATGATTTGGAGTGGCGTTGGTGTGAATTGCAAGGTCTAAAATTCAACGCACAAATAAATTACGCACGGTTTATGTTTGCACGTTTAGGAAATTTACATTTGCATTGTTATTAATATTTGAATCTATCATGTTGTTCAGAGTTCATGATTGGGAACCCACGTTTAATAAGTCATGCTGGGGCGCCTGTGTGGCCTCTCACAGCAATTGCAATGGAGCTGTGTGCAGCCCATCAACTTCCCATCATGCAATGCTCCAGCTCCGATGTGATCTCAGTCAGTGAAAAGTGAGTAAAGCGAGCAGGCCTGGGTTATTTACAAATCTATGAAAAGGCACTGAAGTATCGTCATCACGAGATGGGAAAAGTAGGAGGTCAAGTCAGCTCAACAGACAGTCACCCGCTCCTTCTTGTCTCATTCGCCTCAAATTTCTCAATACATCCTGACAGCATATGCATTGACTGCTGAACTTGGGCTATTGATATTTGTTGGCATCATTGTGAATTCATCCTTCCTCACATTAGGAGTTCATCCCTATGTATACCTACTTGTAAGCTCTGTATATTAAATACTTTATTGTCATCCCCTCCCAGCAGAAGTAGGGATTATTGACTGAATGTGTTTACCAGTTCAAAATATTGATACTAGTTACTCTTGACTGATACCTAGGAAAATCCCTGTTCGCAAAGAAACGCTTTACGGTTGCTTGTTACAGTGGAGAAAACCAGCACGGTTAATGCAGGATTAATTATTTCCTTGAGACTTATTCAATTCTTACGTCTCTGACTCAAACATCGAGGGGAAAGGTTTGCCTGCTGTTTAATTCTATCATAAATCTCATTATTTTCTATGCGTAATCTCGAGCGTGTGTAATTGACTGGAAGGCGTATTACGTGCATAGAGAGGTACTAACTCACATATCTTATATTCTGTAACTGTCAAGTTTGGAGCAACTGAACTCCGTGGTTTTTAATTGTACATTAAAAATGTTATGCTTAATAATTTTGCTATAACTGTAGACAACATATTAAATATTAAACTTGTTCGCACTTGTAGGAGTTATGACTTTTACCTTGGTGGCATTTGGCAATATCGTTACAATCGACGTTTTCAACAAGTTGTTTCCAAGCCAGAGGCAAAATACAATTATGCACTGATCTGCAACACACTGATGTGAAAGGCATCAAGAAACTTGAGCCTGTAGTATATATGAACAGTCGTTATTCCCGCTGGAAGTAAATATCAGTAAAAATGATGTGGTTAATAATCGCCTAAGACGCTAAGCTGTGATTTAGTGCTCGGGAATATTTTGACAGTGGAATAACTTACTGCAATCTAAGTCCCTATGAGTTGGTTCATTTCACAGTGAATAAACTACATGAACGCACTTATTAGCAGCTTTTATCCCCAGACAAGTACTTAAGTTAATAGATTATTGGTCATTTTGTTATTCCTTCATTTGGGTGATGGTCATAATCATCTGATGAGCGCCAAATTGAGGGTTCCACATCCCCGTCGGGTCTCTATACCCATTTATCATCCCTCCGTCATGTAACCTACTCTAGGAATGTACTTATACACCACCTGTGTATTCTTGTCCTATTCCTGAATTTTACAACTTGGGACAACAACTGGGAATACCTCGTTCATGGAATCTTATTTTGTCTGAGGTTCATTGTTTTATTGGTTGTTTTATGGTTTCAGCTTTTGCAAGTTTAAATCTGGGATACTTTGCATACCTGAGGATTTTTACAGTAAAATTTAGACCTTCTCAAAAACTGGTGCTTCACAGTATAAATAATTACGTCATATGTAGATATCTCTGGGTCCGATCGTACGCAAAATACTTGACGCTTGACTCAAAAATAATAGACCCGTGGAAGCTACAAGCACAAACATGTACTTTCACTAATGCGAAATCTATTAGTCATTATAAATACACAATGCAAGCTTTTATCCTATAATGAGACATCAGAAGAACTGGAAGTGGTAGTTACAATCAGCCACAGTATTTCAACCAATCTATCATGTGTACGCTCTTGCACCACCACAATTCAGAAGTAACTTCAGACGGATATATGTATAAGTATATTAAAAAGCTAACAACAGCACCACTTCTGCAAGGGGCAATAAATTACACAGGATTCTGACGTTACATGACAGACGTTAACTATGAAGCATGTGAACTTCAATTGCTTCAGCATTGATGAAAGGTTCGGTCCAAAAGAGCAGCATGAAATCTGAGGATTTCCAAATACAAAACACGTATCTGTCAATAAGTCTGAATAACAATTGGATGTACCTGCCTTTTCCCTTATAATTAGTCTGTCGTGTTCTACAGCTCCCTGTCGAAGTGAAAATCCTTCCAGTAACTCAGATTGGAAAAGAGGCATTGTCAGTGCCACCTGTTGCTGGGTCACTGTACAAATCCCATTCTTGTTGCCTTTCATGAATTTTTATGTAATTTTATTAGAACTTAGTTGCTGCTATTATTGTTTACTTTACCATCTTTGTGGGTGGAATTTTATGGTAGTTATTAGGGAAATCAAAGCATTACACTCTTATAATAGCCGTGTTTCTCTCGCTCGGGAAATTCCACTAAGTAAACTTCAAAATGAGCAGTAAGCCGAACTGATGATGTAACATTCAACAGTTTTTGTATTAGCCTATGCGCATTTTGTTCTACTGGGAGGAAAATTTGTGACTTGTTATCATGCAATGGTGTGTTTTGCATTTTAGATGATGTAATTTATTACTAAAGGATTTCCATCGTTATAACAAGCCAATTTAAATGACAATAATAATGAAAAACAGGAATATGAGTTTGTGTCTTGTAACATTGTTTACCTTGGTAATAGTGTTGTAAAATCAAAGCTAAGAGTCTCTAGCAAGTTTTTGTTTACGCTTCGGTATATAAAGCAAACAACTTTCAGTACAAATTGGGATACGTGTTTACGTGTACCAAAGGCTGGGGGAATGTGGCCCTGTCACTGGCTTTTTAAAGAATTGGTATTGCTATTCGGAATTTCACAGTCAATGGGCCATCAGCTCATCCCTTAATGTCTTGTTCGGCACGCAACCATGTGAGTACATTTTGGAACTCCCAAAGGATGAACTGCCCAGATGCTACTAATAATTCATTGTAAAAATACTAATTGTACTACAGAATTGTCAATTAAATCATTGGGCTTGAGTGTGCACACGATGTAATGTTAGAAGTTGAAAGTGAAAATTGTTGGCTTAGGTTGTTTACATCAGAGTTGACCGTTATATGTGACTTACTAGAATAAATAACAAAGCTTCCATAGAGGTCCATAAAACGCAAGCAACGGCAACGTTAGCTGTAACGGTGAACAATAAACTCCACCGGCCTTGTCGTCGGGGGTCAAAATTAGACTTAAATTATTACCAGTAACTCTTTAGTTTCCAAGAGTCGGAGGCCACTTCAAGGAAATTTGTGGCCTGGGCCGGAGTCTGGCTTTTATGAAATTTAAGACAGTTTTTGACTACACTTTGAGTCTCAAAGGTTCCAGTGAAAAATGTTCAGAGGTGCGTAGGGAAGGATTTTTAGAAAATAGGTGGGATCCATAGGAGTGTGTCATAAGTATTTGTTAATATTTAGAAACACACTTTGAAGTGAAAAATGAAACTATTATTTTTTGTATACTTGGTAAATCTTAGTGTAACTTCTATTGTGCTGGCACAAGACATTCCCAATTGGCTAGAATTTGAAACCAGTAAGTACTGAAATTTTAATTTGGAAAAAAATATTGAATCCATTGTATGTAGATATTTTAATGAAGTCTGTCATTTATTTTAAAGATTATGCACGTAGTAAGGCGAAAAATATTACTGCTAATTGGGGCAACTCAGAATGGCTCATGGAGGAGATATTGACTGGTGGAGATGTAAACCAAAAATCCAAAATGGTTCGATTATATTTATACCCAAGCACATTGTGAGTTCGAACTTCTACAATCACTAATCTATAGGAGGAGGAGGAGCTGAGAGTATACTTAATTAATTCCTACCTTTGGTTTCTAGAAATAAATTTTACAGTGAAGAAATTGTGATAGATGACTTTGAGTCATTGGTGACTTCAAACTTCAATCGAAATTTACCCACAAAAATCTTTATCCACGGCTTCGGGCACGGCTACAATTGCTCATTCCCTCAGGACATGAAAGACAGTAAGACAACGCAAGTTTCCTCACGGAGGGGGTAAATATAATTATATTTATGTTTCTATGTGATTTAAAATTGTTGAACCTTAATTATTCCAGTTTTCCTGCTGTACCAAATTCCAGTAAATCTAGTTGTGGTGGAATGGGGTCCTCTAGCCATGAGCTCGGAAGCTCCTTCATTGATTGACAGATTTAAGAACTATATTGTAGCTTCTGAAAATGTTGAAATAGTGGGAAATCGTGTGGGTGATTTCATTTCCTACATGTGGATGTTGGGATATTACAGTCCCAGCATGGTTCACATAATCGGATTCAGTTTGGGGGCCCATGCCGCCGGATACGCTGGGAAGCGCGTTTATGATAGTACTCTACAACAAATCGGAAGAATAACTGGTACTGTAAATTAGACCCCAACAATATTTTCCTGCTCACTTGTTTATAGACGAACGGATAATAATTATTTTGAATTTTTAAAGGATTGGATCCTGCGGGGCCACTATACTCTACCGGCCTTGTTGGCAGACATTTAAATGAGTATGACGCGAGCTACGTTGATTTTGTTCATACTGATATGGGCCAGAGCGGGACCGTGCTTTCACTAGGACATTCAAATTATTTCGTAAATGGGGGAAAGCCAAAGCAACCGGGCTGTATTTCCCAAATTACGGAGTATTCCCTATTTGAAAAGATTCCAGTAGCACTACTAGGTTGGTCTCAATAAAAAAATGTAGAATTCATTGTACAAGCTGTAAGCTAAAGGGCGTTGTGTAGATATAATTAGAGTTGTATACCTGCTATTTACAAATGGATTTTGACACTTTCAGGATCCTGCAGTCACAGCACCGCTCCCCTTTACTATTCTCAATCTGTCGCCCAGTCTAATGATTTTATCGTGGCAACCCAATGTTACTCTAATGTAGCGTTCCAAACGGGTTTATGTGCATTCAATGATGTAGCCATATTTGGGGAATTTTCCAGCCCCAGGTGAGATTCCATTTTTGAGATTCTCTTTTTCGTGTATTCCCAGAACTAAATTATGATTGTGTAATAATTTATTGTTCCAGGACCAGGGGTTGGTACTACTTGAGAATGTTGCCTCAAGACCGGTCTAATATATATAGTTGCTAATAGTCACGTCCGTCCATCCCTTGTTTCCAGTTTCCTTTTCCAACCATTGCTTCTGCCTTGTCAAGGCGTGTGGAGGAAATCTGTCAGAAATTTCAATCCAAATTGTCTTTCAAGGCAGTCTGCATAACGATCCTGCATCATAGATCATATATATAGATACCATGACGAAATATTTAAAAGACTTGGCTGTTGAGCATTTTAGCGAATAATAAATACAGCGTCGTGTTTATAAACTGTCAAATGTTTGTGCATTTCATTTTCCAATAATAATTCTGACGAGCCTTCTTCACATGTGTAGAGCTAATTAGCGAGTTTTTCAACGGCGACAAGAATCTTCCTCGATATTTTCTTCCTCGTAGACTGAGTTATGGCAGTTGACCTAAGAAGACATTGATTTCAAGGTAAATCATCTGTTCTTAAATAATATGGCATCACGCCAGACATACCACTATAAATTGGCAGTATTAGGAGTAGAGCGCTTTGACTCTAATGTCTCGTAATTTTTAATTGCTCAGTTTTAAAAATTATAAAATTTTATGCTCCTGTATGCACGTATATCGCATTTCTCTCCGGACTCGAATAACTGTTGTTGTTCTATGTTGAATAGTTTTTCTTGAGGTAGTAATCCATGAACAGCCAGAGTGTAAATACAATGGTTTCCTTCAGTGGCATTTACGCATTTTCCAAGAACGGTAAATAAAGGTAAAGGTTACTTTTAGATAAGCACCGTTGTCGCGGGTGGCAGTTATACTGTCTCACTCTGGAGCTCTTCCTTGCATCTGGTTTTAACAGTCGCATAGTAAACAGTTGATTTTTAAAAGTTAAAAGAATTTATTGAATGATTACAGGTATGTACACAATTCAGTTTCCACGTAAACAATCGTGAAGGATGATAGCGACAGCCTTTAAGATCGTACATACATGTAAGTGCTAACAACACTTTGCATTATAGCATTTGTTTTGAAAAATTGAGTGACTATGTTTATTTCTAGCGCTACAGTGCCGACAATTATTGTACTTTTAACAGCTTATGACTCTACGTACTGTTACGTTTCTCAAACACAATGGCCAACAAAATATTAATAATTTAAACTAATAATAAATTAGTTGTATTTAATAAATTGTCGGTAATGTCATAATAGGTAATAATAGATTGCTGTAAACTAGTTTGTTTACACTACTAGAGTCAACCTTCCGTTTGACTTTATGAAGCCTCAAGTTATGATATATTCTATGGACATATTTTAGCATTCATACAAATACACAAACAGTTCGGGTGTGCAGGTTCTGGGTTCATTTGTAACCACAATAGCAAATTCCACTTAGATTTAGTAGTTAGCTAAATGAAACATACAGACAAGTTTATAGGACTAGATATCAGTGTAACTGTTTTAACAATGATTAATATTAAAAGACGAACTCAAACCTTTCATCTAAATCAACGAAAAACAAATACAAATCGTATTCCTTTCTGGCAACCAAAAAAAAAGTATTGAAAAAACATATGCTGGAGTAAACTTCTACACGCTTCCTGAACTTGAAGAGCTACTGCTGGCAATCCAGTCTACAACACGTTCAGATAAAAGTTTCTTGTCTACATCCATCTCCAGTCCATAAATTTGTGAAAACTTGCCCCCTCTGGTTTTGCTACTTGCCCTTGAGTCTGTCCCTTGTTTACTGAGTTTATGACTGTGTCGGGCAGCTGTGCTGGTTGATTCTCGTCTTTCCAATAGAATCCTAGAATTATTTGAGCCTGCAGTAGTAAGTCCTCTGCGAATCCAGTCGTCCTTCAGATACTTGGATACTTCGCAAATGGAACTTCGTTTGGAAGGTTTGGGTTCAAGCAGGCGTTTCAAAAGCCTGGTAAGTCTGGGTGTGAATGGCTTAAACTTTTCCGGCATTCGGAGAGATTTCCTCCGATGCCAGTCCGTGTATTGTCTGTAGATCGGGTCTGGAATATCTGCACAGTGCCATGGACTTGTACCGGTTAAGCACACGCAGAGGATGATACCTACTTGCCAGACGTCCGAGGATGAGTGACAATAATACCTTTCTAGATGCACTACTTGACATATTTCCGGCGGGGCAAATGGTATCCACGTCTGGTTGGTTTTAGTCACGAGTGTACCCTCAAGACGGGTATACCCAAAGTCGCAGAGTTTCACCAGACTGAAGTTCGGTTTGAAGACCAAAACATTTTCCAGTTTTAAATCCCTATGGACAAGGTGGACACTGTGGATGAATTCAATGGCGGAGCATAGCTGCTTTGCAATTAGTTTGACCTGACTTTCCGGCAAACCCCCTTTCTTGACAAATCTGGATAGGTCCCCATACGGTGCATACTCTTGCACATAGACATAACAGTTATTCCAGAAGAAAGAGACGTTGAAAGAGGTCACGATGTTCTGATGAGGGGACAGGAAGTAATTGTAGTTCATTTCCCGAGTAAAGTTTTCCCCAGACGTCAATTCACAGTGAACTGCTTTAAGTACCATTTTGTCAAGATTTTTCTTGACCAGGATGAGCTTAGCAAAGCATCCTTCTGCGAGTGTCTTCACTATATCAAAGTTCTCTTCTACATTGAGCTCTCGGTAGGTTATGCTCAAGTTACCCCCATTTTGAACCATTGTGGTGTTTCCAGTGGAATATGTAGATGTTGACATAGAGGTT
Source organism: Allacma fusca (assembly GCA_947179485.1). Classification (NCBI taxonomy): domain Eukaryota; kingdom Metazoa; phylum Arthropoda; class Collembola; order Symphypleona; family Sminthuridae; genus Allacma; species Allacma fusca. Next base: position 38,014,101 of record OX359249.1, read on the forward strand.
TCTTCTGAGACAGAAGAATATTTCTGGCGCTTCATTTTTATCAGAGTCATCGAATCTGTTCTTTCGGCTCGACCGGTTACGATTGAGAGCTAAAATAAAATTTGAATAGATAAGTTAATGCTAATCGTTCAATTAAATAAATCGATATTCATAATTGATTATCCGTAGCCAAAATTAATGTCCACTAGTCTCTAAATTTAAAAAAAAACTCGTGCTTTTAATTTCGCTTGAAATTATTACTGTATTACATACTGGTCAGGGAGACAGAACATAAAAATCGACTGCATCACTCATCTATTTTGTACTGAATTAATGTTATTGTGCAAACTTGCTCAACTGAAGCCATGAAAAGATACTGAAACAGTCCAGCATGGTTTTTATTTAAACAATTCATGTCCACTTTAGATTATATAAGAGAAATCCGCCCGACAATGTAAAGAGAAAAGTCTTTTCTTTCGAGAAAGCGAACTCTTTCTTTTTAAACTGTACTCTATAAATACTAATTTCTTAATTCTTAATAATTGAACCATTTCTTACCTTTTAATATTTCAACAAATTATCCTTTATCTTCTGAAACTTCAAATTATCGGCCTTAACGATCAGTACGCACTTGAGATGGGTTCATCTTACAGATTTAAAAATAAATTGACGATAGTGTCTTAATACAGGGTTTAATATAGCGTTGAACACCGTCAGAAGTATCTGTTTCAAGAAATGTCTGTAGAAACTCAAGTGTTCATATGTTTTTAGAAATTTTCCCAATTCTTGAAATGACTCTTGTACGAGTCAGCACAAAATAAGGAGTGAAGAAAGTTCAGGAGGCACTTCAGCTTAGTTGTTTATGAAAACAACCACTGACGAGGTTCACTCTTGGAAACTGTAGTGTTAGGGCAAAGTGAGATGATGCACAGTAAGCACATCTGGATGTGACCACTACGCAAGGCTTATTCAATAGTTCACCCACATTCAAAGATAGTAATTGCGTCAATTGAAAGTCCTTTTATCCTTTGAAAAGCAGATTGCTGTCTTCTGCACAGTAATGACGACACGGACGAACGTGAGAGCAATCAATCCCTTTATCTGTTACACAAGCAATTCATTCAGGTTGTGGAGAAAGTCTAGCTTTGTATGAAATGTTTGTTTTTGCTTCCACGGGAAATCTAATTAAAGATTATCGATCGTGTGAACTCCAAAGCTATTTCCGTAGAGGAATCAGTAAAATAGTTCTGACTTAACAAATAAAAAGTGCACAAGGTAACCAATACAAGAGTACGTAAAGATGACTTAAGCAAATCTATGGACCGAGTCAGTTGAGACGTCAACACTCCATCGGCAGTAGTCAATGAATGAAGCCGTTCCGTTCCCAAACTCCCTTTTTATAGCGGCCGCGTTTGCTTACTGAGTCATAATCCGTACCACAACATGGATTCATAACGGTTCCAGTTCTAGTTACTTGAAGCCTATGTACATTTGTAATGTTCTGTAACCATTGCATGGTATTGAAGTTGAGCAGGACGCAAATAACATTAACTGCATAGTAAACTTTTACTTACCGCGTACTTAAAATTTCAAAGCATATACATACGGGATGAAGGATATTGACACAACATAATTCTTAAAGCCATGACTGTCAGAAAAATAGATCACTCGTTACATAATTGGAAGTAAGTATGCTTTGAGTAGTGCAAATAGGTCCTATTTCCTCCTCACAACTTTTCAATTTGGAATTTTCGAAGAACTTCCCAAAATCAAACAGGTTCAATACTACGACTTTCTCTACATCCTGTGAACAAGTGAGTAACAATCAAACAGAAGTTACACATATTATGTTTGCCGTTCTGTAAGTGGATATCCTTTATTATATCTATGTAATTTGTTCTCTTTGTTCTTTGGAACATACAAGATCCAAAATTAAATTGACTCAACTATTTCTGGACTTCACTGGCATCATTCGTATCTCGGGATTGAATAACGGGATTGAAACGTTGTACAACTAGACTTCATTGAATGGATCTCTGGAGGTAACAAAACCAATTCAATCCAAAATCCAAGGAAAACGTGGGAGTGGAGGCCCCTATAACATAATCCCTAACAACTTTTAGCTAATACTCTCAGGGCCGAGCCACTACATGTAACTTCTCCCTTTCAGGTAGCTCAGAGAAAGTAACTGTAGAAAAGAAATTGATTACAAGAATTATGCAACCAGTGTTCGGTTATGTTCCCAGGTTTTGTAATAAAAATTATGACTGCTTAGGTTTTTGAACTTCTGCCTATTGCACTACTCTTTAACTCTGGTTTCGTTGACTCGGATTTTTGTTTGTGACATCCATTTATTGCCCTGTAGCAAATTCATTCCTCTTTGTGAGACTAAAATCAGGAGAGACGGAAGTCTGTGGTTGGTTAGTGATAAGTATTAAGTAATTATTACCAACGTGTATTTTATTAACTCCTGCATAGTCAGTACGGAAAGAATGGGTATAGTCTGAAGTCAAAAGTTACGTAGTTACTGGAAACTAGAATAGTTGCATTGGTACAGTACGTAGTGCCTGAGTGCCTTTCATCCCTGTTTGTCCAATGAAACGACACTTTTACACGGACTATTTACTTGTTAAAGGCTTCCGGGATGAACACTAAAAAGCAAAAATAGAAAATGGAGGAACATTTATTACATCGGTAGCAATTTGTTAGCTGCATAGATACTCGGAGCTCAATCACAGGTTAATGGTCGTGGTAGTGTGCTAACTGCTAGCTACAAGCTGTAACGTCAATAAAATATGGCTCGAAATGGTTCAACGTACAGTTCAATAGAACTCTATTAAAACTTATTATTTTAGGATGAGTACGTTCAGACGGGTTCTCCCGAGGTAGGAAGTAATTTTTCCAATGTAAAGCAGAGCCGGCAATGAAGCAAACTTCGATCTGGAAAAATGTTCTAAAATCATGACCTATAATTGGGAATAGTAATTCTCTGGAAATACTTCACTTCCTCTTCCTATGTTATTATTGAACCCAAAGTAGGAACTGCGTCTTTGAATTAGTCGCTCACATGTTCTAATGTTATCCAGAAAAAAACAAGTAGCCGCTTTCGTTACTGTATTTGTTTTTCCAGGATTATTAGGGGGAAATTTTATATGTGTGGTAATGCACTGCAGTACTGGGGTATTATCATTTAAATTACCCAAATTACAATATCACAGAAAGCTCAAATATTATTGGGAATTCAATACAGGGGATCAGTTTCCCGTACTCAATTATAGAGCCTGACGTCAATGCTGGGCTTACAAGACGATGTATTACACCATATCTTGAGGATAGTTCCCGTCTCCAGGACTGATAGATTGGTTAGATATTGTGTTAGTTGCGTCATTCCACAATGGCAAAGGGACAAAGACGAATCAGTACGAAGGATTTAGATGCTGAGGAAATGAATCTCATCCAACACCTTCTTCCTACCTAGACGCGGATTTCTATTCTATCATAGATATATGATTCAGAAAACGTGAGGCTAAAAATATACCCATGTTTGGATGTTCAGTCCAATCAATTTAGTAGGGAATGTACAAGGTATGTTTATTTTTCCCTACTACCTTTGATCTTCTTGCCTGTTGCTGGTTCCGGGAAGAATAGCTGTGGAAATTGAAAAGGCAAAGGGGGAACTAATTTGATTGAATCAAGCTGGACGAGGGATATAAATAGTAATCATGGTACATTCTTTCGGATAAATGCAGTATTCTCCGAGTTCTTCACTAATTCTTGGTGTTTATTCCAGGAAGGGGGAGAAGTAATACATCTAATAATAATAACTAGAGTGACATACTGTACATTCCTGGTTGCTGCTCTAATTGAATCTTAGGATGTTTCCAAACCATATGTTCCCCGATGCATTATGATTAATTGTTTTCACCTAGGGGATGGTTTTGCATATATTTCTTATTGTTTGTCACCAAAATGTCCGCCCTCAACCATTAACTACCAGACTGTTGTACAAACAAGCGAGGCTTTTGAGCCTCTCAAAAAATGTTATTCAATACTATTTGTCTACTAAAAAGGTTAGACGGAGTCCAAAATGCAAGAACGGCAGAGTCACATCATAGGTCTGAGTGTCTAAACAACGGGAAGACCGTGCATAATGATACGCAAGTACCCCAACATGCAGCACATGTCACTTGTTTGAAGATGAGATTGGCTGCAAATGCGGGAGGTTCGAGAAAGAAAGCATTTTGGTTTGTGATCTCGCTACAGAAACATTAACTATAAACTGTGAGAAGGAAGTGCAATTATTCCTATTTATACTCTGTACACTCATATACATGTAAGATACTTCAAAATTCAAAGAGTCTAGAGTTTTAGAATATGAGGAGGAATATGAGGAGGAATATGATGTGTGTGTGTATATGAATTATAATAATAGCTCACTCAGTAGGCTCTGTTTATCCGTATCTTATTGAAGGATTCACTTTTAGTCAGCTAAATTGATGATGTTTGCACGATTGCATGGATCCGTGAAATGTTTTTACTACTTCCTCTTGCGTACACATTCAATAATAATGTAAAATGGAGGAGCACAGAAGAATGTCATACAAATACAGCAGGAAGGGTTTTAACCTGGAAAAAGTGTGACTATGCTTTCTGTGTTCCCTGACGTTGAGATTAATGAAGTTATTCTTCATCTTCTTCCATATTCCATCTTGTTCGGGGAGCAAAAAAAACGATTCCAATTTCGATTCCTACAGATACATTATGTAGATACTTAAATACTTTTATGACTGTTTGCATATTTCGACCCTCTCTCCTCATACCCATGTAAGAAAAGTATTCTTTCACGCTTCTGTTGTTGTCATAATGATCCGTTGTTCCAGTTGACTGCTAAGAACACATTAACCCAAATATCTGCTGCTCTATATTAAACCTATAAATACAGAGTAAACAGAGGCTTTTGGCTGGAGCGTGCTTACGTAGTGTGTAAGTGTCTGTAGGTACGGGCTACACTTGTAATCTCCTAATACCGCAAGTACTGCTTGGGACCTTTTATACCCTTGTCTGGTCTGTCGAACTAAATGTCAATGGGTGCTGAATTTTTTTATGTCAGATTTGACATATTTTTCATGCATGGACTGCAACAACTAATTACTGTGGATTTGGGTACGTTTACGAGCTTCGTTAACACAAATCACAGTTAAATATAATGCTTTGTGAGCTGAGTACTAAGCCATATTTTTTTACGTAAACAATATGTAGACAATACATTTATTTTTAGATAGGATATCTCAATACCATTAGTAAAATAATCATTTTATTTCCATCGTACTTTGTATACTCGGTCCTGCATGGTCCGTCACACCGAGAAGATTTTTGATATCGGAGAACTGAATTTACTCCTTTGTTATCTGTAGCAATAAGGCTTCGCTTCAATAACAATTCCAATTACATCAAATACAGACTTTTGTGATACGAATCTACAAAGAAGGAAAACAAAACTTAGTCATATCCAAACTACTTTCCGCCTACACATCCATTTCAATCATAATTTTTGTTTGTCTTTGTTTTGCAAAAAAAACCTTTTGTCCGGGAAAATCATGAATGGATGGATTCACCGAACTGTGTATGGGGACAGAAAATGATTCAATGAAACTACTTTATAAATTAATATTAATAGTAATTATGTACATATACAAATTCTTGGATCTTGCTTTTGTATCAGTACTTGGAAAACTCATTTACTGCAGAAACTCTTGATTTCCATTCAGTAAAATTATAACTACACAGCATATTGAGCACGTATATAACACAACTGAGTACCTTTCATCGAGCTTTCACCTGCTAATATAGGACTCAGTCAGACGAAATCTAAAATTCGATCGTATTACTGTATGATAGTGTGTTTCTACATACGCATGTTTTCTTCAAGCAAATATTGTACTTCGGAGTACGTAGTATTATTTGGAAAATATCCTACCTGGTTTGGCTACATATGTAATTATGTATGTTTAAAAAAATAAAGTAAAGTGTGACTTCCGTTGAATTGTATAAACACCGATAACATTTAATCTACAGCTTCATGGAATTTTCCAGCAACTGGAAATAAACCCTGCGTAGGAGTTGCGCCCACGCATGTACGTAAATCAATGGAATAAAATTAATTTTAATGAAGTAATAATTAAGAATCGAAAAAAGTTTTTGCTATTATTGAGCAACTATTACTATTGTAAGTTAATGCAAAACTATGTTTAGTCAAAGGCACATGTCAAAGCAGTTGGGCTTTGATTGTGTTAAAATAGCATGAAACTGATCTGGAATTTAATGTCAGCATAAAACTATACTAGATAAGACCCATGGTGTTATTCTTACATTCTTGTTTGCACCATGTGCAATGATGTGCTGGTGCATGACATTTGGTTTGAGATTTGGGTAATACTATGGAAGTGTTAAAAGATCCTTGAGAAGTTCGTCAGCATCAGAGGCGTGACGTAGTCTAACGAAAGGGAGCTGGGATGACGTGTGTGAAAGCGAGAGTGGCATTGCTGTAAAAAATACATAGAACCCATTCAGAATTGATTGACAGACTCATTACTATCTACACATCAACTTCATTGGGGTCAGAATATCCTAAATTTAGTTATTGTGCTCCTTTGAAGTCTAAATGCTACTTGTCATTTCCCTCGGCTCTATTCTTATGCATTTGTTGACTGTCCGAAAATACCTCTATTTTCCGATGAGACACAACTACCAATGTTCAATGCTCTCAATATGTGACACCCAAAAATATGAACACTGGGATTGCTCTAGAAGGCATATAATTCAGAATAATTTAAATATGATTTTATGAGATGGAACAAGCTTTTTCAAAACTAACATTTTATTAGTTCAAATTTTTACTCAATCATATTCCGTTATTTTGTGTGTAGAGTAGCGATGAAGTTACTATCTGTAGTTTCCGTTCTTCATTACTCATGAAAATGCGGAAATACTTAAAAAGAGAGAATAAAAGTTGACTCTATCACAGCTTACCAGGAGTAAGCATAACTTCAAACTCGACAAGTATATTTAGTCGGAGTGATGAGCTTGTAGATGCGTACAGGTTAAGATGATTCGGCTAGCGTTGTGCTTTGGTTGAAGATTTTTGGAAACATTTTAAGGTTTTATGACTACATTTATGTACGTCGATTTCCCCTCTCAGATGACGGGAACCCGTAAAACTTAGTGGAAGCAGATGTCTTCAGTTTTTTATACTGTGTATATATTTATTCACTCCTGTATTTATTTCATTTCCTTGTGGTTTAGAGTCTTAAAATTAAAAGTTGTGATTTTATTGAACAATAAATTATCAGCATCTTTTTGTGGTTTGGCTCATCCAGATTTTTTTGATTTTTGCCACTTCAAATTAGCTTTAGCCCCCTGTGTTGATTTTTTTAGCTAATTCCCACAGTCGTACTTACTACACGGAAGGATCCAAATAGTGGGACCTGCTTTTGCACATTTAATCTATAAGTAAAAGTATGTATACAGTACTCATACAGATCTTCCATACTTCGGAGAGAGCAACCCCTAAAAGTTTCAAATGACATACATACGAGCACACGACAGACGTTACATAGTATGTATGCGTTTTACTGCTATTCGATGAGTACAATTAACAATAAGTTTGTTTTCAGATCACTTGCCAAGTTGGTCATCTATGTATATTCTGTACCTGAGTTCACAGCTACTCAATTTTGACAATGATGTGTGTACATTCTCAAAGTTGTATTTTGTAATACATCATCTGGAGTTTTACTTTGGAAACAGCGTCACTTCTGATTTCACTTAGATTAACCCAGATAGAAATCACTTGCGTTTTTCACCACGTTTGTTTTTCCAATGGATTGTTTACAATACACATCCAGAAGAGGCATGTATGGTTCAAAGATTAAACCTGTTCACAGTACATTTTAAGTATGTGTTACTTTGTGAGGATGTTATGAGCGACTGCTACTGTCTCATTATTACTAGGTTAATTTCCCCATGGACTTTCAGGGCTTCAGGTTGGAACTTGGACTTGGCGGGGTATTTTTGCCGTATATTGCTGCAGGCCGCAAAAGAAGCCGATATTGAGCAATATTTTTGGGAAGATTAAATAAATAAAATAGTATTTTTGTGCACATGTGTTCTAGTTTGTTTGCATAGAATTTTATAGTTTCCAGGCAAAATCCTTCAGAAATCTCTGCAGTACAGCAGTCAGTGCAATTATTAGAACCTGGGACCTTCCCCCGCTGTGTTTTGTATTTCTTCCCTCATTCTTTTGCTTGAGTAGGTCAGGACAGGAATAACAATTTCTTCACATATTAGGAATAACAATCCAATTATTCTGTAGCCATCATGGATTAACGAGTATTTCAGAAAAATTAGGACAGAAAGTTGGGATTTCCTATCCACATTAAGTTAACTAGTGGAAATTTTGATTGGTTCTCTCTTAATTCCTGTTTCTGAGTTTATAATTCATTATTATCGTTGTACTAAATGTCTTACACGCATCTAAATTTTTATTAAAGGGGGGAATAAAAATTGGTAGTCAAATTTCCTCTAGAGCATAAGATGAGACACCAAAACAAGATGGACCAAACTGTTAGATAATGAGAGTAAAATTGTCTACAACGTAAAATTTACACACAGCAAATCTTTCTTTCTTTCGGAACCACGTGTATATTCATCATGAACCGGTTGGTGGCATACTTTGGAATATTTTCCAGAAAGTAGACTAAGGTACTAATGTCATGTTCGTAAAAACTCAACTTTTTGTTGTAAGTTGTGTTATTATTGTGCAGACTCCGACTGAGTGAGAATAAGTTGTGGTTGTACGGGCTTCACCAAGGTTTTTTGAAAGAGTTCAAAAACCTCGAAAAGATGACACCTGATGCCGGGTGTTTCATCAAAATCCACTATTCCATGCTCTACTTGGCACGCATTGACACTACATTACTCTTTTGTATCCTAAAATCTTCGGTCGAACTTATTTTTCTTCTTTACCGTTGTCTGTTTTTGGTATTCTTATCTTCAAAAAAACGGGGTAAAGCGTTCACCACAATACCCGACACCTGTCAGTTTTGGTTCGGATCGTTATGACTAAGTAGCTACTACAGCTGAACTGTGCCAACAAGACCTGTCGATATGTACTTGAGTGCATAAGCATATATATACATTACATACTGAACAAAATGGAATCCTAAAATGACGCCAAACACAATACAATACTTTTGCCACTTTTACTTACGTATGTACATATATATGCACATACTGTCACCCATTACCTTTTTTTGTTTCTCCGTATAATACACTATCCGGATTCATATTGCACAAAGGCGAGACTAAACAGTTGCAACGTGGAAATTTCCCTTCTGAAGGTATCCTTCAGAAAGGTCTTCCAAAGGATTTTCTTTTCGCACTAACCGGAAATAAACTTGAGATAGGAAGTAAACAAACACGACCTTAGTTGGGTTGCTTTAGTGGAAGGACAAGTGTAGCAATGGCAAATAGAAAATATACACTTGGTTCCATTTTGGACAAACAGAAGAATACAGTGATAAGCAAATTAAATTAAACAATGATCATTACTCTGTTAATAGAAATGTTCTCTTTCGTTCGATCTTTCCTTGACTAGGATTAAGGTTTCATACGAATCACATGTTTACAAACAATCATAATGTTCTTTACAGACATCTACCTTTACAGGAAGTAAAAAGAATATAACTATATAGTTACAGTTACAGTCGTTGTTGGGTGAATACTAAAAATTAATATGAGCTTAATTTATAAATACCAACATTTTTGTTTTACAACGAGAATGAATAATTTCAGGATGATGAAAATATTTTCATGATCTAATATTCATGGAGGTTATAAATTTATTAATTCAGAGTTTAAAGAATTATTCTGAAACGTTTGCTAAAAACGTAGTACCATTCGATTTGAATATTTCACTTCCTTACAAACTTTCAAATTATTACTAACTTCCTGCTCATTTAATAATCTAAATTCATTAGAATAGCAAACATCTTTAGTATCAGTGTTGAGTGTTGAGGCAATTATGTTTTTGTATTAGATTAAAACTTTTAGAGAAAATGAGCAAAAGCTACGATGAAGAATATTAGAATAGAATTGATCCAAAATTTAAATTGTACATAGAAGTTAAAAACCCTTGTAGTTCCCCATTTAGCTTTTTTAACACAAACGTAGAAGTATAGACCAATAGGTAACATTTTACTGTATAAATAAGTGAAAACCTGTACATACTATTGGAATTGGAATATTTAGAGCATTATAAGTACTTATTTAAATTTATTTTCATTCAATTTGTTCTCCGAACCTTCTCCTTTGATACAGTTGATCAACCATCAAATAAGATTTATTATTTGTTTTATAATGCAATAGAATAGGACGAGGCACGATTGAGAAACTGTGTGATTGACGCAAACATGATGAAGTACAAAAAATTGAACAAACAGATAGATCAGATATTTGATAGTGAATTAAAAAAGAAGTTGCCCATTTTAATCCATGAAGTACAGAGTAACAAGTTTACCCCAGAGTCACATGAGACACGGGTAATTAATAGAAAAAATAAAAACGAGCATGTCTTTCGAGGATACTTCAGTCTGGTAATTCTTGTTTTCACATTCTGACGTTCATTCCATCGAAATGCAATAGCTAGTGTAATTTTACAAATGCGACTTTTAAACTCTATTACACTGAAACAGTACAGATACTCTACGAACAGAGACATTCCTCTCCTTTATATTGCAATAATAGCTGCTGTATTATCCGGGGCTTGCGTACCTGCCATGGCTATTTTCTTTGGAAAGCTAGCAAATGCAATGATAATGCTTCATGTAATTCAAACCCGAGGGAATGGAACTGAAGCTCCGTTCTGCAGGGACATTATTAACAGCAGGTAATCCCAAATTAGAGGAAAAGTAATTACTTACTCGTGCAATATACCAAATATCGTTGATTAAACTTTCACAAGGTCTGCAAATAAGCATGCATAACTGCTGGCAGGTTTCCCAACAATGACATCCCAAAATGAAGGGAAAGGAACATACTATTTCGTAAATTTGGTTTCTGGAACCCAAATAACAACTAGAAACCACTATAAAAAATAAAATGTGTAAAATATTTCTCAATACCATTTTCTAGGATTTATCTAGGCTCCAAACATCAAATTTACGAAATAGTACGGACGTTCTCCCTTCATTTCGGGACGTCATTGTGGACAACTTGCCGGTAATTGTGCATTCCTGTCTGCAATCGTAATCTGCAGAAATGTAAGGATTTAAATTGTGTATTGTAGTAGGTTTAACTGGAAAAACCCCACCGTACAAATGCATGATGAATTCCAGAATTTTTTCATCATATTCTCTTCATTGGCCGGAGTATATATTATTCTGAATACAATTTTATTTGTATGCTGGTCCATTCCAGCAGAAAAACAAGTAATTGAACTTTTTGAACAACAACTTATTAAATTAGTAAATGAAACTATTAATTTTTCGGTACAATACATTTCCAATTAAGACAATAATAGTATTTTCCTTATTGTGAACTTTTCAAAGACAGTTCGCTGGGCGACAGAGTATGTGGAGGGGCTACTTCGAAAAGATATGGAATGGTTTGACAAAAATTTTGGATTTGAGGCAACCTCCGATGTTATTGAGTATGTGACTTGTGGTCTTCCCGGATTTCCTGAAAATCTTGCAAGTGAATTTGAAAGTATTATGATAACTTTTGAATGTTTAGAAACATATGCCTTGTGAGACAAGGTATCGGAATCCAAGTTCCTATTGCTATCAACCTCGTGTCGACCTTCGTCTTTAGCTTGTCGTGCATAGTTTGGCGAGGGTACTGTTCCTGGGTTTTCATTGCTATTTCCGTAATGGTGGTTCCATTCACTGGGTACTTAGTGCAAGCCATAGAAGCGAAGACAGTGGAACAGTCCGCAATATTCACACAGTCTGTGATCCCTGTGGTGACATTTTCAGAGCACGTCTTTCACAGGATTCAGAGTATAATCCTTCATAATGGGCAGAAAAAAGAACTTCAGTATTTTAAACAGAAGCAAAGGGAGTCAATGAGGATGCAGATTTTGAGTATTCTCTTATTGAGTTTCCTCAATAGTGTTATGGCCTTAGGATTTAGCGTTTATTTTGCAATGGTCCTATGGCAGAGCGTACAGCTAGTATGGGAAGACCGCACTTGTCACACAATCCATAGTTCTGGAAGATTTGATGCTGAAGTTCTCTTCACTGTAAGTATCTCACCCTTATCGTTAATAAATGCTGAACATTGAAAACTCGTTTAGGCAATGAGTAGCATGAAAACTATCAACAATCCTTACAGAGTAGTTAATTGTCCTGTTGACGCTTGTAGCAGTGGTTCTAATCAAATTGAATGGAATGCTTTCAGGTACTGGGTTGCGTAATGTTTGGCATGTTAAATAATTGGTTACTCAGATCCATTTACGATTCATTTGTCAAGGCTGGAGTATCGGGAGCAAAACTTGCCCAAATTATTGACAGGTAATTTTGTATAACTCACTCAAATCCAGTTGTATCCTCGTCATTAGGATCAGGGCGTTGATTAAAAATAGATTCTTGAATTGGCAAACAATAACCGTCCCTACATACACCTACTTTTCATGAAAATAAATTTTGACAAGCGTGCATGCTAATGTGTACATTTTTTGATGACAAGTGAAATTCCTGAACCTGATGCGGAAAACAATGGAGTCATTTTAAGGAAAATAGAGGGCAAAATAGAATTTGAGGACATCGGGTTTGCTTACCCATCCAAGAAAATAGTTCCAGTATGTTCTTTACTTCATGGCTACATTATTACTATATACTGTAATCTGTAATGCCATGTATGCCTTCTATTCTTTTTTTGTGTAGTGATACAATTTTTTAACGCTACGTCTAATGGTTCTTATTAAAAGGTTCTGAAGGGGTTAAGTTTCTCTATTAAACCAGGCTGGAAGGTGGGATTCGTCGGAGTCTCAGGGACAGGATTATCGACGATTTTTAAACTGTTTCTTCTGAACTACATACCAGACTGTGGTTTTGTAAGTTCCATTCCATTGACACATATTCGGACAATACAATGTGACAAAAATGAGTCCACATTCATTGCCATTTGATACATTGACCTTATTATCAGATCAGGCTGGACGATTTTGACATACGTTCGTTGGGCCGAAAGTGGTATTTGGGCAACGTGGGGTATCTCACACATGATCCTTTAATTTTCAACGACACCATTGCGGACAATATACGGAAAGGAAATCCGATAGCTACACAGGAGGATATAGAGAATGCCTGCAAATTGGCAGAAGTTCATGAGCTGATTCTTCAACTAAGGAATGTAAGTGTGTTCTCACCAACTTGGGTCAAGGAATACTGCACTCTTGAATCAATAATAATGTCATAAATTCTCTATTAACTCAAGGGCTACCAGACCATTGCGGGTGAGAATGGGGAGCTCCTTTCACCCCAAATCCGGGTGCAAATAGCACTTGCTCGTGTGATGCTTCAAAAACCTAGGGTTCTAGTACTGGATGAGCCCACGCTAACTCTGGATTGGCAAAGCTCCTGTACTGTTGAGAGAATCCTGGATACAGTCCGTGAAAATATTACCACATTGCTGATTCCTCATAGGTTTCATTTTCTGAGAAATGCTGATATGATTTTTGTTATTTCGAATGGGCAGGTAATTATTTTTGGTTGACAAGTGAATTCAAATTATGGAGTGACATTGCTGGAACTAAAATATTTAAATCTTACAAAATTAAGGTTGTAGAACAAGGAAGTCATGAAGAGTTGATGAAAAAAGAAGGAACCTTTTACCAAATGATAAACCAGAAAGACATCACTCCAAGTAAACGATTGGAACTAGCAAAAATAAATAAAGTATTTCTAGGTAAACAGTTGCTGCCCCCTTTTTCCTTTCCCAAATTCTGGACAAATATCGGGTTCCCCAGCATCACTGGTGTCACAATTACTCAGCTTTGGCTTGAGAGTAAATTAGCAACACCTACATTCGGAGAGAATTCTTTTGATGAGGAAACTGACGGTGTCAAACTACCGCCTCTAATTCCCCAACCCCCCACTAATAATAAATCCAACCTACTCACTGTCGATAAAGTCAGCTCCGACATGAGTTGGAAGAAGTGCATCAACAAAGAAGACAAATACTACGCGAATCCTTCAAGTGCATACACACCCGTAAGTACTTTTTCAAAGCGGGTGCTAAAATTACCGGAGATGTTGTAATCCATTAATTTGTTAAAGTTGGGGGAGTTTGAGTTGTTCAAAACGATGATCGTATTACACAATCGGGTAAAGTAGAGTTATGAAACCACTTTAATCCTGGGGTTTGTAATTTCAGAAAACGGAGGAAGATGTATTTTGTTGCTGGTCAGTCCTTCGTCTTACATTTTCATCCTTACCGTGCATTATCTTTGGAGTGATAGCCAGCTGTATCCTGGGACTCATGACACCTTGCTATTCGTACTTATTAGGTAAAACTATTGAGGTTAGAGTTCAACTTTTTAGCTCATTCAAACTTGTAAGGCTATGCATGAAGTGGATAGCCAGGCATTTTGTTATTATTTAGCAATTATTATTATTGCATGTTTAAAAATATAAACACTAGAAATTTCTGGCGATGGACATTAAAAGAATTGTCATTCACTTTGAAGATTTTAGGTAAAAGTAGCAACGCTGACTCTATGGAGGAATGTCAAAAGTATGCTTTTTATCTACTGCTTATGGGACTAGTTACATTCATCGTAGTTTTCATAAAGGTACTATAAAATGCCAAATATTTGCCCAGAATATACTAAAATTTTGAAGGCCAGAGTTCAGACACAGATCCAATAAATAAACTTAATATGTAATACTATTATTGCTCATTACAGACTTTCGTTCTGGAGCTTGGTTCTCGCAGGTGTTTCAAAAAAGTACAGAAGCATTTATTTACTTCCATACTCCGTCAAGAGTTCAATTGGTTTGAGCAACCTGAAAATAACAGCCATGCGCTTAAAACAAGACTTAGTAGGGATGTGGCTGGTGTTAAATATGTAAGTGTATCTATTTGTATTTTCCCGTATGTATCAAAGGTTTAAAAAACCGACAAAAATATACAACTTTATTCTATGAAACTCGCAATTAGTCTAGTTGTATGTAACCACTTGCAGATCGCGAAAACATTCTACGATTCGGTCAGCCATTACTCAGGAGCTGTCATAGCTTGTACCGGGTTGGCAATATATCTCAGTCCGGTTTTTGGAGGGACTTGCCTTTTCTTCGTTCTCCTCTCGATTGCATCCACCCTAATCGATGCAATGCTACTCTCGAGCATTGAGGAAAAACGAAAGAAAAAAATTAAACTTCTCCGAGGTCTCATAGCGGAACTATGTAACAAAAAACAGGCGGTTCGTGCCCTCCAGCTTCAGCCATATTTTTTGAATAAGTTGAAGTCCACAGTTGGAAATACATATACGTCGAGGTAAGTCTATGTTGCTTAAAGGAACATTTGTAGGTACCATGCTAATTTAATTATTTTTTTTTGAAAATTTTGATACCTTCCAAAGGACCAGCATGATACTTATTTACGTTCGTGGATTTACATATGGCCTATCCCAAGGCGGTGCTTTCCTTCTTTACGCCTTTTTTATAAAGCTCGGAAGTTCATACGTTGTATCAAAGGAAGTGTCCTTTCCCACTGTTATCATGTAATTCAATTTTTTGTTACAACATGGGAATACCTCAAACAAACGAAAATGCTATTGACTGCATATATGAATTTTTACATAAAAATTCCCTCGAATACGACTTTACTTCTTTCCAGGATAGGGCATTTGCTGATAGTAGAAATGATGAAAGTGGGTATTGCTATTTCAATGATACCCGCTGTGAATAATGCACTGGTCTGCGGTGCTAATATCTTAAAAATCACGAAACGACATCCAAAAATATACCTGGATAAAGGGCATCCTAAGGTGAGCTATATCTGGGAGATGTTTGGTTTGTAGTAAGAACTGATACAGATGCAGCATTTGATTTAACCGAAGCTGGTCTTGGATATTTTTATTGTAAGGCTTTATCATTCTGATGTGGGGAATAATATTCAGTTTGTCTGTCTTTAGTAGGACATTAGAGGCGATATTGAATTCCGAAATGTGCATTTTTGGTTCGAAAGTCTCCCCAGCGTCCGAGTCTTGAAAGAGATTACATTCCGTGTGAATGAAGGACAGACAGTGGCAATGGTAGGTGTTGCTGGATCTGGAAAATCAATTTGTCTTCAATTGCTCTTGCGCTTGCGAGAAGCTCCCCTGGGGACAGTGGTAATACATAAATAAATGTTAGTACGGTCTAAAAGCAAATAACAAGTGGCTAATGAATTACAAAAGTCTTCAGAAACTTTCAAACACAGTTGATTTTGACTTTAAGGAAATAGATGGTGAGGACATCCGGAATCTCAACTGTGTTCAGCTCAGAAAGCAGATCGGCTTACTGGTTACCGAGTCTCTGAATCATGATCGAACCGTGAGAGAAGTTATAGCTTACGGTGACAACTCTCGTCAGGTTGACATAAATGAAATTATTGAAGCAGCACAGAAGGCTAATATTCACATGCTAATTTCCAGCCTTCCTCAGGTAACATGTTAGGTTGAAGTGTGACTCTACTGAATATAAAAAATTACTGAAATAAAACTTCTTCATGGAATGTTTCAACACAGGGCTACGATACCTTGGTAGGAGTGTCAAGTCTAACATTAGGACAAAAGAGAAGGTTATATTTAGCAAGAATGTTTCTCAAGAACCCAAAGATTCTGCTAATGGAAGAATCAAGTGCAGGTTTGGATCCAGAATCGGAACGAAAGTTTCTAAGTTCCTTTGAACGTCTCCGCAAAGGGAGGACA
This sequence comes from Allacma fusca, assembly GCA_947179485.1. Taxonomy (NCBI): domain Eukaryota; kingdom Metazoa; phylum Arthropoda; class Collembola; order Symphypleona; family Sminthuridae; genus Allacma; species Allacma fusca. The sequence continues at coordinate 38,031,052 of OX359249.1, forward strand.
TGCCTCATACTGGCTCACCGAATACGAACAGTGGAAGTTGCGGACTACATCTTGGTGTTCCATCATGGACGAATTCAAGAGAGAGGTACTCACAATCAGCTTATAGCCAGCGGGGGAGTGTACAAACAAATATATGAGTCTCAAAGTGGTAAAAACCTACTTTTTGAGTCCACTTTGGTCCGAAAATTTGAAATGAGTGAAACTCCATTGTACTATGATGACTCTGAAATACCTTCCGTTTCTAATGTGAAAGCTACAAGGTCTGCTTCGCTACCGCATTTGAGTGTAGCCTCACTGCTGCCGTCCACTGGCTCCTTACAAGCGAGACCCACAAGTAGTTTCGACAGTTTTGCTGAAAATATAGTCGAGAATATTTCTCATGGATTTACCAGTTTGTTTGGTCCCCTTATAGGAATCAACAAAAGTACGAATAAATAACGCTCCTTTATCTGAGGAAAAGGTTCAGAAAAGGCTTAATAAGCACATTTGTTAATGAGCACAATTTAATTACTTTTTAAATCCATCCCATTATATTTTCGAGAATAATAGTCGAATATAAGTCGGATGTATGACGTAACTCCAGAAGCATTACACATAACCAAGTGCAATGCTTCATTCGAACCTTCGTGATATTAAATGTTTATTGAGTAGTTAGATGGGCTTTTGGACCTGCGACTTTTTTTAAAGCAAAATTTAGACAGATTAGTTGTTGGTTGACAAAAAACCTGTATTAAATCCAGAGATTCCCCTGAATTTTCTGAAGTAAAACCATTAATAGAAGATCTACGAAGAGGATATTTTTATTTTTTTGGAAATACGGACCTGATTAAAGCTCAAAACAAAAAATGGATTTGGGGCACCGTGGGACTCTCGTAAAACCCCAATAACTTTTGAATGGGATGCTGCATTTCGGTAGTTCAGACCCCAATTTCAAGACATTTATTTAATTGCTCTACGAGAAAAAACACCTGGACTGAAACTTCCAAATCCTAGTAAAAAAAGAATCAAATGTACCTATCTTTCGATCAAAATTTTAACTTTATTTTCGCGAAGAAAGATTCATCTCAGACTAGTCCCCATCCCATCCCCTCAGGACTAATGGTGTTTTAATGAAGGTTTTAAATTAAATTAATTCAAATATTTCACATTCATGCTGACGAGGGCTCATAATTGTGAAAAAGTAGATTTCGGGAGCCATCATGAAGTCTGAATACTGCAATAACTTTTGACTACTGTACGATGACGCTTGTGGGTCATTAGTCCCTATTTGAAAAGTTATTTAACTTTTCAAAGACCTTAAATAAAATAATCAGCTTGACCGAAATTTAGAAATACCAGTCAAACAAGGCAGGGTAATCAAAAGGTCAACTGATAACTGGTTTTTTCAACTGTTGTGAACTAAAGATATGAAAAAAAAACTGCACTGTTCCTGCAAACCTAAGGAGACTTTAATGTTATGTAAATGCTAAACTTTAGATTTGAATTACACTGTAAAATTATAACGCTAGTCAATTACATGTTTGGTGTGACCAGAATCATTGAGTACCCCTTAGCCCAAATAAGGGAATGACTCATACAACATTTCATTCCCCCAGATTGTAGCTTTAGTTACAAATTTTCTAAAATTTATTTCATTGACCTGGGTCAATATTAATGAGGTCTTAGGGTTAATAAGTGTGAAAAAAATGTAGACTTTTAGATTGTTTTTTAGAATGTCGATGTCTTTATTTTTTTTATTCTCGTACCATTTTCAGAAAGTGTTTTGACGCTTCACAGGAAGCTATTTGATAGATCTCTACGTTGAAAATTGCCTATATGAGCGGAAATTAGCGTAATTAATGAAAATATGAAGGTGCAATTTTCGATTTTGTCAATTTATCACGGAAGACCGGACCATAATAAAAATATTTCATATGACTTCAATGGCTTATAGATTGGTTTCATTTCGATTGAATATCAAAAAGTCAATTTAAAAATTGAGACCACGATAGCCTGAAACTGTAAGCTGAATTTCCCCAACCTTGCCCTTTGTTTTTACGGGTCATACTTATCATTCTCAATGTAGGGACCTGTTTGACAGCTTTCTTAAAAACCTCTTGCTTGCTCTTTTTGCTGTGTAGTGCTAGTCAACGATGAATTTTATAATAGGGTATAATAAATATTTACCTCAAATATTTGTACGGGATATTCTCCTGAAGGTACTACGAAGGCCTCCCGGATTGGAACAAATTTAGTTCTATGTAAAAAATCCTTTGGGGACACCCAACAAACTTGAAGCGGCGTCTTGGAACATGCGGACACAGAATAGTGCAAATATTAGTTATTATTAATGGCTTATGAGAAGTTTTTGAATGTTAAAGTAAGTAGTATTTTTAGCATGTCGAAACTAACAACCATCACATTCATTTATGCTCAAATTTCATGTACATTCATTCCTTTCATGTACAAGCATATAACAGTCCCATCGCACGCTATATATGAGCAACCCTAAAAGGAACGAAAATATCTTTTATTATCTCTCCCTCGGCATGGTCTTACCCGATTATGCCATACTCCTCTTAATAAAAACGTGTGGGAATGTGTTCACATATTTTTGGTTCAATAAAAATGTAATTATAAAGGAATCACTTATTGATTACACCGTACTTTGGAAAAGTTTACTATAATCAAACAACCCCCCCCCCCCACCTCAGTAATCTCCCTGTAAGACTTCCTTGTAAGATCTTTATCTCCATAGGGGGCAATAATATTTAGATATTTCAATTAACCATATTAACCTTGGAAGAGTAAATCAGTATAGAGTAATTTGGTTTCATTTATAGAGGCTCTTGTAATGTGTATAAAGTGAATCTTAAAATGCGTAACAATTCTGACTTATTTTTTTTAGATGGCGCCACACCAGTTATTAAATATATACATTTTATCCTATTTCACAAGTCACAAAATTTAAATTAAGCTAGTAATTTTTGACTGATTATCACACCTCTGTTGTAAATAAAGATAGAAACCTCCTTCAACTATAAAAGTTTATGGTGGTGTAGCATTAATCTCTGCCAGTTTTGTATTATAGAAATTGTAAACTTGTACATGGAAGGTGGTGTCAGCGGAATTTAAGCAATAAAATCGTTTGCAGAAAAACTCTAAAAAAATGTCTACAGATAATTCAACCAACAATGCTACCATTCCCAAAAATATCAATTTGTACTATACAAAGACATTATACTGACCTTCCCTCAAATCCTGTCAGGTTTTTTTAATAGCAATAAAATAGCATTACTAGATGACCACTATTACATAGAGGAAATTAGTCGACCGTACTAAGGACAAACTGGATTTAGTGTGTACAAATGGTAACAAGAATAATTAATGAAGAGAGCCAGACCAGAATGAGAGATCTCTTTATTTCCACAAAAGTCAAATTAGTACTTCGACAGTCGTCATAAAAACGCACTAATAAATGCTTCTTACATGGCGGGTGGCGGCTGGTATCAGGTATCTTCAACCACCCTTGCTTGTTTCTCTTGCTTCGTGTTAATTCACTAAATTACATATCCACTTTAAATATCTTTGCGTGCACGCAATAAAATTATACAACATATGTACAAATTAGGTGGGCTATATTGAGTTCAGTAAACTCATCAGCTTTTTTACAATTCATAAAACGTATTGAGAGTAATATATAATGCTGTCTTAGAAACGTCACTGTGTGCTACTTGGCAAGACTGCCGGTTCGTAGTGCTAAGTAGAGCTCACGAAGTCTGAAATGCATTGTAAAATTGTACTGATATTTTATTACTGATTTTATGGTAGGTAAATTATTAATGTTAATCAGACTTTCGATATAATCACAAGGTTTTAAAGGTGAAGGTTCTATGTCTTTAAAACTATATTTTTTCTACGAGTGAACACGTTGAAAAACTTACAGTCAATTGTACGTTAAAGTGCTATTCATTAATAATAAAAACTAATACTATTGAGCTAATATATCAAAAATTCTTCTAATGTAAGAGTACTTCATGTAAAAATTATGTATACATTTTTCACAAACTACTCGTCTCGTTTACCTAATATTTATAGCAAATATTTCTACTAATAAATCATTTCACGTGCTTATAATTTATCTTTATGTATTAATTTTTGTTACAATATGTTTATGTAACGAATTCACTTTGCTGGACTTTTTCCCGGTACGACTGGTGTAGAAAATGGTGTGTAGGGAAAGGGACACGGTTGCCATGAAAATGTGGTTTCGTAAGTTGGTTGTAATCCATTAGTGTTTACTGGCCGAGAGGACTCATGAACGTTTACAGTTGAGTCGGGGTATTTTCCGGCTCGTCGGTACTTTGTTCGACGATTTTGAAACCAAACTTTAATCTGTGAATAATTATTAAGTGAGCAGATAAGTTGAAATTTACATTGACTTCCACGTTTTCTTGGAATGATGATAAAGAGAAATCGTATAATTATCTGGAGCGAAAGCCAAAAGCCTTTGCCAGAATTCAGTTATAGATATTCTGAGGTTTTTTGTAGCAATACTAATTCCATTTTTGCTAAAAAATGGTCTGTTTCTGTTATTACGAATTCATTAAGCAATACCTGAGTTTCTGAAAGGCCCAAACTGGCGGAGAGCTTTTGTCTCTTCGATTCCGAGATGAAGTGACTTGCAGTAAATTCTCCCTCAAGAATTTTAAGCTGGTTCTCAGTAAATGTAGTTCTTGGCCTTTTTGGACGCTCCAAGTCAAGCGATGCTGGTATGAGCATCTGCTTTTTTCTTCCATTCAAATCTGCAAAGAGTAACAAATAACCGAATTTGAGAACAATCCCTGATTTCATTAGTATAAATAATTTAAGTTTCGGGCTTCCAGAATCTAACGTAAATTAAATCACCGCCGCTAAACAAATATGTTGATACATTTTCGTTTACAAATTTACAACAATGTTTAATGTATCGCATTATGCAAGTGTCCTACTATATGGGGAATTATTCTCGAACAAAATTTACGATATCGTAATTTTAGTTTAACAATACTCCCCCCCCCATCCCAACAAAACTAACCTTTAGGTATACTCTTATAAAGAGAGTCCATGGAAGAAATACCTATGGAGATTCCTTAAATTTGGCTTACGTATTACACTAGAAAGTACGAACTAGTTTAAATGAGTCCATGGTATTATTAATTTTAACAATAGAAATTTTAAGGTTTTCCTACCTTGCAGTAAACAGTAGTCTTTTGCAGTTTACGCGGCCTTTGTATCAGATAAATGTTCACCATAAGAAAATTTCAAGAGAATGTCATAAATAGGATATTCTTAAGATATTAGGCGGAAAAGATTTGATTAAACTTAACTTTACGTGAAATAATAATAAGAAATTCTTTTAACGGCAGTCTTATACTGTACATACGTGATAATGTTTTCTTACACCACAGATTTGTTGCCAATTTAAACAAATTGAAGGATTTAATGTAATCCATGCTGATCTTGGTCCCGTAATGATAATGAAAACAAAAATACCATATAACACCTATAAACAGCCCATCTACACCGCTTTGAGAACCATTAGCATCAAGTTTAGGGTTTTTTAAAATTTAAATTTCATTGATAGTTACTATAAGAAGTTCAAGCTCGTCCCAAACAATTTTGTAGACAATAAAATTCTCTTTTTAAAATGAGTTCTTTTAGTAAGACCAATTAAATATAAATTTGAGCATCTTTCAATGGTACCATGTACAGCCCATTAATTTGCTGCTCCAGGATCAATTTAGTGAAAAATTTGTGTTGTGTAATAGTGCTGACAGTTAGTCAAAAAAGTATGGTAGCTTCGCAAGCGAGATGCATGTGTGGTCCATTATTATTCTAGTTCCACCCAGATCCACAGCTTGCATTTTTCCGTTAAGTGTTATAAAAGAATTTTCGTTTTGTTTTTTTAAGCTTAATGTTTCGGATTGAAAATATTTAACCAACTTTTTATATTCTTCTTTAAGTTTTTAAACCACCATTTTAACATATAAGGATTACATTGATCTATACATGTGTAGAGCAATGTATGCTTTGTAAATCGTAGTCAGATGATGTTGCACCTAGCAATAGCCTCAAAACGTTTGTAATTAAACAACACCTTTAAGCCATAAGTACTCCACAAAATGAAAATCCCTGAAGAGAGATATTAATGCACCCCCGTGACTTTAAATCACTGAACGTTAATGCTGGTCAACTGGTTAAGATTATATTGGGAAAGTATGTTTTGATATGCGAGTGAAAACATGGAGTTGCTCCTTTTACAGCAATTTTTTTAATAATACGAAAAGTAACTCTTGATTTGATAACTACAAAAAATCTCAAATCAAAATCTTCCTAACCTGTAACCATTAGAACTCGCACATAGTCCGGCACTTTTGTGTCTCCAACTTGGACCTTTCCAGGCGTTCCATTCAACTTTTGTGTGACATTGGTCTTGAGACTTGCTTCTGGTAAGTCTGACACTGTTGTATCCTGATGTGAGTTAGCCCAATTTGAAGAGTCACAGCAATAGCAAAGATTCATTTTAATTTTTGTTGGAACTACTACCAAAAATTTCGATTCGAATGAAAATAATTAAAATTATGAACTTTTAGAGTTTAAGTTCAAATACAAGACAAGCGCACCCACCATGGGTTGATTCAAGAATAAGAGTATTTTCCTTTTTTACCCCGATATTTATTACCTCTACCGAAGGGAATGCCTGCTAACAGCTGTCAGTGCTAAAACATGGGGAAAATGAATTATGAGCATCATTGATTTTACTCGAATGTTTTTAGAATTCTAAAGAATTTTACTTTCGACGATTGATTCAGTTCAGTTGATCGTGTATGCTCTTTTTTAGCTGAATGGATGAATACGTGAGCCATTTTAAACTTGTTTAATAATAAGAGATCATATTGATGCACGCTGAACTGGTCTGACTGATTACCCGAAAACCAAACAATAAAGATCACTTGTCCATTCATCAGTTTTTTGTACTCCCCTTTTGTTGGACCATGGATTGATGGAAAGCTACGGGGAGTCTACGTAACGTTCGGTTTCACTTTTCACTTTTACCTTCGGTTCGTCCAGCACACTCGTCCTTGCATCCCATGAAGTTTTTACTTATTCGTTTGCGTATACATACATAGTCAGACACCATGCATAGACTCTCTTTATTTTCCATGAAAGCATAATCGAATTAAGCTGTTGAGAATTTTGAAGCTCCTCCAAAAAAACATGTGCTATACATACAATGAAAATAGTTGGTATGTATATTCTGTAATTAACTTTGTCATTAATGCGGATCGCTTTAAAAGTTCCAACCTTCGGATTCATTATTTTAATTTATTACTTGCTCATTTTGAGTATGGGCAAATGTTGTACGACTCGACTGCCATGAATAATTTGAATGAAGATATGGTTCAAGTGGGTATTATTTTGTCATTACTTTCTGAAATAACTAAGGCTTGTCTGAATATACTTTTACTGACTTCAGTATATGAAAAAGCGAACCCTGTTGAGTTGAAATAAATTTTGTACGGGAAATTGGGAGCCTTCATTCATTAGTGGCACAAGGGTCTTGGCTTACTACAGAGCATGAGGTCATTTATCTGTGTTTGGTATTTCTATATTACAATTGAGTAATAATTAGGGTCCAATAGACACCATGCTGTTTGTTTATGCAATACAGGAAGAAATTCAATACATTGAGGATCAAACAATTGAATATCAAAGCCTTTTCGTTTTTACATGGTAGGAGTGGGACTAGCCGCCAACCTTCCGCTTTTACTTTCTACCCACCCACTCCGTTTTGAATTACAGAGAACCGATTTCCACAGATTGTTACTCTTAATAAAATCATAAAAAGTTTTGTTACATGAGAGTTATACAAACAACATTCTTGTTGAAGAATTTATTCTGAGCCATTTTGTTACAAAAACTTCTCCTTTGTTTCGGATGACCAATTCCTGTGGAGGCTGGTGAGATGAATAACCTTTGCAATAAGCCTTGAACTTGTTACTTTTGAAAGGGGAAACCAATTTATTGTTAATTATCGTATTCCACATAAAAGTATTAGATAACAGGTACAAATGAGTATACAAAATAGCAATTCTTGGGTACTCATGATTTAAGTACAAATGTAAACTGTCTACTTTACATGTTAGAAATTCTGCATTCAATTCAGGAATAAATGCAAGATAAAATTTAACTGCAGTATAAATCCTGATGGATTTAGAACCTTCGGCATTGTATTATTATGGGCTCTGGCAAGAGAAGTTGACAATTTCACAGCTGAATTAGACAGCCATTTTCTAATTTTTTGAGATATACATACGTAATTACCTAAAGTTTGGGATTAAGAAAGGTTAATGGGGTATTGGAAGAATTTCTTAACTACCATTGAGAACCCCTTTTGCATTGACTTTCTGGTCTAAACATACATCGAATTGTGTACGTCTGACTGACTGGTTCACAAATTGTAGTACGTCAGTTTACAACAAAATTTAAATCGGAATGTTTCGATATTCATTAAATCAACGGGATAAATTTTCATTTCAACGTTGATTCATCAAAATCAAAGAATAATAATTGCTGGCAGCTTTTTATTAATGTACATTTCAGCTTGAAAGTTGATTTTGATGCGAATATTTACGGTTGTTTTCAATTTCACTTTTGATGAACCACAGTGATACTCACCATAAGTCAAATTTTTGCCCAATGTAAAGGCGAGAATGCATCTCAAAAGTATCAAATTTTTATTCCAACACATGTCGGGTTACCAGCCATTGTAATCTCCAAATATTAAATAAGTGCGATTAAAAATTATTTCAGGAACACTGAACATCTCATAGAATATTGCTCCCCGCAAACAGTGCAACAAATGTCAAACAGTAGCAGCCCAAATTAATTTAAGTAAACTGAAGCACCGTAATGCGTTCACTGATACATGCTCGGTTGTTTTTGTACATGCCAATATCAACGCGTAGATTGTGAAATTGAAATTTACACAGTAAAAATTCTAGCGGTGCTATTGTGCTCTAACTTGTGTTTATGTGATGGGTATGCAGGATTTATGTTCGAAAGCTACAATAGCATTAATTACAGGACAACCATTTATCTATCTATCCGTGTTTTTTGTTTACTTGCTCTACTCGGCACTGTGTCCGATGAGATTACTAATTAAATGCTGTAAACTGCTGTGGTGCATTCCATATTTTTCAAAAACCTAGTTGCTCAACGTTAAAAGTTGGTTAAAATTTATTTTTTACCACCACAACAAAACAAACGGGGAATGTGCTCATAGGTCTGCGAAGGCCGTTGGAGTTAATTCCCATCGATACTATTAGGCTTTACCCCAAAATATTAATGATTCATTAGGTTAGGATAAGTAAATGACCAGCATAATACATTAATTGCTTGAATGTTGAGTCTGGAACAGGATCATGTAATCAATACAATACCGAATACGAAGGATATTGAATATTAATGCTTCACTTCGATAAACTGAGAGTAGATAAAGTAAACATTACAATGTTACACTAGAGCTTAATTTTACAGATTCACTACTAATGACGAACACCCTATTTTGACGACGCTGAATTCCACATACAATCTGATTTTGGAGTGGCCTCAATCAGTAGAGATCACTGGATCGATGGATTTGAGTACAAATTGCTTCAATAGTACATGCATACTTTTAAAAAAAGGTCTAATAAATAAGCACAGCCTGGTATATCCGGTTACAAAACGTCTGACTTAAACATGGTAGTTACTCGAAGGTTCGAAACCTCTCGGGCCATTATGACACGGGAGGAACCACATGAATATAGGACCACGGCCGCATATCTCACTTAGTAAGGTCATCCTGGGTTTACGTGATCTATGGCGCCCCAATCTTTTGACCTAAACATTATCAGAAAACAAATACACATAGCTTCCCTTGCAAATGTAAAACAATGCTGCGCTCACCTTGTCATTACGCTAATACAATATCATCATTATAATTCCAGGAATATATAAATATTTCCTCACGTGTTCAATAGCGGTTTCATCCGAGAAAACAGCAGATAGCTGGTCAATCATAATCGCCAACACGAACATGCCAAAAAGCAAACTTTCCAGCATGAGAATAACAGAATGTAATCTATTGGGAAATTGAAACCTTCCAATAAAATAATTGCACTAATATTCTTACAACTACAGCCCCAACATTTTCATCATAAAGGGCAACTATATATCTAACGATATTATTACAGTACTCACACTCGGGACTGTTTGACAAGCAAATCCGTAGGACAATATGGGCAGTCAGTAGTGGTCCAACTATAAACAACCAAGGATGCAGCATACCCACTCAAAAGTCCAACATAGATCAGAAATTGCATAAAATACTTCTGGTTCCATTCTCCAACACAATTGTTAATCCTAAAAATTCCAAATTTCAATTTAAAAGACACCCACTTTCCTACCTCCACACTCAAAATAAAACCCTTCCCCCTCGCTCAATACAAATGATAACCAAAGTACAATTACCACGGACAATGGTGGTCCATACGTCTGATGCATCTATTACAAATTCGGCAATGGTGAGCTCGAGGGGGGCGGTAAGCCTCACAGCGATTGCATATTGTCCAATTTCCTTCCCCCTCCTCAGAGCGCTCTGCAAATATCCAATAATTGATACCGAATCATTACATCTATACTACTCCTTTCCCTTGAAAACATTCAAATACAAGGATTCCATTAAAACCCCCCTACCTTTTGCATGGTAATCCGAAAAATCGATCCTTGACTGTGGTAAAGGAACGATACCCGGGTCCGACAAGACAGCTCTCATGTGTGCTGCGCTTAAAAATCCTATGATAATGTTAAACACGACGAGGTGGAAACTCCCCCACAAGCTGCAAGCAATCAAATATCATTAATAATCTATCTTTATAACACATATCCCACTTCCATCCAAATACTAAATAAATTCAACCATTCAAACATTTCCCAAAATATTATCAAATTCAAGTACAACCACCAACTATTACTTTCCCAACAGCCAATCCTGACCTATCATAAGTCTTTTATAACTCACCTGTCATAAAACGAAGTGAGAATAATCCATCGAGTGACAACATAATCTGCGTAAAATACAGCGGCATAGGTTACAAAAACACAAATTATTCCGCAGGGGTCTTTTCGAAATACAGGCATTTTTTCATTCAGCCACAATAATTAATCTGAAAGTGTCAATTTCTCTAATCCTATAGCTACAACAGGGAACTGCCCTAACTGTTCATACTACAATTATTTCCGATGTTACTTTCAATTTTGTATCACTCCAGGGGGGGTTTTTTTAATCCTCTACAAATTGTGTGTCACTCGTAGATCCTCTTCACCAGTACATAATTTTGTATTGAGTCAACTTAATTACTCCGACTAGAAAATATTAAGCACAAATAACAAAGTTAGGATTTCCGATGATTAGCAATCTGCCATCTGAATTTCCTCAAGCTCCACATTTGAATTTAGGACATGAAACTCTATGCTTGGTGGCAGAGCACCTTCACTGCTTCTGTCGTCCATTCCTATTTTCAGAGCTCGGCTCTTCCTATCCTTAATAAATCCTTCAGGCCGCAGCTTCGGTGTCACATCTCACCATCATCAGTCATCGCTCCCGTTCCTCAGGGTTAACAACATACAAGTTATTACTGACGTATATAGTCCTTGGATTCAAAAATAAAATTTACTGGGGAGATGTGAAGCAGGATGTGACACTATGACACCAAACATATTCATTTACTGGACATTAAATATTAAATAAATAATTTTTGTGGGAACATGGTCAAGTCTTAGAGTTTCGAACTACCGTAACTTAGCACTTACATTTGTGTCAAGACAATTTAAAATCCCAAAATTACTTTCCACTTTTGGCCAAAATTGACGGAATTACTTGATCAAAATAGGGCGGACTATTTACCCAAAAATTAAAAACTTTGTGCAAAAAATAGCAATTAAACATATTCTGATTGTCTTCAGCTTAACTATACTCACAGGAAATGGGGACAAAAAACGCTGGTTAGACATTAATTTGAGAGTCGCATTAAAAGAAATGGCTTGGAATTTCTTTGGGCTGAGAAGAGATTATTATTGAGATACTTACACTTCAGGTTTTTTTTTAGGATTTTATTTAATTGATCAATTGCTATCTTGACTTCGGACTATTAATTCCAAGGACTATATTTTAAAGATGGCCACTGTAGCAAGTACCAACTTGAGAGCCATCTCTTGCGTTCTGAGATTAGAAGTCCAGACAAAAGTCGGGTCTTGTGAACGGGTCATTTGGGAGGTTTGTCTTGAGTGATGGGTTTTAGAAAAATCACCGGAATCGGTGGGTACAGTTCTTTCAGCTTGGAGTCCGAAATTGACCGTATGTGACCCTCCCATCGAGCGCCCTCTGGAGACAGACACTAAATAGATGCGCTCTCTCGTGGTGCTGACCTGGAATACGCAAGCACCATGATTATCTTCTCGCGGATATGAATGTCGTTCGTATAATTTCTCGGAGATTAATGACAGTGCTTATTTGTATTTAACTAGTTAAATCACTCCGCGTTTTAGTGGTATTCGGTGGAGAGAATTATAAACTAAAAATGAAATGCTTTTATATAATTACCTGAAACTTGGCGTGCTTACAATTAGGTCCGTAAATGATTGTCAATTCAACACTCGTTAATCTTTAAAACTATCTGACTTCCAGGGAACCAGGGTAATCATAATCTTGTGCCGTGCCCTAAGGGTTTGACTCGTAAAATATTTGATTCACCAACTTTGAGAGCAAATTCTTTTCCTGATTTTCTAATATACTTGCTTCATTGACCTCTGGGCTGATAGTTAATGATCACTTTTTTCTTATTCTCACGCAATTTATTTATAGAACATGTTTTGAGACGTATATGTAGGAAATATGGTATTTCCAGGGAGGGGTTTCATTGGTCTCTACATCTGAGACTTGGAGGCATGACCGAAGAAGTTTCGGCTTCAAAAGCGAAAGAGAGAAAGATGCAGAAAAAGAGAACGGTCTGATCTGCTATTGGATATTTTCATGTACTGTCCGGTGTTCATAAAATTTGTTCGGAAAGTTGTGTTTGTAGCAAAATCTACGGGGGCTCATTGGAGTCTAATGTCATCTTCCTAGGTCAACAATTACGGTCTCAAAACCTAGAAATGTGAGATAAAGGTTACGAATTGATTTAAAGAGTTGCTATAAATACAAATATTTTTTTATTTCAATATTGTCTTACATTCTTAGGTTCTGAGTTCGTAATTATTAACCTAGGACGATGACGTTAGACTCTAATGATCCCCCATAGATTTTGCTACAAACAGACTTTCCAAAAAGTTTTATGAACGCCGGGCAGTCCATGGAAATATGGCAAGATAAGACAGTTCTCTTTTTCTGCATCTTTCTCACTTTCGCTTTTGACCACGAATTTCTCAAACCTAGAAGCTGCAGGTTTTTTCGGTCATATACACAAATAGTTCACTGGAAAGCCCAAACAAATCCTATAAGCAAGCGCGGAAATATTGCTTGAAAAAAAAATCTGCGAGAATCATAAACTGAAGAAATAGACTTTCTGGAAAAAAGACTTTGCTTGGCATGTCTTGATCCTGTGACCTCAAATTTTGACCCAAGTCAGTAAACTAAATTTTCAAAAATCTGGAACTAAATTTGCTACAAACTGGGGGAATAAAATATTTTGAGTCACTCCTTTATTTGGGCTAGATAAATGATTATGGTCACCCTATTCATACAAGCACAAAACGCTTGCCTCCCTCTAGCCTAAATAAGGGAGTGATTGATTAAATATTTTGATTTGTAATCTTTTTTTTCCAGGTTTTCTAAAATTTGTTCATTATCTCGGTCAATGGTTTCGGTTTGAGGTAAACCAAGGTTTGAGGTGACTATTTCTATATTTTTTTATGGATATTACATCTTACATATTATATTTGTATTCTTTTGGGGATCCGGTTAAAACCTCCTTGCAGCTCCCGAAGTAGCGAACACAGAACCTTAATCAACATATCATTCGAACTGCTGCCCTTACCTGGAAATAAATTTGGATGTATCTTAACCGCTGTTTTTTGAACAGCAAATTTTGACAAATTCTTTGAAAAAAATCAACGTGTGCCGGTTTAGTGCGGTCATTGTTTAAAATTACAACTTCGAAGCAAATCTTAATTTCCCCCCAAAAAATGCTGGCATCGATATGTCGAAAACTCGATTTTGGGGCCCCATAAGACTTTGAAAAACCACTGTGCTGTGTTATCTCAGTGGTTAAGAACTCATTCAAAAGCTACTTAATTGCTCTACACAAAAACACGTAACTCATTTCAATGGAAATTTTAAATTGCAGTCAAAATTTTGGCGGGAGAATAAATAATAGCGATTTTGTGACCAGAATAGAACAATTTTTAGAACAATATATTTTGAAAATTATTTTGCCAGGATTTTTTAATGATGCCAAGACTTCAAAATTAAAAAGCTTTCGTTGTCAATTAAAATATTATTTGAAGCTCATATTGGTAGCTAGATATACTTTTTAAAGAGCTGAATGAATTATGATAGAAGCTACGAGTTGTTGGGGAAAATCATTAAAAAACATTGTGACGGCGGGACACGGCCTCAAGAGTGAAAGTACTGAAGATTCGGAAAAATAGTTCAAAACTGGCTTATCTCGTTTTTTAGAAGTTTAGAACTGCGTGGGAAATTTTGTAATGTATTTGTCTCGGATATTGAAATATTTTTAGTTCTCTAAATGCAAATAATTGATATTTTTTGTCAATTTGGTTGCAGGACTATTCCACTTTGCTGCACTGTCTGCCAAACATATTAATTAAAGTAACAGACATAAGTATAGGTATAGCATTCGTACATGAATGATATTTTAACAGCAAAGAAAATACGCAGTTCGAGATATTCCAAATAACACTTATCGATTGTAATTTAGAAATCTCTGTTGTATTTATTTATGCTTCGCAAAGATTTTCCTGTGGTCGATACTATGGATCAAAATATTTTCTTATCGCTTGACTTTGAATAGCATGAAATTGAATACAGGTTTACTTTCCAAACTGCAACGAAGTGCGTCATTATTTTCACAGTAACAACTGTTATTTTTACTCGAAGGGTTAATCGATAAGCCTTTACTTGGAAACCTTCTCTGGAATTAATTTTCTAAATAAAACTGCATTAATTGTATTTATGTGTACCCCTGTGATAAAAGCCTCCTTAAATCTGTTGTCAGCATAAGAATTATCAAAATCAAGTAAAAAGATCGACAAAAAGTTTTAAGGTAGGCTTCAAACTTTTAAGGTAGAAAAACTACAATATATTTTTCTACCAGCATGTTAAGTTAAAAGAAACTAACCTGAAAGGGATTAAGAAAATGATAACATCAGATCGAAGCATGGAAATATACTCAAATTTAAAAAAAATTACTATATGATTTGGAGCAAACATAAAGACCTTTCCTGGATTAGAGAAATAAATTTAATTAGTTTCAGCTCATTTTTAACCACATGAAATTTTTACCTTCAAAAGTCAGTGACATGGCCTCGAATTGAAGAGCTAAAATCCTATTAAACACATCTGATCGCTTTAGGTAGGATAGGAAAAGTACCTCATTCTAGTTCGTTATAAGAGGTTTGATAGGAAGGTCATTGTTGACCATATTCTAGCCAGTAAGGGTATGAGAAAGAATTGTTGAGTGCCGTAGTGGAAAAATGTAAAGTTGCTAAGCTAAGTAAAACCATCGTCATAAAAATGAAACAAATATTGAAGAACTGACATGATTTTTTATTTGAGTAAAAAGCGAAGTAGTACCAGGACTTGCAAGTGTTTCGTTATATTTAGTTCCTACTTAGTACGTACACATACATATGCACATTCGGCTACTATATTCTCAAAAATTTACGTTCATTAGACACGTACAAATCCTTTCAGCGTCAAGTGCCATAGAAAAGTTGTTCCAGCGTCCTTGGGTTCGAGATGTCAACATGTATGTGGTTAGCGGAGAGGTAGACAAATTTCGCCTGTTTTAGAAATTATTAAAAATCCTCCCTCCCTTTGAACGAATGTTATACCCCTGAAATTTTAATTTTCAAACTCAAATTTTACGATCCATGCAGATGGAAGAAGGGGACTGTACCAAATGAGTATAATTACATCTTTTGGATATATAATATCCAAAAATCCACTAGTACGTTAAAATATGTCCAATTGGAATGTTCAAAATGTTTGTTGTCTTTTGAATTTCTAAAGGGATTTAGCAATAGAAATTTTAAGACAGAGACCCTTACCTATTTATAGAAATTTCGAAAATAGACCAAATTCATCGATCTCTGCCCGCTAACCACATGCTGTTGACATCCCAAACCCAAGGCTGAACATCCCAAACTCAAGGACGCTAATACCTTTTCATATAGAAATAAACCATTTACCTTTTGACATTTTCGGTTTAACTGCATATAACATGGGACACTTGAGGAGGTTAAAATCAGAGTTCAAGGTTTGTATAAATGCGTTGAAAGGTTTGGAACATGTCAAATGAATTTACAATTCTGGAGTTTATAGTACCCTAATGTACTATCATAGTACTATGTGTGTACTACCTGTAAGAACCAAACACGACGAAACACAATTCCTATTATCACATTGTACGGATTTACTCATTTCTATAATATGTATCTTTTTTTATTATTTTTGAATTTATGAAGCTCATTATCTTTTTCTAACTAAACCTCTTCATAAATTTTGCTCACGTGCCTAAAATACACTTATTTAATTATAATTTTAATTTCTAAACAATTGAAAAACTTTCAGTTATTCCAAAAAATATGAACTGTTGTAATTCCTGGAAGAATTTCCAGAATTTCTGAACCAGCTAGACGAAAGAAACTTTGAGAAATATGGAAGAAAATTTCCTAAAACATAAGAAATGAGCATTTGTTACCATCTCTCCTTATTTGGACTAGGGGGAGAAAAGTGGCTTGCAATTAGCAGCACTCTGTATAAAGTATAACTTTAAAAGTTAGTATCCGACATAGACTGGAGTGTATACTGTGTACCTACCCTTTGCAAACTTATGATATTACCTGCTCAATAATGCACACATATTTTATTGTACTGTGTTTTGTTCACTTAGTATATCTGTAGGAATTCCTATTGGAATAACTACATCAATCATAATTCCTATCGTGTGTGTACAGAGTCTATCTCATAGTAAGGTGATAGTTGAAATGAGCCAGCTGCATTTTAATTTTTGACACTATACAATGTCCCAAGTCCCAATGGTTTTTCTGATTACAAAATTTACCTAACTATTCAAAGTACGTAGCTTTGGACTACTTTATTATCAACAAAATTGCTCAAGTGATTTAAATTGTCCCATGTCCCATATCGCATATTTGCTTAATGGGAAAATTTCAAGGTTAAGGTAATATTCCTTCATACCATGCCATGTCCTAATTTTTAACGTAATAATTATTATTGTTTATACACTTATACCGCACTTAAGTAATTTTCTCACTGGATCAATGACTATATGTTTTTATCTCATCATATAAAATATTTTTAATGCTCAAATAAGGACTGAAGTTAATTGGGCGAAGAATTAAGACAACTGAGGAAGGAGAGGATTTTGATGGAAGTAAATATTTCCACGTAGTTTGGTTCCCAATGCGGTCATTGGTATTCGTGCAAGTACAGTCAACTTTAACAACCTATGGTAATAAATAAAGTACGTAACCACTATAACCAGGACCCTCCCTTATCGTCTCTCTACGGTCTCATAGTTACACGACTGTAAATATCATTTTATGTGTAACGACTATTAACGACTATGGCTGGACAACATAATTTTCTCACGTTGCTCGGGTTTCTTCCAACTTCTAGATACATAAATGCACCTTCAGAAAATATTTACAGAGTGCCGTGACGTGCTCATATAGATACACATGTATAATGCTCTGTATAACTCACACTCGGTTGATGAACTTTGCTCTCCCTCACGTCCAGTAAAAGTGCGCCTGCCGCTTTGATGAAGATGACTCAATGCAAACAATGTGTCTACACACAAAAAAAAAGTTTCCATGAGGTAAAATGGCTATATCTTTGTAGGAATTCAATGCACTCATAAAATTTAATAACTGCTCACTCAGGCTTCTTGTAGCCAGATGCTATACCGTGCTCAAACTTTTTCACAACCCAATTTCTTTCCCTGGAAAAATATATGTAGATACTGATTTATTGGGACATTCCATGCCTTAATAATGGGAGCTCCTGCTCGTACACCCTCAAAAACGAATGCTTACAAAATCTCCGAGCATAATAAAGACTAGCATTGGGAGTAGGGCCACCTTCTTGCCTTCGTGCATTCCTTTTCTTGAGTCACCCTTTTATGTTAATTACATATCTATGTCCTGTGACAAAAATAAGTCATTAGGAAAACATTCGAGTGCTACTCACATGTCTCTAAATGGAGAACCCATTTGTAGTTAAGCTATGTACAGTATACAGATATCACATGCATGCACATGGTAGGTTTCGGCAAATGAAGCAAAATTATTGTATAATCTTGAGCCTCGAAGTTGATCTAGGAACGTTTTGAATGAATAAAAGTATTATGATAAAACTTATCAGTGCAGTAGTGTCAATCATATAAGCTAGAATTAAAATAGCTGAACGCAGCACAGAATTAGCGTTTGTGTGCGGATAGTTTCACGAGATAAAGGAACTTTTTTCAATATTTCTATAAATACATACATACTTATATACAGTTTTGAGGAGATGAGCACCCCTTGAGATTTCCGATGACATTACTTAATTTCAACTTCAGAATGAATTGAGAAGAAATAAACTGTTTTTGCAGATTCCACAGTATTGCACAGCTGAGTGAGATAAAGTTGAACATTAGCCTTGTCAATATCATGCTAAAGTTTATCATAAATTTGGCATACAAATTTATCCCTGACTATAGTCAATTCAAAACTTATTGTATTTGTATATATAGGTGACCATAAAAACCATAAATACAGAATAGTTCTGACATTGTCCCAATATTTACTCCAGTTGCAACGTCCTCATAAATGACTTTCATCATAGCTTAAACAAATCTGATTTGACAATGAGTCTCATTTTTAACTCGCACATGAACCCCAGATGAATAGATGATTCAATACATTTTAAACCTCAAATCAAAGTCCATATGTGCGAAAAAGCTCTCGCATCTCCCATCCCAACAATACGCAATACTAACTGGTGTATACGTATACTCCAAACCAAACATTACATCTACGGTTATTCACTACCTCAATGGAAGCCATATCTTCCATCCGAACCAACCACCACACGTGCCTGACATTGAACTTGAACTTTTACCATTCTTTATATCTTTCCAGATCCAGCTCTAGTATTTACATTGACCTAAACATTTATTCATTCTGAGAAACTTCAAATCTCAAAAGAAAAAAACTTCCCAGCATCCCTCATATTAAACTCACTTCCAAACGAATATCAACATTTACTTTTCACACACTTTATATACAATCAATAAATTTTTTCCTCTCAAAACTTATATCACTCTACAACGCAAAATCCCTCTCCCACATCTTTCCTCACGTTCACAATCAGGAATCTTAATTAAATGCCGAATTGCTATAAAATACTAAATCTCCCTACCCTACCAAGCCGTAAAATACTAGCATGCATCCTCCATTAACCAAACTTCATAGAACCATAGACTATATATATACCAAGCCTCATAAAAGGCAATCATTCCCCCCAGCAACGTAAACATAAATATAGCCAACAGTAGTGTGAGAATTGAGAATACCCACCCAACAAATGCTCTTCATTTTGTGCCCTTTAAGTTTACCTTCGTTCCATTAAACTTGTAAACAGTTCCATAAATAGTTAACCCATTCTCATCCAATTTTATCCCATAGCATTTATCCTCTCCTTCAAAAGTATGCGTCCTTCCTTCTGAAATTATCATCCAAGAGGACTCCTTCCTTTACATAATAGTTAAGTATTCCCCCAACAATAATAAGTAAAATCTACTACACATAACGATACTTATGTACAAAATTGCACTCTATCCCTCAAATTTCGAAAATTCCCCATGTCCATAAAAAAACATGCAAGTACATGTTTTTTTATAGTAGTTAGTACTACCAATAGAAATTGTTCCAATAGGGGCATTGCGAGACATAATTAACTACTACAGGATTCCAATAATTCCAATGACGAGTGTATTGCAGTCGCTAAAACGATTTTAATTATCAGTTTTTACATTTAATAACGTTTACGTCCCAACTCTCAAATATTCGCAATAGGGAGGATTTTAATTATCACAGTTTTTATTATTTAATAATGTCTACCTCTACGTCCCAACTCTCAAATATTCGCAATAGGCACTCTTCCTGCGAAAGGGGGGATGAGTATAGTTGCAAAACAAACGTAGGGAACGTTTGAGTCGGCAAATATAATACACGAGGCATGCTGGAAAAAAAAATTGATGCAAAAATAAACATTGCATATATACATATATAAATCCATCCATATATACAATACACTTACTAGTACCATACCGACGTAATTATATTACATAGTGTAGTGTAAATAACGTTGAAGGTAAGGTAGGTAGGTGGGACGGATGAACGTTAGGAAATACGTTACGTATTATATTATAGAGCCAAAAGCAAAAGCCCAACGTATACAGGACTATCACCACCGCGTGCTCAATTCTTGAGATAAAAAGGAGCTGAGAGAGGAGACGTAGAGCCAAACGTATGGAAATGAAAGGAGGAGAGGAATACGAGTAATAATAAATGACGTAGACGTTGTTCATGGTCAGATAAAAACCCTTGAAAAAAAAGAAATCCTTGGCAGTGATCGTTAGAACGTTTGAGTGAGCGGAGTGAGGTTGTGCTTGCAGTGGGTTCAATTGGTAGGACTCAACGTGTGTGTACACTAGCGCCTCAAAGTAACTGAGCATCTCACTAAGAGCTTACAAAAGCACGACAGACAGACAGAGAGAGAGAGAGAGAGAGAGAGAGAGTAAATTCTACGTGCAGAATCCATTCTCTGCTTCGGAAACCATACGGTTCAAAGCATTCATCTCGTTCGCCATCGTTTGGAAAATATTTTGCAAAAGGAATTACTTTCGAAATTAAGAAATTTCAAGTTACATTTAGTCGTCTGTGACGATTCAGAATTCACCTTTTTTTTCAGGGAAAAGTTATCCATTGGAGGAATCCATCATCAAGAAATTCCAAGTTGGAACTTGAAATCAAATTTCAAGAATCTCTTTAAAAATCATAGATATATCTCCCCCCCTTATTTGACTACGGAAGAGAAAGAAGAAATCTACAACAATTGAAAAATTTCGTCGGTTAAATTGCAATGTGTAGTGAGGAAGTTGTATCTTTGAAAAATAATCACGGTTTTGAAAGTTTCATCAATGCAGTTGATTTTGAAGGAAAAGCAAACTTCCATGAGTGTTCATGTTCCCAAAAATTTTTGTCCGTCTTCAAGAATCCCATTCAAAAACAGTTTCTAGATATTAGTGAGAGCTCCGCTCAAGTAGTCAACAACTGGGTAGAAAATATATGTAAACAGACTCTAGACCCAAGGCAGAGACAGTTACAAGTGTCGTCTTGATCCTCACAATACTCCTAACAGTATATAAATAATACCGTCAGTCAAGCATACTAAATCAGTTGTTTTCCTAACTATTCAACCCTTCCGATTCTTTTGAGTCGTTCAGTCTCTAAATACTTTAAAAAAAAAATCTATCAGTGTTGATTATTAAAATTACATCAAAAAATAATATAATAATACTGCACTCACATAGAGAAAAAGATCTACGTAAAGAAGAAACGACGAGGCTAATATTCATAACAAATATTGGTATCTATTCCTTCCCGGATTGTAAAACACTTGATTCATTTATTGAATGCCTTAAAGCAGAAGGAAAGTATTGTAGAAATTCGACGAGTTTTAAAGAGTAGATCACATATCGGGATATAAGCAAGACTGAATTATTGAGTGTCTACAAGAATAAAATTATTCTGAGCTGTGTCGTATATATTACTAGAAGAAGAAGAAGAAGAAGAAAAAAACAGCAGGAACAAGTGGGACTTTCGTTTTTACTACTATTTACCTAGATTTAACTCTTCTCATCGATTTGTCCTCTCGAAAAAATATAATACACAGGGAAAAAAAGCTTGTGTACTTACAGCATTGAGATTTACTGTTTATTGGGAGTCGACAGTCCTCTCGTTCTTTTTGGGTCCGTTTATTTCCTGGAAATTTATTCAAAAAGTCGGGAACATGCCGAAAGGAAAGTCTAATAAAGGCTCCGGAAGGGGCACTCCAAGGAAAGGAACTCCAGGTAAGAATTCGTAAGGTATTTAGTTAGCCCTGTAGATGTGTATGTGGTAGTTACATATTATGTATGGACGTGTCTGGGATTTATCCACATGCTGCTGTAATCCTCTTTTGGTGTTACGTCTTTTCAGATGTACTTACTTAGGGGGGCAAACAATCTGGAAAGTATTACTCAGAGCGTGTAGTGTGTGTGGTTGCAGTAGAACTAGTTTCGTATTGCAAAGGATTCCTTTTTCCTTTTTAAATGTCTCCTTTGTGGTATTTCATTCAAACGCTATCTCCACTTTGAACCAGTAGTAATGAGGATATCGCCTCCAATGGTTTATATGTTACATTCGTTGTAAAATTCACTCATGCTTGAGTCTTTTTACTGTCGTGGACTCGCTCGCAGTTTCTTTCTTGAAAAGTGTACTAACCAACGCCTATGTATATATGCAGATATTTCTTCATTACTTCAGTCCCCACAACAATAATTCTTATGAATGAAACAGTAACGGTAACAGTTAACAGTGTCGTTTTTTTTGCCAGCGGCATAGGGAAGCATATTTACTTGAAAAATTCGAAGGTAGAAAGGATAGTTTAAGGGCTTTTTTGTGTAACCTCTTCTTCATTCAGGCTTCCAAGGTATGTGGTTTATGTGTCGACAGATAATAAGAGAAAAGTAGATATTTCTGATAGTGAGTACATTTGATGACCTAATGCATTTGATTTTTGTGGGATTCTAAGCTTACCATGTGTGAAGAAATGTGTTTACTTCGTCCCTTCATGTTTGCACCTATTATCGTCGCCATTATCCCAATAAAGGAGTCGCTTTTTTTTATATTTATTTATGCTACACTATCATGTCGACTGCATATTAAGAGATAACTCTATAGTGAGGGCTCTACACTGTATAAGCCGAACGCTGTCAGAGATTTTTCCGGAACCGCAAGTAGACTAGATGACTAGACTCCGATCTGGTTTCTCGCCGTTATTCCCAGAAGTAGGTCAGTTGAGCTTTTGGACGGGTGAGTGTGTTATGATTGTGTCATGTGTATCCTAGCATAGCATATTCAGCGTGCATATGGGAGGATTGTGTTCACGAGGCAAGGATTTACCATTCCCCACTCACCGGATTTTCCCGACCACTAGCGGTATTCTTCGATCCCTGTTTCTGTACCTCTCAAAAATTCAGATGCTGGGGTGGGGAATGACAACAATAAGGAGCAACAATATTGCCATTGTTTATGCGAATAAATGAATAAGAAGTTAGAATTTCCAAAGAATGCTGACCCGACTTCCCAAATGGACTACAATCCCAGTTTACCTGTAAATGGCGAGGCTACTACAAGCTTCCAAAACAGTCCTTTGGAGAGTTAAAAAAAATTAGAATCGTAACTGTAGTTTGCACGTGCAGCGAAACGTCCTTTTGCAGGAGCTTCCCGTTCAGTTCAGTACTTTCAGTGCAAGATGAAAAGGCATTGTTAATGATTTAATAGCTTTTTTGTATGAGGAAATATAATGCACTGTTGCACTGCGCAATTTCTTAAGTGTTAAGAATGCTCTTTGGAAGGAATGCATTACAGTGAGAGTTTTCTGCTCAGGAAATCTTTTGGCAAAAGTACCATCATCATTATATTTATTAGAGTGTGGAACAGTCATTGTCAGCACACTACTTTGGTTTTGGTATGTTTATTGGGAGATATAGTTTAGTTAGAAGGATTTTTAAATGTACCGTTCTGTTGTTCTTTTCCTTTGACAAGAGCATACATATATGCGTTGGTAAATCTCTATCTCAATTCACTTCTGGGAAAGACATTGTGAGAGGTACACGTGCAAGAACATTTTGGAAAACAGTAGCAAGTACAAATGCATTTTTCTAGTTGTATTGCATAAAAGGGAATCAGGGTGACAAGTAAAGTGTAACTGAAATAGATTTCATGCATTTGTTGCATCGCGACTCGAGGTTAGCAGTTAGCATGATGGAACAAGGAATAAGGTTGATCGTATTTTTTTACTCTTCGATGTTCAAGGGTTAAATCAATGTACTGTGCTGGTAAATCAACTATGGCGAGGCTCTAAAATTTTATTGTCACAGTTTGAAATCCCTATTTTCTGGTGGGTAATTATTTTCAAGCACAAAGAGCATAGAACCTAGACCATTAGTAGCGTTATACTGTTGGAAGGCAGAATATATGAATGTACATTAATTTGTTTATGGTTTATGATATTGACCGTGTATCCAATAGATATACACATGACTGAACAGCGTGTTTTTTCGATTGTTTCCATCTTTCCATTAATATAGATACCTTGAAAGTCTATAGTGAACGACAGGTTCAAAGGGCATTTGAACCTTTTTGGTTATTTTTAAAAATTTTGTGAAAGTCGGGGGCATGGACAATCCACAGGGCTAGAATTGTCTATTTCTAACTTCTAACAGGATGTCTATATTTATGATGATTGAAACAAAAGTTTTATGACCTTCTGGTGACAATTTTTCTTCAAGGGATAGTGCAGGTCTACTTAAGTAAATTATGGAGGTTAAAGTGAGAGGATAGTAAGCTTTAATCCTTTTGGGACCGTATATGCCAAATAAGTGGAAAGTTTTGGGTCAATAATAGCTGCAGATTTAATGTGCCCTAGGAGTTAATGTATTAGATATATGCGTGATTTTATGTTGCTTGTGATTGTAAACTGGACATGTATATTCAACAACCCGAAGGAGCCAATAATTGACTGTTACTTTTTCCATTGTTTGCTTAGGATTGAGAAATCCTCGACGTGGAGGTGGACTGTCAGATGATGAGTCACTGAACGGAGATGCTGCAAGCATCCTCAGCATGAATTCGGATCGTGGCAGTTATGATGACGGTGAGTGTGTGTAAACACTTAATTATTGTTCAAGTTTGAAAGTTTTAGTTTATTTAAACTTTTTTTTTCTGCTGATGTTCTCATTAGAACGAAGTGTACGTGACTGATATATTGAAGGAACAAATATCAAATTACTAGTTTTCTACACGTGTTCTGAACTCCTATGATAGGAACTGGTTTACTTGTGTTAGTTTAACTGCTGTTCGTAAGTAATTGTAACAATGTTTTTCTCTATGACAGTAGTAGAAAATGGAAATGATGGGCTGGACCACGACGAAAGTGTGATGGCTCTGCAGAGCCGGGAAACGTTGGAAGAGAAAATCGCAGAAGCAATAGACGCTATGACGGAGAAATCCGCAAACACTCGAGTAAATAGTTTGAATACTTTGACAACCATCTTGAGTCAGCAGTTTGTACCCGAGCTAGTATTGGGCCGACGAGAGACCCTGCGTGACAATTTGGAGAAGATTTTCAAAAGAGGTCAAAGAAATGAGCAAGGAATGGCAGCGACACTTGCTTGTTTGGCGTCGCTTCAGATCGGCGCGTTTGATTTGGACATTGCTACTGAAGATTTCGGCATGCTGAAACCCATGCTACAATCCCTCTTGTTGGATCACACAGTTCCTGTGGCTGTCCGAGTCAAAGTAAGTATCGATTAATTTCGCGTTTTCAGTTAATTATTAATGTTTCTGTATTTTAGATATTTCAAGCGAAAGTGAATCCAATGCAAGGCTTTCTGAAGGATTATAGTGAGGTAGCATATTATGGGAAATCTGCGGGTAAAACGAAGTATTGACGGTGGTTGCAGATCACTTCGTCCAGAGGTACTGAAGGTATAGAGGATTTTCGGTTATTTTCAGCGCAGTCAGGATAATCCTGCACTGGTCGTTCGATTTTTATCAAACTTTCGCGATTGTACGGTATGTTCTAGTGCCATATCAGCTTTTGAGGCCATTTCAAATTCAAACAAAAAAAATTCGCAATGGTTCGAAATTTTGGGAAAATGCGAATCAAAATCATAGAAAATCATTAATTGATACCAAATTATGTAAAATTTATTTGTTTTTCTGACATCTCAAAAAACGTTGCAATTTTTGGAAATTTCCCGAATTTTGAAATAATCTCAAAAGCTGATGTAGGCATTTTGCCTTGCAATAGCGAAAGTTTGATCGAAATCGGATAACCAGTTCAAGAATTATCCTGGTTACGGTGAATAAACCGAAAATCCCAGATATCTCCAGCCTTACAAGACAAAATTCGTTTCACCCACATTTTATGCTGCCCAACTGAACTCCACAATAAAGCCTTTCAAGGTCCAAGGTTTATATATATGGTGCGTTTTAAACTATGTAATCATAGTTTTGAAATACAACTTAGTATTTTGTTAATTTTCAGTGTTGCCAAGCTCTAAGTCTTGGTGCATACCTCGCTGAGAGTTGTCTGGATGACGTTTATAATCTCTTGAGCATATTGGAACCATTATTCGGAGTTAAAGGTAAGAAAACCTCCACAAGTGAGGAAGAAGACACTGCGGTAGAGACAATTGATGTGAGCACGAGTCCATCCAAAGCTGTTAAGATTCCGAAAAACAGCTGCGGAAATTTGGCTTCCGCTGCTATTGCTAGCTGGTCCCTTTTGATCACCTTAATGCCTCCGGAGTATTTGAAGCAGCGTAGTATGAAATGGACACAGACCCTCCTGGGATTATTGGATCAGGTGGATCTGGAAGTTCGGTTAAGTGCCGGTGAGGCCCTCGCCCTTGTTGTGGAAGTGTGCGATTTGTACATTGACGAAGATGAAGGTGAATATTCTTTACCGGAAGATGAAGAAGACTACGGAAGTAGCAACGGTCATGATTCACAGATAAACGGAACCAATGGCCATACTAATGGCAATTCGCACACTAATTATGGATTCGAAAGAACTAGCGTGTTGGCCTTAATTACTAAACTCAGGCAACTATCAGTTGAGTCTCACAAATACAGGACCAAAAGAGACCGCCGGCAACAGCGTCATAGTTTCCGAGACTTTCTACATGCAGTAGAGAACGGTGATGGACCAGGTCAGGCTATTAAATTTGGAGGTGGTGAAGTTCTGGACATTGACTGTTGGGTGAAGAAGCGACAGTATGATGCTATTTGCCAGGTAAGTAATTCTGAAAGGATTAATGAATTCTAATATTAATATCTGGAATCTGGCGAGTAGAGAATGACAATTAAATTATTTTCTATTTCTCTAGGTTTTGGGATCAGGCATTAACCGTCACTTAAACGATAATGTTCTTGTACGTCAGCTTATGGAACTTGGAGCTCCGCGACCTCAATTAAATGATGGTGGCTATGGCGCCAAGCAAGCTAAGAATGAACGTCAGTACTTAAATGCTGTTAACTTCAAACAACGTTGTGTGTCGCGAGGTAAATCACGTGACCAACGAATGGCTAATTTGTCTGATTTTTGATGTCTCTGGAAAACTATACTTTAAAATTTAATTCGTAATAAGTTTATGGATGTGAACATCCACGCAATTTTGTTCCAAATGTCGATTACGTATGACTCGCATAAGTAATACACCTATGATTATTATTGTTTACTTCTCGAGTATGAATCCAGCAGTGTGAAATCCAGCATGTGTTATGTATATGTGAAATCTTCTTGTATATCCTATAACAAAATTTTCCAGTTTTTTATGTGAAACACTTGTGAAGTAATAACGATTATTTGAAGGGATGTTCAGAAACATTTCTGTGATCATTACGATAGAATTACTTCCAAGAACGTTTCTGCCCGTTCTCTGATAACCTTAATCTTATATTATGTATGGATATCAGTAAAAATTATTCAATTTCAAATATTAAGTTTAAAAGCCCTGTAAATTTAACATGCCAAAGTTAGCATCCCCGGGGCCAAAAACGCATTGAAATTTACTATTTACATCAATTCGAACAATCCATTTGGTAATTTAACACTTACGAGTTATCGTTGATGAACGTTTCTGTGGGTTACATATAAGCATGGTAGTCATATTTCAACCACGGTTTAATTATGTTGTTGACTGGAATATAAGAAAGTTGTGATCATTATTTTTAGTTGATTTGATTGTCACAATTTTAAAAACTAGAATAATTCACTGCTTAATTTCCGGATCTACATGAAATATCGCTGATGTATGTTTACCCACATACTTATGTGAAAATTATTATTTAATGCACGTATTATGTTGTACGAATTGTGCTGTACTTTCACGAGTCCTTGTTATGATGGTTCCTTGATTTTTCTGTAATAATTCGTAATATTAATTGATCGCATCAGAAAGAAATGTACATATTCTACGTGATTTAGCGTAATATTACCCTTATAACCATGCCTGAAAGTTGACTAATCTAATCATCATGTAACAAGTTGAGTGTTTCAGTGTCCTATTCCATAGCTTGATTGGTGATAGATGTTTGTCAGTGCTCGTGTGAATGCCATCGGGCTGGATTATCCCTGTTGGTTTTATATTGAGTTTTTGCGATCTTTAGTAATTTTGTCACTCATTACTTTAATTGTAGGAGAGATTACCACTTACTATAAGCTTAAGCAAAGTTCGTAGTATCATCATCGCGCAGAAATGTATGTACTGAAATACCTGTAGGGGTGTATTTGGTTTAGCATTTATTTCTTGACTGGGACACCGTCAGATGATTTTTTAATTATTCGAGAATGACTGTTTTTGCCCTACAGATTTTCTATCAACAAATCAACAGTTTTAGCTGGTTTATTATTCAAATCTCCAAGTTTATAACCAGGATGGTATTTTGTTAACTGCGCTTGTGATTCCATTACTATTCGAAGTCAACCTGCACTTGCTTACACTATGCTGAATAATTTTTGTAAATGGTTTAAATTTTCATTCTAGGTTTTTATAATGAACCACTTAGCGTTAATTAAACTGACAATTTTTATTAATCGATAGTATAAATATAAGTCTGAATTCACAAGCGAATGTATAAGAGCATAATAGTAGCATGTTTGTGTGTGTAGGTATATATTGTATCGATGTATTACTGAGATTTACGGTCTATATATGTATAGCCAAGCATACAATTTGGTTTATGACATTTGGTTTATGACATACTTGCATGTCATCATTAGGATACGAAACACCGTAATACTTCTCTCGAATCATTCTAATGGGAGGAATGTTACAATAAAAAACGCCACTATAAATTACATATTCTGGACTTTGTATATGGAATAAGTACATATATACAAAATAATTTTGCTGTAAAGGAAATTTGATCCAGCAAATATTATTATTTAGATTTTGTTTTGAAATCGTATTACATATGATAAATAGTGTGGATGTGAAATGTGAACATAAATATTGGTGTTGATGTACAAGACGTATGGAAACGAAGTACAGTCTTTGAAGCCTTGTTTTGTGAACTCATTGAAATTTTGTGTGAGAGGGTTCTATGGATAGCCTACAGGTTAATTAGAAGGTTGTGTTTACCGCGTTTCTCAAAGTAATGATACAATATTGTCATCATTATTATCCTTAAAATAACATACTTGAAATATGGTATAAAAAAATTACAGTTGAAAATAAGTCAACAAAAAAAATATATGTATTTAACATTGGTGTCGGAATTTTTTCTAGTTTTAAAAAGTCAACTGGTTTACATCACAATATAAAAGACATGAGTCTAACAACTTAGTATGTATGAGTATTGTGCTAAAATTCAACAAGAGTTTCAAAGTGATTGCAAAATAAAATTGTCAATTGGATATTGGATGCAAAACCTTCAGTCATTGTTTCTCATAATTCCTTTTTGCTCAGCGTCGTCATGATTATAGTTGCATACATGAGGATGTGCTCAGTGCTCATGACATCTTCCATCGGCACTGCTACTACTTGTGTGGTCCTCAATCACACCGTCGTTAATCTCAGATAATACTATTGAAGTAAACCAACCATTTTCATTCGGGCATCAGTGGCCACCAGTGTCTGATGTAGGGACTCACAATCCGTGTGTCAATACTCATACGACTAATCAAGCCGAATAAATTTCAGCCCGAAGCTCATCCAATTATAATTGACGAATTATCATCAATTATTAATTTTAAATACCTCTTAAATATTCTCATAAAGCTTCAATGTAAATACTAGATCCTTCAATCGATTGCTTACTATTAGTTGCATCATTTTAGAGCTAAACCATCAAAGGACTTCATTATTCAGAACTATATTAAACTAAAATAAATTAATAACGAATATTATTTCCTCGTGATTACTTTCATTCAACCCATTTCCCCACACAAATATAATCTAACCTCCGACAGCCTTAAAGTTTAAATGCAATCCAAAATCCCTTCCCCACAGTATTTTCTCCGGAGATTCCTTTGCTGAACTACAAACTACAACCAAAATCATGTCCTTCGAGTCCCTCTGCACAAAGATGACTACTTTTAAAGCTATGTACATACTCGTTAAAATCCTAATTTTCCAAAGTGATTAACTACTTTAAAGGCAACTCTCCCGAGTATTTATTTCAACCCTTTGACCTAATTGGAGCACTAGTACTTAATTCAGCACTATGTTTCCCGTAGCCTTCGATTACAAGCAGTAACTCTCAAAGAGTTTAATTTTTTAACTATATTATTTATTTATTATATATTAATATTAATACATATATTAACTACATTTAAAAAAAATAATATCAACTATATCTATTTACTATTATTAAATCACCAGTAAATAAATATAAATTTCACTCCTCCTTAAAAATCATTTACAATATTTTCATTGGGCACGAGTATTACTTCTTTCAGCTTACAATAATATAATAGACATACAATAATAATCAGATTAATATTGTAAACAGGTATTAGGGCAAATGTTGAAAAGGCCTCTGTCTAAGGTCTGTTGTTTTTTAAATGATCTCAGACTGCCCCAGATTGTCCAAGTGTAAGGCTAGTGAGCACTGGTTGACGTCAATAAGTCAAAGCAGTATGAGAGTTCTGGGAATCTCCCGGCCTGCCTTGCACTTTTTTTTAAGGCTGCTTTAAAAGCTTGGCCTTTAAATGTACTATATACTCCCCCCATCCGTCCTATGTGTCTGAGTATTCGTTGTTGAGGTTGAAGGAAGCATGCGGTTCTGCAGGCATGCGATGGGAGAGAGAGTGTTGTGTACAGTATAGAACGTACGATGGAAGATTAAAGATTGAGCATAGCCAAGGGAATTGGAATTTGGAAGTCATTGAAAGCATGATTCCAGACTACATGGTTTCAGACCATCTTGTGTTCTGTAGAATGGCGGCACTTTGCAAATTCAAATAGTGTATGGTTGCTGGGATATATATTTGGTTGGGTAAAAATGCAAAGTGTGGATCAGTTTGCTAATTACTGGAATAATTATTGATTGTAAGATTTGGAACAGGGATATCTTGGATGTGGACAAGGGAAGACAATTGTTGTTGTCAGTTCCAGGAGTGTTTACAGCAACAATGACGTTAATGTGAATTTTTTTCACTGCGAAGTATTATCTGACCTTGTAGACTTTGATGGTAGGAGACGAGTTCATAAGTCTGCAACTTTGTGACTATATCCGAAACGAGGTTTATGAATTTAAATACATCCACTGATTCTGTGCTTACTGTAGTAATAATAATAATAATTATACAATAATTTGGTAATTTGTGATCAAATCAAGGCAGCTCCTTTCCACGTAACGCTGGAAGTCTAAATTTATTAACATCCACAAGAATCGGATCCGAAGCATTCAGTCATAATGTTCAATGGGTTTGCAAAACGGATAGAAGCGCTCGAAAGACAAATTAGCTTGTGGGAGTCCAAGGCGAAGAAAGAAGACAAATGGAAGAAATGTATGGAGATGTGGCTCCTCAAGAATTTTGGTAAGGATGGGAGATTTTGATTGGGAGTGAGTCATATTTTTTTGTTTGAATGATTGGATGTTTTTTTTTTGGATTTTAGTAGTATCAGTTGTAAATTGTATTTGTATTTGGGTTTGTGTGGGATATATTTGTGTGGGGGGATACTGTTCCACGTCTGTTGGGGATAGTTTAATTGCTTAGCTTGTGAAAGGGTTTGAAATGGTGGGAATTGCTTGACTGTGTTGGGGCTGAGGGAAAATATGAAACGGTGAACTTTGTTTTGTAGATTTCGACCTACAAGAGAATTTGTCCAAGCTGACGGACAGTGATGATGTGGAAGAGAAGCCTGATTTGAAATTTGATGAGCCGGCGACATCCTACAATAACTGCTTTCCGTTAGCTCCGAAGCAAGTCTATAACAATCCACACCTGATTATTGAGAGTCAGCCGCAGCCGTATGAAGCGGAGCAGGTCAGTGGCATATCATTCACGAAAACGTCGGGGCAGCCGCAGAGAAATGAGAATGAACCAGCTAATAGTCAGTTTCATAGTCAGCAATATTTGCAAATACAACCAGCCCATTTGAATTCGCAACAAACACATCCACGGGGGCAGCTCTCTTACAGTAATAGTGACCAAAATAAAAGTAAAGAACGCTTTGAGAATCTCCAAAGAACAAAGGTGGCTAATGTAGTTGATAGGAAGTCCTCTCCGTCGTCGGTGCCCATTTCCCTGCAGAAAGTTCCTCACGTCCATGCTGTTTCCTCATCATCCCCAACATGTGGAACCTCGAATCCCCATCCCTTGAGTCATTTCGGTAGTAGCATTACGCTAACACCATTGCGGCTGCCTGCTCATACTTCCCAAGCGAGTGATCTACAACTAGAGAATAATACGCCTGCTCACTTATCGAACAACATTCGACATAATATTACTAGTCTTATAGGTAGCACAAATTCAATTTCGGTTAAAGAAGAAGAAGTACATGACAACGAACGAGAACAAGAATGGCAAGAGGAAGAAGACAGTCTCGATGCTTCCCCTCATTTCCAGAACAGCCAACTTGAAATTCATAAACGTATATTATATTTCTTGAAGTTTCTACCTATTTGATTTCATGAAATTGAGTGGCGAATGAAATATCAACCTGTTTTTTATCTTTTAGGCAATACTAACCACGAAGGTTCATCTGAAGGAAGAAATTCGCCATTATATTTGGACACGTCTGATGACATTGAAGAAATATCTGTTGACCAAGACGAGCATAACACTACTGGATTCATAACAGGAGATATTCAAGACCATGTGTTCAAAGGTGGGACAAACTACTTTACCAACCCCAAAAATTTGCCCATCTGTAATTTTTGTGGAAAGACCTACTCGTCCCAGACCTACCTTAAGACTCATATCGACGTAGTTCACAAAGGCATGAAATCTTTCCGCTGCAAACTATGTGGAGTTTCTTTTGGTTTTAAGTCGGATCTGACTCGCCATTTAAGAAGTCATCTAAAACGAAAGACTAATGTAGTGTGATGTTTGAGTGCAGTCTGTGTGAGTGTGTCAATAATTGAAGAATTACTGCACTATTATTTGCAAGTAATTACTATCTCGTACGATAGCATCGTATTATTCATGACAGTGTGTAGCTTTTGTTTTTTCGAAGTATTAGTTTGTGCGAAGATTGTTATATTGACATTTTTGTTGTTTATTAGTGTAGAAATGATGTCCACGTTTCATCATTGCTACCTTACGGAAAATCACACGGTCAAATGTACAAATTATTTCGTTGTAAAGAAAGATTATTCGAAAGCATTTTATTACTTTTACGAAGTGTTGTTGAATAATTCGTAAACAAATTATAGAATTTCCCTTGTTTTCTTTTCCCCAGTATTACTACTGCCGCCTATATCTTAATACGAAAGTTCACATAGAACTACATCATTAAAAGAAATTTTATCCCCAGGATATAAGCAAAAATAGTCTATATCAAATCAAGTCATGAGTCAACAATGAGTTGTCATAACACAAGAATATATAGATTATTTATTATAATTATCAGCTCAAAGAAATACTTGCAAACCTTTATTTGTTTGCAAGAGTCAAAGTCGAAAGGTATAATTTTTTCATACATGAAACTACGGTTATTACTTATCCTGTGTTGATCCTAGTGCTGATACTGTTAGTTTTCCTTATATTTTTTACACTGGTTTGTAGACCTGTTGTAGATTTGAGAGTCAAAGAATCTACTAATCATTAAATGTAACTCAGTCATTAATTTTTATTTGTTTGGTAATACTCAAATTCGCAATGTATGCCATGTTGTAAAACAAAGTCAGTTTATAACGTAAGGATATGGGTTCCTTAATTCTCAAGTAATCTGAATGCAACTTGTTAATCACAGAGAGCATTGTACGTAGTTAACATCACGAATCTCAAAACATTACTGATACATAACTGTTATATTTTATAGAGCTTAATCAAATAATTAATTACTTACTATACAGATAGAAGAGCTTGTACTGCCTGGACTTGGCAAAGTTATACTACTACAACCCTACAAACCTATTTGTATTGTTTTTTCGCAGACTTGGCCGAGTTTATCTTTAGAATGTAGTCAAGTCAACCGTTGTTGATTCATTAAACACCTACAGAAACAGATGATTATATATAACGTACGAATGTCAGCGCTGCAGGTGAAAAATGTTTATTCACACTATTAAGCTAACATTATTTACTATATAGAAGTTACCTGTAGTAGTCTCCTACATGAGAGTCAATACATGTAGATCTAAATAATTTGAGCCTACCTTCCTAATAATAAAGGGTATTTTAACTTCACTTGCACGCAGCTTTGATCAAAGCACGTGCGTATGAGAAATATTCTATACTTATTCAATACAATTATGAGCATGATGTTCATTTGCAGTAGGATCCTCAGTAAGTATAAGTATCTATTCAAAACGTGTTGAAGAGTGTTACAGTTGAAATGACGGTAAATAAAAGTTTCAAACCAAAAATTGACTCGATTCTTGACGACATCGTGTCTACATTACTTTCTTAGTTTATTTATAAATGCTTATGCGGCACCCGGGTACCCCAACAATGCAGTTTGTTTATAGCCTAGTGTACAGCTGACAATGAATCGTAACCCACGAACCGTCACAAACCCATCAATATTTGCGGACCATCTATCACTTAACAGTCTTGCCACACTGCCGCTACATTACGTAACACCACCCCAACCCCAATATTCGTCGTAATGATACTATAATGACAATAAGTCCTACGTTGAGTTAAGATCAACTTTATAGATTTATTCAGTTGATCAGAGATCGTAATACGATATGGGGACATTTTTGCTGAAATCAATAGGGCAGCAGGGTAGCGGTAATTTTTGTGACAGTGGACCAGGTGTGAGTTTGCCACGGGGGCAGTTCGTAAAGCGGTACCTGGCTAACTATACTAGAGACATTAATCTATGTATTATCACACACGACTAAATACAAATATAGTAATCACACAGATGGTCAACAGACTTGGAAACTTGGTGCTTGACCGACTCTTTATGCGTCCCCTGCTTTATTACTTGACAAAACATCTGGGCGGTGTTATGTTTTTAGAATCTGATGTCCTTCTTCATACAGATGAAACCAACTAATCAAATACAGTATTTAAAAATTATTTTATTTATACTAAAGAGAATAGTTTCAAATCCTCTTTACACATGACAAATATCATATGGATTAATTCCACTCTCTGCTTCAAAAAGATCAATCTGTAAGTCCTATTTTCCGTAGACAGAGGAGCACGTAAGGTTTCGCAGGTATTATTGATTATTGTTCTATTTAGTACTTAAAAATAACTATTTGTTTTATTTTTTGAAATTGGTTAACTCCTGTAGAATTACTTTCCGTGGAATATTCTTTCTTCGTCTTGCTTACATACCATATAAGAACTAATATATCGTGATAAGAAATGAAAAGTATGTCTAGCACACTACTCATAGTTGCGTTAGTGCTCCAAACTTGCACCTCCCAAAGAACAGCAACAACAATCAAAGATGCATCAGAAAAGACGAATGGAAACTGGATTGGACAGTATCAGTACTTGGCAAGAGCCAACGGTGGTGGTGGTTATGAGAGTTACTGCAACGAGAAGTTAAACCTTACCTGTGATACTAAAGCATTGTTACATTGTCATCGTAACAGGTGCACGTGCTTACACCACGAGGAAATGATCTTTGATGCAATCAAGGGTCAGTGTGTGGTCAAAGCGGGCGGTAAATGTGTTTATGGTAAGATACATGCCTGGCTACATTCTGCATGCTGATGTGGAATATGCATGTACACATGTGCTCTAATTGTAAGTAACAGGCATACCCGGAGATTCTACATAGACAGTGCATGTCAAATTCCTAATAATTGACTATAATAATGTCTGCTATGCCTTTACTTTTGTTGCACAACATACATAACTGCAATTTATTATTATGGGTTTTTATTACAACATTTTCTCACATTGGAAAAAATTGCACATGCACAGGTCGGGAAGAACTGAACCCAGATCTCAGACTAAAGACCATCGACTGCGTCCTGAACGGGTACTGTAACAGGGACAACGGACTCTGTCATTGCTCTCCAAGACACTACAACTCTTTAAATGTCAGCTGTGTGCAGCAAAAGACCTTCGACCAGGCATGTCATTTTGACACAGAATGTCGAGAAGACTACCACTTACGTTGTGTTACGGGTTTTTGCCAGTGTGACCCGAATGTTTCCACAAGGCACAGAAAATACGAAATGTAAGTTACTATATACTCAGGTGTTGCACTTTGCCCTGCCTCTAAATCTAATTTCACATTTAATATTTTTACATTTATTGTTTTTTATTATTACGGGTATTATTATAAGGGCTATCTATTACAACAAACCGTAATTATTAATCCTCATAAATTTCTGCATGTGCATGATTTCTCTTGTATCTGTACTTACTCAAAAATTGTGTAAAGTAAAGAAAGACACAAGGCAGGATGCAATAGATAATACAGCGACCGTTCTAAGTTCCCTTCCTTGCGCTGTTATTCAGATGTCTTGGAGTTCCCGGGGAGAAAGCTATTGATGGCAACTGTATTGAATTCTCGGAGCCAATCTCGTTTAGCCCACTTATACCGACCAGATGTCAATGTAATGAAGGCTACACCCGCGGAGCGGATAAAAAGTGTCACGGATCATTAAATCAGGCCTGTACTGTGGATAGTTTATGTCAACCTAGTTTGACCTGTGTTCAAGGTACTTGCAAATGTCCATTTCATTCTTATCAAATTTACGACCCGAGCAAAGAAACATGCCTGAGCGACGCCTACGGCCCTTGTAACTCATCTTCGGACTGTGTCCTCACGGCGTTTTGCAATACCACGGGGTTGTACAACCAGTGCGAGTGCAAACCAGGATATATTGTTGGGTCATCCCGAAGGTGTGAAAAGTCTCTTGGTACGAAATGTCTAATTGTACCACAGATTATGTCAATTCAAGCCTCTTCAATGATACTAAAGGTCCCTGATGAATGCAGCGCCACTGCGCTTCTACAATGCAGGGATGGTCGGTGCTCTTGTTCCGAACTGAAAACATTTTCCAGAGGGCAAGGGAAATGTGTTGGATTGGTGGGCTCGATCTGTTTCAACGCAGATGAGTCTCCCATTTGTACGGAAAATGCAAGCTGCCATTATAAGAGTAGACTGGGTTTTGGTTTATGCTCGTGCAATTCAAATTCTGTAGTAACTTCTGATAGGAAATGTGAACTAATACCTGAGGTAAAAACAACGACACAGGAACCAATCAAAACAATCACTGTGATGGTTGAAAAGGACTGTGAAGGAGATGATTCAACTGGGAAGGTGGAAAGTAAGCCCGAGGTACTCCGTAGGTAAAAATAGGAACGGTTATCAAGATGGAAATATTTTTATTGTTATCTTCGTTTCTATCTTCATTCAAAATCTATGCAGCATAGTATGCCTTTGCAACTACATATATGAAATCGTGTCCTTACTTGTAGAAAAATAGAATGTAGACGAAATCTCGCTGTTGTTCTCATTTAAAATATATATACTTGTGGCTATGTTATACCTTTTAATATTTTATTACCAAATGTTGACAGAGCGGAGGGCAGACATGGTGGATAAAGAAAAACTATGTACATCAAATTATACAGTTATATTTATTATTATTGTATAAAGATATCAATTAGTCAGCCGGGTAGCCTTTTTGTCACCATTGTAGCAGGTAGCATCCACAATACCACATTAAAGGTAATCTTCAGGGGACACAGCAAAAGAAGTCAGATAATATTCTGGCTATGAGCTCGTGTCATGCTAATTAGGCACTGGTATGCCAAAAATACTGTAAATTACCCAGCTTGTCAAAGATCTGTCAACAGTAAAACTGACTAGATGGATGATGGATTTCAAAACGGCACACGACACACCTCATTATACATTGCTGATATTTGAAGTGTATCATTTTATAGCATTTTTATAACCCCTTGTGCACCTTTACATGTACTTACGTACCTCGAAGAATATAAATAGTATTACTTAATGTACACAATACAGTCGAATGTGGACATACTATGTAATCTTAGGTAGACAATGTATACATGTAGATGTCAACTTTCACGGTCTGGCAGCTATTATAACTGTATTGTATTGTGATACCTGCATGGTATACTGTCTTACGTAGGAATTTTGCATAACATTAATTCTCGACTTGTAAATAAATTAATACTGTATTTCTAC
Source organism: Allacma fusca (assembly GCA_947179485.1). Lineage (NCBI taxonomy): Eukaryota > Metazoa > Arthropoda > Collembola > Symphypleona > Sminthuridae > Allacma > Allacma fusca. The sequence continues at coordinate 38,070,015 of OX359249.1, forward strand.
TGGTTCACTCATTGGACAACCTCAACGATTGAACGCTGATATTGTGATGTGGGATTTCTTTTGCAAGTACAATTGCTTCATGCAGCAGGCTTGTGATGTGACTCCTTGTATATCTATATCTACTGCTAAAGACGTATGGTTGTGACAGGAATCGTTGAATTAAATGACATCAGGGAAAGCCACCAATAAATTGAATACTCTGTGACAAGTTATAAAATATAACTAGCATTAATTTTCAATTTCAAATAGCATGCAATTCCCAAACATACAGCTGGAAGTGTCACCCCAGTTGAATGGTAACACTAGTTACCTGATATGTTCATTTTTTTACTGATATTATTTTGCTGTTTGGCTATTGGAATCATATCAGATAATTATTTCAATAAGGACATACTTTTTCAATACAGCTTCCTCTGGAAATATTCTCACATATCATTACCAATGTCAATCCCCTGGATGATGGCATGGTATATTTTAAAATGACATCACGGAATGACGGATTGGTTATAGGAGAAGCTAAAGGAGCAGTAACCTTGGTGAAAAACCCAGAGGCTCACTTATAAAATAGATATATAAAAGGATAATTTAGGTGCCTGCAAACCTCGTACGTATTGGTTCATTGGTTGCGTACATGAATATACATAAACATAACATAATGGTTGAAAAACATGTTTTGAATTTATTGTGTATCCATGGCATCCAACAGTTTCCACGTGGAATGCTTCTGTGAGATAATCGCACATCCGATCATTAAGCATCTCGTACGTCTGCTGGTCGTAGATATGTTCTGACGTAAAGTTTTGCAAAATCCCAGCAAGCATAAAACCTCATGGGCTTTCCTGAAACTCAATCATATACAATTAATGATGCAATCCCTCAATTATTCTACATACATGCTTTTGTATTTACTTGGTCAGAATTTAATGATCTGAAAATTACTGATGGCCCACCGTGAGCTATTAGGCCCATAGAGAACAGTAAAGAATTATCTATGTAATGCGCCTACATATATAGAACGCATAAAATTTCACAAAATTTTATTACCGACCTAAACATATGGCGTTTTCGAGTGTACTCCATTAACAAATGATGGGGGATTAGTAGTGTTCCATAAATTAAAAATTTTACCCATTAGTACAGCTAATCTGTATAAATCACTCAACCCCAACTTTATCCAACATTTCCTGTTGTATGAGTGTATGGGTGTATGTGCACGAGCCGCCCATCAAAATCAAAGCAATGAATATATTCATGTCTACATGTAAGTGTACCAGTGAATGTATTATTTAATGTGTCATAAATGATTAGTTAATTGCAAGGTATGGAAAATTAGATCCTTAAATGTTCGATTTAGAAACTACAAGATGTACAAAATAGCTGATCATGCAATGACGACTGAGGGACATAATGAGGATGGAAATAATAGATAAGCCTTCCTATCATCCAGGCTGCGTACATATAGTTTCCCGTTGAATACATCCGCAGAGCGCAAAACATGTCGGAAATGATGCTAACCATCCTTATGTATCTAGTTTTTAAATATTTTTTATTATCCATCACTGTGGATTGTGAATTACAAGTTGTGACCACAGGTTCACTCCTATATCCTGTGATGCAATCACGTAACGATCCCTGAACTTTCGGAGCTTTAGTCTTTACCGAAAAAAACACCAACGCCCTGAAGTCAAGCTATGCTACGAGGAAATTTTTGTTACTATTAATATATGTATAGGAGGATGGAATATATGTCAAATTGTTTATTTCCCGTACGATGTATTAACATTAAAGCAGGACATTCGTTTTTAAATACAACAGGGAAAAGCGTGACATTAAAATTTACTAGCGTTTAGTGAGTTTGCACATATATCTAATAGTTACTCCATGCATGCTATTTGGTTTTTTATTATACACGTTTTTTTCGAAAACATTTACTGGATAAACAATTACTAATACAAATCAGTTAAATTTCTTTGCAAGTTTCATGGTTCATTATGTTAGAAGAATTCCTCATACACCAGGTCTCATAGTAATCCTGAACAGGTATATGTATATGAACTGAATTTATATATTGTGGCAAAAACACTAGCTTCAAACATTATTTGAACTTTTCCAATGTTGCTATTGAGAATGCTACAATAGTATTTTGCCATAGGGAATTCTTCAATTTTTTTATTGGAAGAATTTAATTGGAAATATCTTCCTTTATAATTTTTGTACACTATCATTAGACTGCCTCCAAAATTCCAAAGACGTAGGTTGTATGTAAATATCAAATGCGTAAAAGGTGGGACTCTAAAGGATTTACCCACCTGAATTCAAGAGGAAGATGAAGTGGTGAGGTGAAAATGTTTTAAGTTGTACAAAATTGTTGACGGAAAATCCATAATAAGTAAAGGCGAAAATAGGGAAAACAAAGTTTCCAGTAAGATAACTTCAGGGTTAAGAACACGGTAGAACGTACTTCAGTGTACGAAGAGCCGTCATTACTTCCCTTCTTCTTGCTTGTCAAAAACCATCCCACAACCTGTAGCTGTAGTGAGTTGAAACGTTGGTCTACCTTTTCATACATAGGGATAATAAGCTAATTGCGAAGATGAAAAGATAGGACATGGGCTTATGCAGACAATGCAAAAGAGTAGCTTAGGTTAGGAGCAAGTTGGTCCGCACTTTCAAATATAAAGTGGGCAAGGTGAGCCCCAAGTTGTCAGTCTTGTATACGAATGTCCACAGAACCAACGCGGCCTGCTAGTGTGTTGTTGGTAAATAAATTACCGTTTCATCGCAGTAGTCTTCATAACGAAAGCAATACAGCAACATATTCTGATTTAGTAGAGACACACACACACACACAGAAGAAAGTGAAAACAAGTATTACTTATCAAGTTTATAGAAATAAATTAGTGTGGAAATATAAGTTAGCCCCCGTGAGAATTCAGCAAGAGCAGCTACACCCTACACACTAAATGCTGATTTTGCAAAAATTTCAGAAGACCATATATCTACTGCACAACTGACTGTAAACACTGATCAACAAGTCTTGGTGCATTCAAATCATTAGAATTAAACGTGTTATCGTTGCGCAAAATAGGAACTGACTCCCTGACTGTGAACGTGAACGTCAGTTACGAAGTCTCATCAGTTGGCAAAATATACCCACACGGTTAAAGCCTCAAAATACAATATTTCAATTTGCCTCATAGCTCCTCTTACATTTAATTTAGTGCACATTGAGCTTGGCAATTAGTACTCGTTCACCTCTGAAAGGTGAGTTCTGTGACAGTGAACATTTCAATATCTTGAAATTCCTGAACAAGTTCTTCATTACGTGGCTTGTACATCCCCATCTCCCAGTTCACAATTTCGTAAACATTTAGTACAATGCCTGAACTTCAAACGGATAAACTATTTGAAACAGCGACTGAAACAGCGCATACGGAGGTAGCTCATATTAATGGTAAGCGCAACTTAACTTTCTTCAAAAGTGTAGTAAAGCAAGTTAAAAAAGTGAAAAATTGACGAAATGTACTAATTAAAATACAGAGTGCAAATTATTTAACGGGCAAGTAAGTTTGTGTACGAGAGCTGGAGCAGAGGAGGAAAAATTGGGGGAAAATGTCACCTTGTAATATAATTTACAATTTTGATATTTTATAGGCAAAATACCGGAATGGCTAAGGGGCAGCTTCATCCGCATTGGTCCAGGAAAGTTTGACATAGACAACTTTACAATGAATCACTGGTTTGACGGGTATTCAATCATGTCCAAGTTCTCAGTTACTGGGGATACCGTGAAATTTGAAAAGAAATATTTGCAGTCAGATGCTTACAAAAGAGCAGTGGCAGCTAAGCGACCCGTGCTAACTGAATTTGGAACACGAGCGTACAGTGATCCGAACAAAAGTCTACTCTCTCGTATTGTCTCTGCTTGCCTTCCTATTGAGCTAACGGATAATGACTCCATCAACTTATTTCAACTCGGTAGTGAAATATTTGCATCCGGAGAAACTTGTTTTTTCCGTAAAATTGATCCTTCCAGTCTGGGAACGGAGGAAAAGTTCGACACAAACAAATGTTTTGGCTTGAATGTCGCCTGTGCTCACCCTATCACTGATGATAACGGTGTCACATATACTCTGGGATCTTCTGTAATAACCGGTTTAAAGTACAATATTGTCAAGATTCCGGCGGGAAAAGGTTCAGCGAAAGATCTGATGAAAAAATCCAAGATCATTGCCTCAATCAACTCCTCATGGACTGGGGTGATGAGTTACAACCATAGTTTTGGCATGAGCAAAAGCTGGATAATTTTCATTGAGCAACCTTACGTGATGAACATAGGCAAGGCTGCTGTGAGTTATTTGAAGGGAGGTCATACATTCTCAGATTGGCTAGAGTGGCGTGGAGAGAATTTTAAGAATCGCTTTTGGCTTATTGAGAAGGAAACCGGGAAGGTTCTTAAAGTAGACTTCCGTTCCAATGAACCTTTCTTTTTCCTTCATATCATTAATGCCTACGAGGATGACGGCCAGGTAAATATTATGAAGCTACTTTGTTTCTTATATCTCCCTATGAACACCTAAATTTAACGTATGCCTGCAGTCATGCTAACTTTGCTGAATGTCAAAAGTATGCATATGTACATACGTGCTTACTGTACTATGGGCTTTGGAATTTGTGTCTAAACAGTTCTCGTTATGATTTACTTTTTTTCCGAATAGGTTGTTGTAGACCTGGCGTCCTATAGAAACCCCGATTCCCTAAAAGATATGAATCTTACGAAAGTTCGGAATGGAGATTTATCTCAAGATTCCCAAGCCAGCGCCCACCGCTACGTTATACCCGTGATCACGGAGCTGAAAGATGCTCCAGAAAACGTCGATTTAGTGGCCATAAAGAGCACGGCTTCGGCTGTGCGACAGGGAAATGAAATTATCCTCACACCAGAGGCCCTAACATTAAAGGGCTTTGAGATGCCTGTGATTAACAACAAATTTGTTGGAAAGAAACATAAATACTTCTATGCAGCAGGAAATATGGATTCCAGCCTTTCCCACACGATCTGTAAATGTGACACAAAGAAAACTAGTTCGAGCTTAGTATGGCGTGAAAGTGACTATTACTTTCCGGGTGAGCCTGTTTTCATTCCGAATCCCAATGCAACGGCTGAGGATGATGGTGTTATTGTTTGTGGAGTGACGGACTCCAGACACGATTCTTCGGATTTCCTTCTCTTCCTGGATGCAAAAACCTTCAAGGAATTGGGTCGTGTGAAGTTCCGTCAACATATTCCCTTAGCATTTCATGGTATTTTCCTTCCGCAGTCTTAAAACTTACTCCCGTTATTCTCTTTCCTTAGTGTTCCCAAGAGTGCATGAGTATGAAAAGAATCAAGTTTATATAATTGCACGCACCCGCGACGGAATTCCATGGTACCCTTCAAAATCAATGAATTGGGATTTGTAGTGCGCTATTGTTATAATCTCAACCATTACCATTTCAAGTTTTTTGACCTGCTAATTTGTTATTTTTTTGTGTAAGATGGTATACCGTACCGTTGTTATGTAATAATTTATTCACTACCGTTCAAGGAATATATCTACAATTTTGACTATTACATGTCTCATGCCGTCTGATAATTTTCTTGCCGGCTTCCATGACTACACATATTGCACCTTAACGTCTGTGCAAGTAGTACTAGATTGTAGTAAGAACATATGAATTATTTTAATTGCAACTACTGGAATATAATTATATTGCATTAAGGTAGTCATCTGTGTCATAGTCAATATGCAAATCATTTATTTACTCCACGTCCTTTAACCCTCCTCCTTGCATGTAAATCCAAGTGTAGACACAATTCATAGTCACTGAGCATCCTGAACCGGTAAAAATGGTTAAAGGACATAATATCATTTGCATATAAATAAGCACACGCACTGAGTACATAAATCTCTCGTTTGAGTAAACTCATCAAAAATGCTTCCTACCACCAGTCAACGCTTTACCATGACACGTAATCACAATTTAATCGTAATGGAGTTTAAGTAATCCACAAACAACGAACCTGACATTTTGAGCTGACTCGAAAAACAAGTAAAACCGCGAGAATAAAAAGGATTACCAAATGTTCTTCCACCCCTCGACTAACTACTTGAGGAATTAACTCCTTTATTATGGCTTTACCGTTACTTATACACGGACATGTACATATCTATGTATATATTAGTAGTGCATACAGTTAAATTGCACTTACATACAAGTTGTTCAACAACAGAAGGAAGAAAACAAGTGGTAGGAACATCAGGCCAGCAGCGATGATCGCATCGGGTTTTGAACAAGTGTATACGTATACAGTCAGTACAAATAAAAATCATTACCGTATGACGAATTTACTACACGTGCACCAATGATAAACATGATATTATTTTTAACCCTAGCTCCTACTTACATACATACATTTGTCATTTCATACGAGCATAAAAGCAACCCGTGTTAACGGTAAAACACCAACTTTTTGTGGTGTAAACACAACTTAAAGAAGACTTTCTTACGCAGACTTTCCCAAGGACTCCGTGTTAAAATCCGTTTGGGGGACTGTAACTGAAGGAATTTAGTTGTTTAAATAAGCGTTTAGCATTCTCGTTCCATTTTTGAATTGTGACACTCGAAAAGTTGTTTGGACTTGCTTCTATCTGTATTGCATTGGAAGACTAGGGAACATTAGAGTAGAGAGCGTTATTAGAATTAGCATGGCTTACAATAAGTCATATGCATAAACTTATCCACTTCTATTATATGTGACTGCGTGCTAAAAATCACACATTGGGATCCATCCGTCGTGATCATGTTTACCTATAACTGAGAGCATGGGGCATATTAAAAATGTTTTCAAGTCTCAATTGTCTCAAGCTATCACCAATGCCAAAGTAAAGAGCAAACCCTTCACAGTAATGCAAAATACAAACCAACGAGGAAAACAAATGAAGAAAGATGACAGCCTTTGGAGTTGCATGTGTTTTCGTACTTACTAGTAACCACACGGCCCACGGCTGTGATTCCTAATAGGGATAGGAAGTTGTGTATACGCGGCGAACATTATAGACCATATTCCATGTGGTTTATAGTAGGCAATTAATTATAACAAAGTTTAATATTTTCCAAAGAGCTTCCTCCCCAAGTAATGAAAAATACCGGCATGTTTTTTGACTGAAATGGATCGAATATTGCGATGATTTGTCCATTTGTACTCTTATGCCAGTCAATATGGTTAGTATGATAGTACCTCTTCCTCCTTTCATCACGTTATGCAATTTCGAATCCGACACAACCTTTATTTTACAGATTTTAACCTCATCATCAATCAGCATTAACCAGACTTTTGATGACCTATATCCGTCATCTGATGTGTGTTCCTTTCGCAATTATCTCTTTCCTAATTTTCAATGAGAGTAGAAGATAGTACACTCGGAAGTTCAGCTGCTTGACAAATATTACATTTTTAGCGATTTCATAATATTCTACATTTGTCATAAATAATAAAACACGACATCATACGCCAAGGGACGAAGTTGGGGTAAATGTGATCAGTTTGATCATCCATCCAGGCAAGGATTTGGTTGCTGTTCTTGTCATACAAGTTTAGGAAATAAAAGTTAAATTACTAAACTAATATAATCCAGCACTTCCCAATACCACTCACAACGATTTAAACGTGAAGATACGAGAGAGATCTGGATATGTGCTTTCTCATCTGAGTACAGATAGGAGGTTGTAAGGTCTAAGGCCGAATCGACCAATAAATATCTATCTACATATCTGAGTAAAGATTAAATATGTAATCACTAAAGCAGGAAGCACTAAAACCTCACTAAGTTTACTTCATTCTATTCTTTTCCGATTTTCCCGATTAAACTGTACAAAAAATTAAAGCCTGTAATTATTTGTAATAACGATTCTTATTTCTCACTACCTTAATTATTTTACATCCTCAGAGATATAGGGTTCCTCAGAAAAAGCAAAATTAGCTAATGGTATTTTCCCCTATTTTTTTTATACCTATACTTTATTTGAAAACTAAATATGTACAAGATATTTAGATAGGAGCTGACTAAAAAGGTTAAAGGAAATAAATTCAAAGTATGTCGTGCACTGTATACTTGGAATGAAAATACATACATAATAATATATGCACCTCTATTTATTGAAAGTAAACTGCAAGTATTACCACAACATGGAAACACTTTTAAGGTAAAATAAACATGCAATCCAACATTCATGCCTAAAAATCCTAAACCTTTTGGATTCATCCTGACATGGTGTAACATTGACTTCTTAATGTGAATTATTACACAAGCGCATGTGATTTACTCTTGCTTTCTTTTGTTTGACTACTATGTGTATATCCATCATTTTGGGTACAATCAATTGCAGTTATAATATGTAGCCTTGTTTACCAAAATAAAGTTTAGATTTCAAAAATTGTTTAAATCTTCCATCCATTTGAGTCAACTTAAAAAGTAGATATGTACAAAAATCTTCAGCCTTTCGGGGATTGTTGCTCTTGATTTGAAAGAGCCTAAGCCCGCAGTCATTTTCAAAGCTTCCTTTTTAAATGTACATAATTACACGAAAAGCACCTCAAAAGTGTTCTGATTTTAATATTATGGAGGTTAGATATATTGGCTTATTTAATAAATTATTATTTTCATAATAATAATAATTGTCATTAAATGGTTAGGCTAGCTACAGTAGTCAAGCACCACAAGCGTGGCGCGTAAGCCATGGGGCATATTACTGATCGTGAGGTGACAAATATTTCAAGGTCTGATAATATTATTTTGTCGGATTTAAGCCACATTTGGAATATTATGAGAATAAGGAAAGCGTCTCGTAGATATTAATACTCCTTATCCAACAACGGGGAAATGTTACAGAATATACCGAGTGAATGGCATATCTAAATTACTCCCCGAAGGTTACTGCAGCACGGAGTCCCAGCAACACGGAATATCTACTCCTGTATAAAAGACAACATTCATTCCCTTAGGACGTAAGTTGTCAACAAAAGGAATCCGAAATCGTGCAGCTGCTATAAAGTTTTGAGGAGTGTAATTCTCTGGCAATACCAGTCACAGCACACTATACTTAGACAATCTACTGATTGACGTGATTTACCGTCGCAGTCCTCATGATCATGCAAACAAGAAGTCATATTCTGATGTTCGATAACAAATTGGATTACGTAAAAATAATTTCTCTTGACCCACATTATTTGTTCCTCTAACAATGCTGAGTGAAGAAAAGCCCCTGGGGCATTTTGTACAGTTCTAGCTCAGTCTGCCTGCAAGTCTGCATACACAAGAGCACAGGTATTGCAAGCTCACTTTTACACCACATTATCCTATATCATAATTATGGTACATATGTATACATGTATTTATAAGTTAACATTTCCCTTCGTTCATGATAAGGATTTGTTAAAGCCGTCCGTCACATAATAGAACACACCAAGACCAACACCGTGCAATAAGCATAATAATTACTACTGAATAACGTAACCATTTATGATGAGCACGCACGTTCGTAAAAGGAATCAATGAATGATAAGGCGCTGTAACAGAATTTGAGTCCTACTTCACACATAATGCAAGCCCGACTGCGTTCAGTATCAGTGTTTTGACGGCTTTTGTGCATACATTCATATATAGCGTAAGTATTTATTTATAGTATTCGAAGCACTTAAAATCCGAGCTAGTGACTAAATGCTTTCGGCAATTCAAAATTATTTTTTGTCTTCAAACCCTATGCCTTATATCCAATGTAATAATAATTATTATATGTTTTGTACACCAGCAGCTTGATTGATGAAAATACCGTCAACATTTTGTATCATCTTGGGCTCAACGCATTTTAATTACGCATACCTTCCTAATTGTGTCGTTGACTTGTACCTATGTATAAATTAGCCGGAAAGTGAAAACAGTAAATGGTTGGAAGTGAATTATATAATGAAATTTACTTCCAAGACGTGCATGTCACATGCTACATGGTTTCATTAGCTAGACAGACTGACACAGGGATTAGTATACGACAACCCCTATAAAATCCAATTATCTTGAATTATTAAAGGTAGAGCTGCAGGTGATTTGTGTATGTGTGTATGTATTTTTGGGTGTCCATATAGGTGAGTTATGGGCCCGTTTATGTTGTTTCGCATTTAATTAAGATAACATAAAGTTAAAATAAACGTATAAGCATATCTGCCTGTCTGCTTCGCCGAAATATTTAAAGAGAGTCAGAGATGGAATTTAATGGAGATGGTTTAAAAAGACTTTCTCTTTTAGCACGCTTTGAAAGATTGCGTGATCGATTATCTCATCTAGTACTGACTCTGCAGGATTTGCTGCATTTTCTTCAATTCTTAGTCTGAGTCTATAGGAACTCAAATAAAAGATTTGCCCATGGCACGGAAGTTGTTGTAAAAAATGTTTGCCTCGTACTAGAGTATTTGCCGACGCTTTACCTCGTCGATACCATTATTTAGCTGCATGTTTTAAGGAACATGTATCTAAATTTTGTTTCTACAACATATTAATTGAATTTTCGTCGAGACTTAGTGAAAATAACATTTTATAGAAGAATTACACAGTAGGCTCAGACACATGTTACTTATGTATTTGGATGCTTTTGTACTATCAGTTTCCCTTATACAATTTTACATGTACCTGATGAAGGTTCTTAGATATAATAATTATCGTACGTATAGTCGTTAAAGCGCATCCAGGTTTCAAGTAAGCACTGAAATAGTCATGTCTGGCTATGTGGCATTATATATATAAACCAATCATTCTATTACCAGAGGGCAGAAGATTCTCCGTGTGAAACGCGTGGAATGCCCAAATATGTCCTGTTCTGTGTATTATGATCATTCTTCATTTAAAAGGTTGTATGATTGAGCATTTTATATTGTGTGAGGAGCTTATGATAAGATTAAATCATTGAGGTCATCTTGAAAAGTCATGTCAAAGAAGGCGTATTTTATATACCGACGCCTACAATTTTGTCACAAGAAATTGTAGCTACAAATGTTTTTCAAACCAAGATTATTTCGCAATAGAATCCACAAAAACATGCATTGATTATAGGAGGATGAAAAAATTTGAATCAGCTTGCGAGAGTGATAATAATATCCATGTAAATATTCCACTACACAACTGACAGTGAGAATCAAATGGAATATTACTTCCGAAAGGAATTGACATTGGAGAAGGACATTTCTTGAGATTCCACATCCAGGCCTAATAGGATGAGGTTAGTGGGAATGTGAACTCGAGATATCATTCCTATTGATTAAATAGAATTACTTAACAGTAAATCTCATGATTATTCCAGTCACTTTCATTAACAAGTTGTAAGTCCTCAAAGTATACTCATTGCCACTGTAAACTAATTTACCCAATAAATTCATAATGGGTACACGATTATTAACTTACGGAGCAAAATATCTGAAACATGGTAAACAACAAGCATATTTATTTCGGAACCTTTCCTCTGGGAACTTTTTAGTAAACGACCCAAAATACTCCTTTTTAAGGGATCTTGGAATCGAAGAGGTCAACAATGGCGTTTATGACGGGAAATGGAGCGGCTCAGGCGAAGTAAGTTTTTTCAACGCAATGATACTTTCGACAAGTTAGATATTAATTATGGATTTGTGTAGGTTGTAACTTCCATCAATCCTACGACTGGTAAACCCATAGCTCAAGTACGGCAGGGAACGCTACAGGAATATCACAATGCTGTTGAAAACTCTCAAAAGGCTTGGCATCAATGGGCTGACATTCCTGCCCCCAAGAGAGGAGAAATCGTTCGACAAATAGGGGATGCGTTACGCCGTAAACTCCAGCCATTAGGTCAATTAGTAAGTCTTGAAATGGGAAAAATTCTTCCGGAAGGGATTGGTGAAGTTCAAGAATATGTTGACATTTGCGATTACGCCACGGGCTTGTCCCGTATGCTCGAGGGCAAGATTTACCCCTCTGAAAGGGCAGGGCACGCTCTGTTGGAAAATTGTAACCCTTTAGGTGTTGTTGGAGTCATCTCCGCCTTCAATTTCCCTGTGGCAGTTTATGGCTGGAATAATGCCATCGCTTTAGTTTGTGGAAATACTTTAGTATGGAAGGGAGCACCAACTACTTCCTTGTGTTCTGTGGCTACTACAAAAATCGTTGCTGAAGTACTAGAGGCAAACAATCTTCCTGGAGCTATTTGTACATTGGTTGCTGGAGGTACGGAAATAGGTCAAGCTATTTCAGCTGATGAAAGAATTCCTCTGGTATCTTTTACGGGTAGCACGCCCGTTGGTAAACAGGTACGTATAGTTCATACTAAACGTAACAACTGGAGTGACAGGGACAGGTGATGTTATGCAGTTTATAGGATATTTTTTTTTTATTTGATATAGGTCGGGGTAACAGTTCAAAGTAGATTCGGGAGATCTTTACTGGAGTTGGGAGGTAACAATGCAATTGTTGTAGATGCTGACGCTGATTTGGACATGGTAGTACGAGCGGCTTTGTTTGCTTGTGCGGGGACTGCGGGACAACGTTGCACCACCACGAGAAGGCTGATTCTCCATGAAAAGGTGATTTCATGATTATTGAAACATAATCTTAGTAAGCATATAAGTTCCTTTTGCTAATCTGTCAAATGAATAAAGGTACTATATACCACGGAACTATCAAATGTGAGGAGGTATTCATCAAGTTTTAATATTTTTAGGTTCACGATGAAGTCATCCAACGGCTTGTAAATGGCTACAAACAAATATTGAGCCGCCTTGGAGATCCTTTGGATTCGAATGTGATTTACGGTCCTCTTCATACCCAGATTTCCGTTAAAAATTATCAAAATACTGTTCGAGAAGCTGTCGAACTCGGAGGAAGGGTGGAATTCGGTGGGAATGTTTTGGATCGCGAAGGATTTTTCGTGGAACCGACTATTATCTCCCAACTTAAATATAACAGTCCTGTTGTTCTAAAAGAAACATTTGCTCCAATTGTTTACGCTTTAAAAGTAAGCAGTGTAGATGAAGCTATTCTAGTCAACAACAGCGTTACTCAGGGACTGTCTTCAAGCCTCTTTACTCAAAATCTTTCAAACATTTTTAAGGTATGCATTTTAAGTTCACGTATCTATTCATAAATACATAGTTCACTTTACAGTCCTGTACATACTTATGCCTCAGGAATATAGTATGCGTACTTGATTCTACAAAAATGCTATTAGTATCTTACATTGCAAGAGCTCTGTGTCCTGGGCTTATTATAGGATTAGATCACTTCTTATGTTTAAAAACTAAAATGAAACCAAAATCGTCTTATAAATTTCAGTGGCTTGGCCCAAAAGGTAGCGATTGTGGCATTGTCAATGTAAACATTCCAACAAATGGAGCTGAAATTGGAGGAGCTTTCGGTGGAGAAAAACACACGGGCGGTGGCAGGGAATCTGGTTCCGATGCCTGGAAACAGTATGTAAGGAGATCTACGGTAACCATTAATTATTCCAAGGAGTTGCCGCTAGCTCAGGGAATTAAATTCGAATAAAGTCTAACGTTGAATTGTTACTGCTATGATTGTATTGTTGTTACTTTTGTTGACTATATCACTACATCGAATACCATTAAATTAAGAACGCTCTTATCGACATTATTGAGCGCAATTATTGTGGTTAAATGTAATTTCACCCATGATTCTGTATTCACTTTTACATAAATATTCAATCATCAACATTAAAAATACGCATAATTCGAAGTAATTATTATGTTAAGTGGTAGTAGTGCAAATACTAGCTCTCACACTAGAAGTGCTGTTTTATATGCAACGATTGTATTGTTTGAAGTAAGACTGAAAGTTCAAATTAGTGAGTAGCACTTCTTTATTTTGACTACGGAATCTACTACAGCAGACATCACTCTCCATTGCACAAATATGCAATTAAAGACAACATTACCTTGCTTTCAACAAGAGAAGACAGCACGAAAACCTTGTAGCATTTAGCATTCACTCAAACATTGTAATATTTATCTGAGATTTTTAAAGAATCACGAAGATACACTAATAGTATTCTGACAAGCAAATTAATTTCTCCAGATGTCTTGTATTCGTGGTAAATTACCTAAACGAGGTCTTTAACAAATAAATTTAACAATACTACTTCCTTGAACTGAAGCGGCAATCAGAGTATTTGTTCTAACCCGCATAGCTATGGCATCTAAGATTTGTATGTATTATTCAGACTGCCAGACTAACAACTGTGAGACTGGGCTTCCATCATAGGCTCGTTTTCTACTGTAAATATATTTCGCAAGACTTTGTAAGACAAAGAAAGATACATAATTTTATATAATTATTTAAATACTATCACTTCATTTGTTGATTAATACTTGCATAACGCTCCAAACACAAGCACTGACATAACAATGCTATAAACGCGTGATATGAAATCCGAAAAAATTCTGTAAAACCATCCCCATAAAAATTATATTTTTTAAAGATACGCATATTCAATAATTCGTCAGAAATATTTGTCCTCTTTCTGACTACTGCGAAAACTAAAAAATCACTTCTTGTTTTGTTTCAGCACACATAAATGTAGTTGAGGTTGTGCCTTCACACAGCAGTGGCATTTGTATCGACGCTTTTCTTTCTTTCAGGAGGAGTAGACATTGTCATGGTTTCTACATCTCCTTCTTCATTTATGACAACAACAGAATTCCGTTTGATTTTTGACAAAATATGAGGAAGTTTACTGAGCGATTTAGTGATTGTTATAGTAGGTCCTTCACCGGCACCTGATGCTACTTCTTCAGGAATCGTCTCTTTCTCAACGATGGGAATGTCATCTACAGGTCAATCAGAAACACGAAATATTAACTCATTTCCCTTCTTTGATTCTATACTGTAATGACAAGCAAGTTAAAAAAACTCGGTGAGGTGTAAACATTAAATTACTTCCTTGTACTGTAATAAGAGGGTATCAAATACAAACATTAGCTTTGTACATGTTTAAGTAGGTGCTTTACGAACGCAGATGGATAATTAGTTGAAAACTGATGTTATTGTGGTTACCATCCATTAGTAACTCACCAAATTACATATTACATGCATAACCTCATCTTGAAAACTCGAATAAAAGGGGGCTATAAATACAATACTGTTTGTATATGATGCTCATGTCTTTTTGAGTACACTGAAACATGCATGTTTTATCTTATATAATACGACAAGAATAAACTATTCCAGGAACGAGTTTAAAACTACAGGAGATGCAAATTTTGAGGGTAGTAATTGATAAACAAAACGGCATGTGGTGCATATAGGCGACACAGAAGTTCAAGTGAAGGTTATGCCGTCGTCGTTACCCTCTCCAGCTTGCTTCCGTCACACATGTTACAATTAGGATTAGAAGCAAAGCCAATTTATTAAATCTACTGCTATATTGTCACAAACTAATATCCTGTTAGTAAATTCATCAGCGTAAAACTGCAGTCATTATTGCTTTCTCTTTCAGGCAAGCACACTTGTTACTCCGCATCTCAGCTAATAATTTAAACGGCACACTTTAAACATTGTCTGGATAAAGTAACTAAACGAAAGCATAAATATTCGGATTATGGCCACACATTCATTAATTTCACTACGCAAGCACAGTGAGAAGGGTCGTAAGAGTACTAAATATTATCATTATTATAACCCAATATCCTTTCTCGTTGTGCCTAAATTCACATTTAAATGATTTTAAATAACTACATGTAATTACCCAAAATTAAAAATACGTTGAAAAACACCCATTTTTGGACGTTACGATGTGTTCCACAAAAACAAACGTGCTTACGCAATAAGACCATGAAAAGTAATTTCAAAGATGCACACAACTATTACAAAGTGAATAAGTAAAACTAAAATTTCAACGTTTGACGAGGCACACTCTACTATAAGTAATCATTCACCTTTGGAACAGAAGTAGATAAAAGACTGTATGTTCATGCAAAGAGTTGATTAGACGTCGAAATAGTGAGCTTCAATGTCATCTAATAGAAAAAGTACGATACTTTAGTTCAACAAAAACAGTACACTTAACAAAGAATTACGTGAGAGCAGATGCCCCATATTAAACAATACTTACATGACATTCGGAAACTTATGACATCTACTACAATTCTGACCACATTAAATAACCTGCATGAGTAAGGCATTACAGGTTACAAAGACCCTCACCTAATTCAATTCCATCCCCAACAATACAACCCCAGCTAACCCGAAAATTAACAAAAGAGCTGCAGACGAGTATAACTACTGAATATAGCTATGATTGGCTATATAAGTAACAACCATTCGCTTCATGAATCCGAACCCAATGTTACTGAAGACAATACAACGTAAACACTACTTCCAGTTATTTTAGTTACACTAGTCACGGTTACCACACTGACGACTCAGTGAAGCTGTTAAGAATGGTTGAGCAATTCAGGAGGCAGTATATTGTGTTCTAAATTTCACTTTAATTCAATGAAACTGTGCAGAATTCTGAACTACTGCAATTATTAATGTTGTGATAAAAGTTAAAAATACTAAACTTCGGCAGGTAGTGATAGATATGAACCTCTACAGAAGAAGACAATTGAATATTATGACCATTTAGCAACGCGGTTTTTGAAATGTCTCACACAAAATAATATAGAATATAAGAGATGGAATTTGAACCTATACCTGGAAGCTTTTTAGTACGAAACGAGGCATTCGTAATTATTGTTTTCTTGAAAGTGTTCACTTCAACTTGTAAAGGTAGCTCTGAAAAAAGAACAAATCAATAATCAACTTCTAACTCGAACGATTCCATTACAAATGTAAACACTCATTCGTGTTTACAAAACTTGTAAAACAACATGTTTACAAAGCGTAGACTTTTTGTGTTTACAACTTCACAAATTTACAATTGTAAACAACTTTGAATATGGCAAAAACTAAAATGGGCAGCGATTGGAACACGCAATATATAAGTATACGGTAAACCATTTTCACTACCATAAAACTCTTTAATGAAGGAATAATGTAAATAAATTATTATGGAAAAATTGGATCAGGAAATAAAAGTACTAATGCTCCGGCTGTGTACGAAGTCGGTACTAAGAGGACGTGTTTCATATCCTTCACAATTTGTTCAACAGCCTTCTTATTTTTAGCGCTAATCAAGGAATGGGAGCGTTCGTATATGTCTGCTACAGTTTCGCCAAGACAACTCTTCTGGTTCTGTCCTAATGCAAGAACATCCTCAATTCTAGCTGGCAAATGAAGCTCGCGATATCGATTATGTACTCCTGCAGATTCAGTTGTTAGTAGTAGAATCACAAACAAATCATAAGTATAAAAATAGAACGTTGCACTACAATGTTATTATCTGAATTATTTTTAAAAACTTGCCTTATCAATAAAGTAAAAACAAGTACCCATTTTTGAAAACTATATTTAGGAAATCCAATCATCCAATTATCTATTCTTACCAGAAGATTTAAGGTAATTTTTTATTGCGTTACACACGACCATTGCGTCCGGCCAAAGTTGATAATTAGCACGAAAAGATACTTCTTCAAGAGCTTGCTCCGCAAGAGTTGGAGCCCCATTGTATCTGCAAACAGATTCAGGTAAAAATCCCAACAAAATCAAATTTTACTTTCAAAATAAATAGTTACGCATGAATCTAATGTCTCACACTGCGTAATATATTGTTGCGACTGTCTCGATTAGTAGTTTAGACGACAGTACAATTCGAATGGGAGGTTGGCCACGTTGAGGACCTCCAAGAGTAAATCCTTGGGTCACTAATCTGTAAACGGTATCCCAGATCATTTTTCATTAATATTTACACGTTTAAGAATAAAATGGTCCAACAGGAAAAAAATTGGTTACTTCGAGATGGTTTTCAGATAAGTTGGGACAGCGTGCTTAGGCAATTCAGGCAGTCGGTGATTAAAGTACCACCAAACTTCTGTACACAGAGGCAAGCGCTGGGGAGCTCGAATTCTTTCTTCTGTCAAAACTAAATTAGGCCTATTGATCACTTTGATGGTTTTAGCATTCAGACGGTCCAGATCACTGTCAGATAGCCAACTGGATGACACACCACCGGGCTGTAAAGTACAACAGGATTTATTTAGACATAAAAACCAAATTTTGAGGAATCCAAGAATTACAGCAACTCACTTCATGATATATTGATGGCAAATGAATATTAGGAAGGCGAACGGAGATAGGAGGCCGGTCATCTGATGCATTTTCTAGTTCAAATATTCCTCTAATCAAGGTTTCCAGTGTCACACATTTCTATAAAATCCCCCAAAAATAGTTAAACAAACACAGAGCTCAACCAAGCCACCCCCACAATTAGGTCACAATTCAGAAATACGTGTACCTTCTGTGAGTGAAGCTGATGAAGGTAAATATATATTAACGATGGGATAAATTGAGCAGCAAACAACTTCAATTTCTTCTCTGAAGACCGATACATAGCAAATAAAGTTGAGATGACCTCGTCGTAAAGCTAGAGAAGCAACACACACAATCATTTCTCAAAATTTAAATTCAATCAAAGTATCCCCTCCCAAAATCAACTCCCTCCAACCCAAACGCTCACTCACAGGTCTAAATCTGTCGTTCTCATCCAGGACATGAGTCACCGCTTGAAACAGATCTTCATTGGCCAGTATTGACACCCCGAAAGACCCGGCTTTCCCAACATCCAGGTTCTTCCATTCCGTCATCCACTCGTTCACAATCTGATCCGTCATGCTTACTACACAACAAACGATCAATTTAGTAATAATACCTCTCAGCTATCATTTCCCAACATACTAAGTCAAAGTCTACTCATACTAATGAAGTCTATAAAAACTAAAATCAAGCCCTTTACATCCTTGTACTAACTCCTTGAAATTCACCCATCAAAATGAGTAAACTCCCAAAGTTTTAAGGTATTCACCAGTACAAGTTAATTCCTGTAAAATTTTACCTGAGCTTCAAGGATATCAAGTAGTCTTGTAAGGATTGGGAAATACTGCTATTTTTTTTGCTTCTATCACAGTTATGAGGATTACAGCACCAAATCCTTCGCCCAGTTAACCAGTAACAATGAACCTATAAAAAAATATCTTTCAATGAATGTCATACATACTTGCATAGCCTCAGTTACATAATTTAGCTGCTAGAGTAAACTTTTAGAATTAATTATACAAATTAAAAATGTACTTATCCACTTAGTTTTTCCTTATAATTAATACCAGGATTACGCACTTTTTATTACGGATATTATATTCCCCTAAAAATTTTAAAAACAAGTTGGAATTCCCTTACCTCAGACACATTGATCCATTGGCTGACCAAATGATCCACAGTCGAGTTCCGAGTCAAAATGACTTGAAAAAAAAATACTTGGCGTAATTTATGATGAACACTCTAAGTATAATAATGTTAATTAAATAATTTAGGTCAAATCACTCGATTTCGAATCTCCATCGAGAACCGTGTGTATCTATGCTCAGCATTTCACACGCACACTGAACTCAACCAAGTAAATGCAAAAGCACTAGGAAGAAAAAGCACTGACAATGAGAGAGTGAAGAGTGAACTGCACAATAGGTTTGCAATAAAGTATCCTTTCAGTTTCCATTCGTTCCTTTATACGCTGGCTCTTTCGCTCTATGGCTTTCAAGGCACTGGTAATGGGCAATGGGAGAGACACTATCTATACTCTCTTATGCAGGTCTCCTGGAAAGTATTCATTTACTAGTCAATTTACAACAACTACTGGGTCTGGGTCGTGCGTGTGTTGTCAGAGTTGTCAGTTTGTCAGTTCTTTCGCGTGGTGATGTGTAAGTATCATTGTGTAATAAACACGTTGATTAAAGAATAATAATAAATATAGTGGTAATTAAAAAAAATGACTTTTGAATTTTTATTATAACTACTGTAGTTAGTGATTTATAAGTACGGACATCTCACTGGTAACCGGACGCACACTTATAACTGGATTTGAACTGAAACTACGGTTTAACGTGGGTTGTGAACTTTAATTATTACAGTTTAAATAATAATATTGTATATGTATTACATACTTATTATTGTCAAGAAATTTTTAAGGCTTTTTTTTAGAATGATAGATATGTGAATTGTGTAGTAGTGTAAGATGCTATGGGAGTATTTTTAAAGTTAGAGTTCCGAATTTTTGAATTTAGAAAAAAAAAATGAATGAACAATTATGTACTTTTTTAATGTGTTACTGATTGTGAGTAATATTGGAGTAATTTATGAATTGAGGGGTTGTTTGTGCCAGGTTGGGATGCATATGTACATGTGTGCACAAGCATGTTAATATGAGGAAATGTGTGGTCATCGTCGAGGGAAAAAAGGGTGAAATTGTGTATATTTTAATAAAAGGTATACATGTGTAGTGGTATTTATTTCTGTGGAGTTTTAGTATGTAGGGTTCAAAGTTTAAATTGACAACTGACTTGACAGATTTAGTTAGGAATCACGTAGTGACGTGCGTAGGTTGGAGCTGATCACTGATTGTGAGTTAGATGAGGGTAGTTTGTAAGATGTGAATTGTAAGGTTTTGGGAGACGAGTGACGAAGTCATAGGAGAGGGTAGAACGGACGAACCTGTTGTGGATTGACTGATGTTGTGAATAAGAATCCTTACATTTTAATATTATTGAGTGATATTGTTGTATTTCAGGACAGATTGAGATTAGATAACGGAACAGGTGGCGAAATAGGAGGCCTTTGCAATGACCACTGAGGAGGAACAAAATGATTTGCCGGCTGAAATTCCGAAAAGTGGTGCCGAACTGGAGGACGAAGTAGTGAAGAAGCCGGTAGTGACTGTGGTGGTCCTGGGGGATATTGGTCATAGTCCAAGGATGTGTAACCATGCGGTATCTTTGGCACAAGAGGGTTTCTACGTCCACATAGTTGGGTATGGGGGTTCAGCTTTGCCGAATGTGATAAAGGAAAATCGGTCCATTCAAGTTAGTTGTATGAAGGAGCCACCAAAATTGTTTCAAGGTAACTTTGTCAACAAAATTGATTTTAGAAGCAGTACATGAACAAGGTGGGTGGATGTAATTGGAAATGTTTTTGATAGATTTCCCTCGACTTATCCAGTACCCTGCAAAAATTGTTTGGCAATGGGTTTTCCTGTCGTGGGTGTTTCTCTGGGTTACGTTACTCTATGGCCTGATACCAAATTTCATACTTATCCAGAATCCTCCTGCGATTCCGACGCTTCCATTGGCTTGGCTTTATTCAAAAATATATGGGTGTCCATTAGTTGTTGACTGGCACAATTATGGATATACTTTAATGGCTTTGAACCTAGGTAGAAAGCATCGTATTACCATGCTGTACGAAATGTGTGAAATGTATTTTGGAGCTAAGGGAACTCATCACTTGTGTGTTAGTCGTGCTATGAAAGATGATCTGAAGAGGCGGATTGGAGTTGAGTAAGTTTGAAGCTTAACTATGGACGTTAGGAGCATATGATGAAACTATGGAATTTAAAGAATACATATATCTTGTGTATAGTGCTATTGCTTTCCACGATCGGCCTCCGGAGAGATTCAAATCTTTGACACATTCGGAGCGTATTGCCTTCCTAACAAAATTTGCAGACCAATATCCAAGCCTACTTCAAGTAACTAATTCGGAGAGCACGGATGAGCGTCCTGGTATTCTTGTTTCTACTACCAGTTGGACTGAAGACGAAAATTTTGGCATCTTGCTAACTGCCCTCACAGGTATGAATGATTGTACACAGTTATACGGTAAAACAAATTGTGAATCAATTTTATTTATGCTTCAGTGGTTTTCAATGTGTTGTGTAGAATACGACAAAATCCAGAGAGAAGACCCGGTCTCTTATCCCAAGCTTATAGTTTTTATAACCGGGAAGGGACCTCAGAAGGAGTACTACAGACGGTTAATTGAGAAGCTTAATTTGAAGCGAATTGAAATTCATTTGCCCTGGCTAGAACCTGAGGATTATCCGAAGCTTTTAGGTAATGCTGAAACAGTAATAACCCGAAGTGATGACCACAATGATGTTACGCGTTTTGGCAGATGTGTTTGAAGTTATTTTAAAATTTGGGTAGGTTGTGCTGATCTTGGCGTATCACTTCACACGTCGTCAAGTGGCCTAGACCTCCCTATGAAAGTTGTAGACATGTTTGGTTGCGGTCTTCCTGTTGCCGCAATTCACTTCCCCTGGTAAGCTTGGCAATTGTGTAATTGTTCTGTTGCAAGAAAAAATATGAAGAAAATGACACTTTTGTTTTTATTATTTTGTTTTGCTGTGTCTAGCATTTCCGAACTCGTTCAGCACATGTACAACGGTTTGATTTTCAACACCTCCTCAGAACTGGCACAGCAAATTCAAGAATGGTTTTCTTTTAAACCTACAATAATTAATAAGAATCGAAGTAAATTCCGGAAGAACTTGAAAGAATTTCAGGCAGCTAGATGGCATGCGAATTGGAATCTTCTTGTACGCCCGATTTTCGAAACCAAAAAATAATGTCCATAACTACAGTTTACGTGCTTCCTGATAAAAAAGACTGAACTGCATAAATAGGATTGAGTTAAAGTTCTGCTGATTTGATGTCTACAGTCCAGCCATCACTTCGAGGTTACTGTTTCTTGTTTTGTTGAATACATATGTATATTGTTTCTACTATCTTCAAATGTTACAGGTATGCTAGGGTCATCGAAGGCATTGGCAGAGTTGGTATCAGTCAAGGTATAGATTAGTTATTTATGTCACTCCATTAAGCGGTCCAAGATTATTACATTATGCAGATTCAGTGCAATATTATTTAGTCATGGGTAAATATCGTGGTTATTCGGGCCGTTATTGTTGCCACGACCCATATCCAATTTCAGTAATGATATATACAACCCCACTCAATATAAACCTTTACCAGAAAGTAAAATAAATATATCAGAGTATAATATATAGATTTATTATATGAAATTAATTATTGTATAATATTACAAACCATGATATAATTTATGTCCGAAAATAAAGAATAAAGAAACTTGATTACTAACAAGTTGTTCTGTGAAAGAAAATATTACAAAACATTTCATGCCACTCTTTAAATCAAGAGCTTCTCGATTTCTCGCTGGATTGTTTGGATTTGCGGTTTTAGCTGCGACCCTTCATTCGAAGTGACAGAGCAAGCAATGACCGGTCTTGAAACCCCACAAGCACGTCCCAGAGCTAATGAAAGAAATCAACGAAAGCAAGTTACATCCCTCATTCCAGACCTACTACCAATAATAAATTATCCTCCATAAGGACACATACTAAAACCACTCACCATCCTTCGACTGTACGAAAACGTACGGAACATTCTTATCTTCACACAACAGAGGTAAATGTAGCAAGATTTCCAAAGGTTTAGCATCTCCAGCCATAATGATGAACTCTGACTGTCCTCGATTCAAAGTCTTCGTGGCTTCGTTGGCACCTTTTCTCAGTTGTTGGTAGCAGGAGGCTTGCTGCACCAAATTGAAAATCTTCTGGGTGAGGGCATTATCCGCCATAGGATAGGCCTTGTGATTCACCGTGTCAGCCTGCAAACAAAATCAAAACTCAAACCTCATCAAATCCTCCCAACTTGACCTTAAATCCCCCCAAATCAAAACAAACCAACTAAATTTATAAAAATTGCTTCATTGCCTTATCCAGCATTGTCCGGCAAATCTTTGAAAAATCCTCCAACGATATAAACTTTACAAGCTAACTTTACAACTTTCGATCCTCAATTCTCATTACGTTATAAACTACCACACTATTTAACAACCCAACATAACTACAAAATATTACAACTCCAGGGGTACACCAGTCAACATTTCCGACCTATCTAACTAGAAGTAGTAGCAGTGGTTACACTCAAAATTACGAAAAACAAATGGGAGCAATCTCCAACACCCTCATAATTGACAAATATTCCCTCCTACATTCACCTCTTTTTCACAATTTCAAAGTCGACTCTTCGCCAACAATACCAACAATCCATTCATGTCTTAAGTATCATTACACGAATCAAAACTACTTTTGACTCCAACAAAATCCTTCAATTCCGAAGGACGTCATTATCACATAATTCCTCAAAATAATTTACAGCATATTCAACTTCCACACCATCCGAACCCGCCGGTATATCCTTAGACTCCGCCAACGCTTCCACACATTACATCATACAAAGGACCTCCTTTACAATTCCATTTAACTCGACTCCGAAATTAACAATAAATTGATAGAAGTAATAAAGAAACTTACCATATTCAGTTAAACAATGGACAATTCTTTTGAAATTATCAACAATTAAAATACCAGACACTTGTCGTAAACACACTCAATATTCTCTCACACGATATCAACTTCAGGACTCCAAAAACGCGACCGACGTGCTTTCCTTTAAGCTTCCCTCCGACACACAGATCTCCTCGTATGAGCTCCCATGCTCTCACATATAAGGGAGCATGCTGCTCGTCTTTTAAACGTGTCCACGTTCCAACGTTAGGACGTACTTATACAAAACATGGTAGGGACGGTGGGTTTATTACTACTTGATGGCATCTGTTGTAATGTTAGTCAAACGGGACTCAGCTCTTTGGGACTGAGCGAAAACATAGGGAGTGGAGTGGGATTGGAGTGAGAGTGGGACTGATATGTATGAAAACGGTTGGGACTGAGACTGAGTGGAACTGACGGATTGAACTGATTCAAGTGCATGGACTGAGCGGGACTGATGCGCGTACAGTATTAGGCAATTTTTAAATTTTCGCGCCATATATTAAAGCCTAAGGATGAAAGTGAGCGCCATTTTGTATCCTTGGGGACTGACTGGGAGTTTGACCACAGTTTCATTGGGACTGAGACTGAGTTGGACTCACACTGTAGATAGCATAGGAGTGAGTGGAGTGAGTGTATCACAGCGCTTCTGGGACTGATCGGGAGTGGGACTGACGAACTGGGAGTTTGACTAACATTAATCTGTTGCTTCAACCGTATGCTAGTATGTATATAGTAGAGGTGGAGGGAATAAGATTATGTCCATAGGATATAGGATCCACCATTTAAAGTTTATATACAAAACCAGTATTCATTGAAGGTATAGGGAGACACATGTTACATACATACGTTACATGCTTCTCACTCAATGGCATGTCGTGTGCTTGAGCATGTAGTTACGGAACTAGGCGTTAGAGAGCGGTCAAAACAACTTCGCTCTTGTGAGCCTTGTCATTGTCATTTGGCGTCCCTCTACTGCTCAATTGTAATCAGACTTTTTTTACGTTTTCTGTCTTACTTCTCGTCGCTTAAATTGTCATTGGAATCCCTGGGGCTTGTGGAAATTCCGGGATAACACTGATTGGTAAGTTTGATTTAATTTTGATTTAATTTTAATTTATAATTCAATTAATGACTCATGGGGAGTATTGGGATTGTTGATGAAGCTTTGTGGTAATTTTTGTCCGGTTTTAGACAACGTTTGGTTTTCATGAAATTTGTTTGACTTGATTTTTGCTTGGATTACAGAATCATTAAAAGTAATATATTTTGTTGGATATTATTTTATTTTTAGGTAGGATTCAATTCAAGGGGCAGCCTGGGAATAGATGAGTTGTTGAGTGTGGAACGGTGTGAATGGGCGGATTTGGAAGAATTAATTAGTAGCGAGTGAGTTCAGATAAAAGTACCCTGTAGGAGTATTTTTGGTATGTTTAGAAGAATTGGACTGTAGTAGGTGAATTATAGTAGGTGAATTTTATTGATGAGCGTGTGTGAGTGTGGAGTGGGGCTAAAAACCTTGAACGGAGTAGGAGCTGGAAAAATGGAGCTGGACTTGGTTATTTTAGGTGAAAATGAATGCGATTATTTAACCTGGTTTTCATTAGGAGGGAAAAATCGGGATCTCACTCCCGAATTGTAATAGGGAGAAATTAACTGGGAGCGGTGGGAGAAAGTTTGGTAAGGGTATGTTTTAGTTTTTTAAATTTCAGTTTGGAATAAAACCTTTGTAAGGAAATACCTTAATACACGTAAATTCCTAGGGAACCTTGGATTTATTAAATGTTTCTACAGATTCTACAAAGTTCCAGGTTGATTTTCTTCGTCCATTTAAGTTGATGTGATGTTAATGTACAGATTACGGAATCGCTGAAGGACCTGAGTGGGGATTTGGAAGTGAGGAATATAAGGTCGGAGGACTGGAGGAGGAATTGAAGGAAGAGGATGACGTCGAAGTCGAAGAAACGAGCAGTTGCAACTGAGGTGGATCAAGTTGTGACCTGTGATGATGAGGCCTCAATCGCGAGCTTTGCAAACGATGATGATGAAAGTTTTTTTCAAGATATTGACGTCTTGCAGAGTCATGGAATTGTAAATTCAGGCTTTTATTGGGGAACTTTGAGGATTTTTGAGATTTGAAAGCAAATAATTGTTTTTTTTTTGTTTTAAAGAATATTGTGGATTTAAAGAAGCTGAAATCCGCTGGGATTTGCACCATCAAGGGCATAATGATGTGCACGAAGAAAAGACTTTGTAATATTAAGGGTTTGTCGGAGCAAAAGGTTGAAAAAATCAAGGAAGCTTGTTGCAAATTAGATACAGGAGGTTTCTTGACTGCATTACAGTTTAGCGATAAGAGGAAGAATATTTTTCGAATTACTACTGGATCCCAAGATTTAGAGTAATTGCTTTATCTTTGGGTTTGAGAAACACCTTTGGACAGGCAGTTTTTTAAAATACTATTGTATATTGAAATTCAGTAAACTTCTGGGAGGAGGGATGGAGTCAATGGCAATTACCGAAGCTTTTGGAGAGTTTCGAACAGGGAAAACTCAGCTTTCGCATACCCTTTGTGTTACCGCTCAAATGCCGAGCCAAGGTTTTACCGGGGGGAAAGTTATATTCATCGACACTGAAAATACTTTGTTAGTACTAAATGATTCATGGTAAAGTAATTTTTGTGAATTTACTGTGAGTATGTTTTTCCTGAAATAATAGTCGTCCAGACCGCTTGCGTAGCATCGCGGAGCGTTTTAATTTGGACCAAAATGCTGTTTTGGACAATATTTTGTACGCAAGGGCATACACATCTGAGCACCAATATGAATTGTTAGATTTGATTGCTGCTAAATGCCACGAAGAGTGTGGGACCTTCAAACTTGTGGTAACATTTTGCATTTATTTTTCGGCATCTTTTTTAGAATAATACAACGTTTTCGACATCGTTCTATACTCTACTTGGTTCTTTTTATGTACTTACAGATAGTGGACTCCATCATGGCGTGTGAGCCTGTTTTAAAACACCCCAATATTAGGCGTTGTTATGATTTTAAACTTAATTGCTGTGTATTTGTAAAAAATCGAAATATCTTTGAAACTTGTCAATGTAACCGATTCTTTAGTGTTTCGAGTGGACTTCAGTGGGCGAGGAGAACTTTCTGAACGTCAGCAAAAGCTGGCACAAATGTTGTCTCGTCTGCAAAAGATTTCAGAAGAGTATAATATGGTAGTTTTCGTGACCAACCAAATGACGTCTGATCCAGGCGCAACGATGAGCTTCCAGGTAAGCTAGTTTTAATTCTATTGGTTCGTTATTTTGCACACAAACTCTTTGGGAACTTGCTACAATATTCTTCGTGCGGACAGCGTACTAAATATTTATTTGATAACTAATGCTAAATTGTATAGTTAGTGGCACACATTGTTGACTTTTTGTGCATGTTATTTTAGGCAGACCCTAAAAAACCTATCGGGGGCAACATTCTCGCTCACGCTTCTACAACTCGACTCTCACTGAGGAAAGGAAGAGGTGAAAACCGTATTGCCAAGATCTATGACAGGTAAATTTATTATTCCGTTTGAAATTTAGATTGTGGTTTTCTATGTCCAAATAATTTTTAAAAATTAACAGTCCGGATTTGCCCGAATCTGAGGCAACTTTTGCCATTTCTGCCGGCGGAATCACAGATTCAAAGGAATGATACGATTGGATGTCTTAACCATTCCTCATGAGAGAGCATTCAGTGTAATAATATTCGTGGATGCATGTATTTAAATGCTGTCAATGCAGTACTATTGGATAATTTTTGTAAGTAATATGACTTATAATATTTTAATATTGATAAAATTAATATACAGTAATTTAATAATTTAAATGCTTTTTATTTATTTCTGCCTGGTCTATATCTAAAAAAATGTTACAATTCAATCGTTATTAAATATCTAAGTAAGCAAGTAATGTTAACGTGTAATTTATATCAGATCTAGCTTGTACTCATTTGTACTCATTTTATTGAAGATATTTTTTCTGATGCAAGAATATACTTAATGTAATTTCCTACTGACTGTTATAACCGTTGTCTATCAATAACACATCGTTCGCATCTAACCAATGATTTAAAGCCCGTTGGTAACCTACCGCATTGTACAGGGTATTGGAAAACGTTTTCTCATTACTCTGATGAGTAGGTTTGACAAACAAATTTGTTTGCTCTTTTTTCTATAACAGTCTCTGGTATTGACGTTTAGTGCAAGATTATATCGGTCAAATTTTGCAGTAAAGGGGGTTTGTTTTCCATAAACTAATGATATTTTTTATTTTCAGAAAATTTAAAACAAATAAAATTTTGGACTCATTTATGGTAAATTTCATGTACTTCGAATGAGATATCTTACAGGTCACTGCATAGATTAATGTGGGCATGGAAGGTCGTTCATATTAGTTGATAGCATCGTTAAAAAACAATTTTGTATGCGTCATAGTAGGAGGAAGTAATGAGTCTTGTCTCATTTTGATTCCCAAATAATTACCATATATGTATGTTGATTCTTTTTAAATTTTCTGAAATTCAAATTCTCCACATGAATTTTTAGGAGAAAATCTCAACTTTGCTTCATTCATTCGACCTTCACCGCTGTGATCATGTGAACTACATAGGTGAATAATTTATGGCATAATCTGCACGGATATTCCATGGGGAAATCTAAAACATTTTAACAATCCTTGCTTATATATACGTACATGTAAGCTAGGAGCAGAAAAATATTTGGAATACCCTGTACTTGTTCCGTTGTATGAGGCATCTCGCCATCCTAAAACTGAAGACTATTGCCCTTACGCACAAAGCGAATAATTTGTGATCAGATTTCAATCTTTTGTCTACTCCGCATAAGAATTTAATTTTGCATGCCCAGTTGGTTGTTTTATCAGATTGGTGTAAAAGAGAGGTTAATTTCGATAACAGCAAACGGCAGTAACTGCGTTATGTTTGTATACATTTATTAGAGCGTGAATTCTAGGGCAATATTCATTCTGTTTCCGAAACCGTTGTTAATAACATAAATTCGCCATGCGATGAAAGTATTAACGTCTTGGAGCTCCAAATTACTTCAAATGACATCGTATTCGTGTGTTAGTTTTTTCTTATTTTTAATGCTTACAGCTATTCTCTCCGGATTATTTCCAATTGCAAGATACTTAGTTTACCTACTCTGTAATACATACATTCGTACATATAACTTCGACGTATGCATTTTCTTGTGTGAGAAAAGGAAGTGTTGTATGTCTCATTATTTGCTTGTACTTCATTATTTAAGCATTGTTGAAATATATCGTATGTAATTCATTACAAATCCCCTAGAATCAACTGCAAAATATTATTGAAATTTAACTTGTTTCTTTGGTACGTAAGTGTAGGTGAAGTCATAACGAACGTTTTATAAGCATGTCCCGTGAAACCTTCAATCGACATTTATAGATAAATACTCTGTTGGAGATCAATCCAAACTCAGTATTAAACTACATTTTAAAAAGTTATTTCCTTTTTTGTACTATTCAAAGGAAGGTACACATGTAGTCTCAAATGTGTTCTCCCTATTTCATGGTTTGTTGCTCCTCGTTTTGCCATTTAGAGTTTTATTCTTATAAAGGGCGGAAAAAGTGAAACGTGACACTGGCAATTACTGCTTTGCGAGTAGGGTCTCAGCATGTTCCTAAAAGCTTTTGCGTTTCAAGATCACATCCATTGACCGCTCTGGTGCTCTGAACACTATTGCCCTATAAATTACAATCGCTTTTTGTTTCAGCTCTGCCCTGTATTACAATAGTATTAAGGATGAATACCAGGATAAGTGTTAAAATTTAGTATAGAAAAGCAGCGCAGGACCACATTTAAGTATCAAAAATTATCTAGCCCAGAAATGGTCCTTGTATAAATGATTATTATTTTATGCTCACATCGTTACGCAAAATTTTATACATTTTCTCATCACGTTTCATCGAAGTCCAAGTTCAGTAATAAGTAAAAAAAAAAGAACTCTTGTACATCCATCATTATAATAAACTCTGTGTAGGCTGGTATGGAAAAGAGTACTGTAAATTTTAGACAAATTCTTCTACCCTCAACCTCATCATCATCTCTGTTGCAACACATCGACATCAATGGCACAGAGTGAGGGAGTAAGCTGACTTACAGTTTTCCACGTGTCAGTTGACCTTTTGTTGAAAAAACGGAAGTATCGGATATGTACCGTTTCAAACCCCCCCCCCCCCTCCCCCATTTTTGTCATCCCCCCAATTTTAGTGAACTGCACTTCAGTCAACTTATAAAATATGGAATAAATGCTTGTCGAAATAATTGAGATTGTGCATATTTAAAATTCTTCGTAAGCTTCGAATCCCTCAGGTTATTTTTGCGAAAGGTCTTCTGCTAATAAAGTCATACCTTCAAATGTCACTTTACACATGTACATTTCAAGTCCGGTAATACTACACACACTTTCACAATCATATAGATAGAGTTTATGATCGCATTCTATCTTCTTCGAATCATCGGCTACATATAGGAAGCTTACATATTGGGGTGCTATCTTGGTAGGAATAAATTCTGCTATAGCTGAATCCTCCTCACCAAGGCTATTCTATGTGCCTGAAAGATGAAATGACTCGCTTCAGAACATGAGCAGACAAAAAGCAATCGGACGAGCGGAAGAAACCAACCCTAATTTTTTGCATGCTTTTTGTGCCAGTATGTAAGTAAATGCCTGGGGGAAGTCGCAAATGAATGCAATAATCTGCGCACACCTATGTTCATTCCTTGTTGTTCTCCTGTGGAACAATAGTGTCCCTGTGATGAACAAGTCTTCCTCACCGTCCTCCCTCTAAAGCTCTGGATACCGACAAAGGTAAGTCTTTACAAATTCTGAAATAAAATAAATCCCTAACTAAAATAGTTGGTAAAACAGCTTGGAAAATTTCTAAGTGGCATTGGAAATCATAGGCCTCAAAATACCTTCTGCTTGAGGAATGATATTTACATTTACTCTGACAGGCACAACATGTGTTTGCTAGGTTGCATGTGCTGAAGAATCTTTTAGTCGGCAATTCAGGACACCTGAGTTACATTAAGGCAAGTGCTAAATATACAATCGAATTCAGTGCTGTTTCAGGTATCAAATTATTGCTACTTCAAAATTCAATAATTCTCATGTGTAAACGGACATGCACAGACATTAAACAAGCGAAACGAGGGAAAAAGCTAGGCATTATAATACGTTAAGTTGTAGCAACTTGAGATGACTGTGAGCCATGTACCTATTAAGGGCTCCAGCCCGCAAGTACTATATTGAAATGGTGAGTCTGAAATTGTGCAGTGCGAACCTCCCCTATATTTTGCTCAAACTTGAGTTTTAACGAATGCTTGAAACTAGCCATGGACGAGAGAGGAAGAGGACCTTCAACTCCCAGTTTTGTTGGTTTCCACTCTGTGAGCGTGAGCTTTCATCGCATGCAGTAGTACAGCTGCACAAATGTGGAAAGATCCACTCAGTGTACTTTTTGTACAGCATACTATCTGATCTTTTTTACTTCAAAAATTAGCCTCATCCTAACATATTCAACTAGTGTTCTCAGGTAGGTCATTCAGTCAATACAAGTATAAAATTGTAGTGCGGCTCTGCCTGGTTAACCGGAAAGCAATCATTAATTTATCCGGATATTTGATGGAACGATAAAAATTTTATTATTAAACAAATTTTCCCTACAATCAAACAAATACAGAAAATCCCAACAAATTTCTAAAGTTTATTTGTGTATACTTTTTAAACAGAGATTATTTATTTTGAGTTACATTATTACTTAAGAATTCCAAAACAGAGTTCATCTTTCACTGACAGTGTCGACAGTTTGCATAAGTGACTGAACTTTGTGATCATTAAAGGACGAGGCGTGTAGTTTTTTTTTACTGACTTGCATTGGAGATTGGAGCTGTATACAGAAACCGTAAGTACAGAACCTCAGTATTCAAGTAGAACTTCGTATGCATGCGTATAGAAAAGTGCGTGACTCTTTTCTGCCGGTTGAAAATATAAATGAATAGTGTGTGTAACATTTTTTGACAGCAACATTTCCATACAAGCCAGAACTGCCAATGTCATTTCATTCCATCCTTATTTGTCCCATCCTTCCGTGAACAGTTTGACAAAGCCAAATTTTTTTTGCTGAGGCCTTCATGACAGTGAATTGTAAACTTACAAGATATTCCAAAACATAAAATATTTTACACATAAGGTTGTTGTATTTTTCTCGGTGCTGCTAAAGTTTTACTGTTACTTTTCGTCTGTAATCCCTGCTTTGTCTCCAATTATTATTATTGTGGAGGTAAGCTGGACTGGCCTGTCCCAAAGTTATGTTTTTTCAATGTACATATAATCATACTAGGTATTTACTTATAGAGTAAAATTACACATGTACCTATATGGGCTGCATAGTGAGGCCGGGACCAATGTATAGAATGCATTTTCCCTCTTTTAAAAGGATAAAAAAATCTCTTGACATCCTCATATGCTCACAGCAATTATTTCAGACCAACATTGTATACCCACATCAGGGTAACGAGTGTAAAGAGGGAGCATGGAGTAAAGCGTTCACACATACACCTGCTGGAGTACACAAAGTGAAACAATTATCTGCTTCATTGTGTAAGCATAGGAAATAGCCTGGAATTGCCATACATCATCCTGACTCACTTCAGATAATTTAATGGAAAAGAAGTGCAATAATTTTTTGAGTAATTATGTACACTCGTTCATAACTAATAGCATCAAAATCCTCGCTTAAGAGCTGTATGCAGGAGAAATAGTTTATGGATAAGATGCACAAACGTCTGTGGGGCTTAGGGAATATTTATGAATATTTCATGAGAACTTTTGTCACTCTTGCATGCTTGGCACTAAAACCATAATTCTCGTGTAAACTGGAGTCTCTTATGTCTCTGGAGGAAATCGTGGAGGCATGAAGCCCGCTTTACCGGTCTCACGTTATTTTCAGTGTGACATTTACTTGCCGGCTTACCTGACTTATCAGCATACTAAACTAAAACTAGGTCATGATGTGGAGTCGGAGGTAAAGAAGCCAGCAAAATTAAGAATAGGTTCGTAGGAAATCATTCTTGCAGGGACAATTTATTGATGAAGAAGGAACTGTCTGTCAAAGCCTCGAGTGGATTTGTTTTCATTGGATAAAGTAAGCAATTTGAGACCCCCGAGTCTTTAAACTGCCACTTTTCCTCGAGTATCTACACTGACATGAAGAAACCGAAGTATCCATGTGGTTTGTCTATTTTCCGTTCTGGTTGATACTCTGTAAAAATGGTTATTTATGTTTTCCCTCTGACGACTTTGAAATTCTATCGATGTTGTCAGTGTCACATTCAATTCAATGCGCTTGTCTCGACTCACGGTCTCACTTGAAAGCATCCTTATAGAGGCCAAGCTATATCTTGGTTGACTTATGTATTGGTATAATAGCCGTGAAAAATAATTAGAGAATGTGCCAATTTAGCAAATACAGATAATTGAAGGTACTCTCTCGGAAGGTACGAGAATCCAATAAACTTAATCACAGCAGCGTGCAAGCAAACCCGGAATTTTGGCTTGCAGGAAAAAGAGGAAATCAACATGTATAGTATATTACTACAGGTTGTTGACGAAAAGTCTTTATCGAATCAGTCACGTACCTGTTTCCGTGCATGCCTAATTAATCAATCTGTCAAATGTTGAACCCGATAAAACTCACCGGATAAAATTATTTAGATGCAAAATCTTTTATTTCATTTTGATTCAAACATCCTATATTGAAATTAAGTTGTTAACTCAAATACCTTAGTAATTGAGGTAAAACAAATCTGTCGTTCTAGAAATCCATAAAAGAAATTGCCAGCTTCAATTCAGAGTTTACCGAGTGGGTACACATCTCTATATTGTATTTGTATGGTTGATGATCAAACGTAGGAAAATTGGATCATATTTACCACAGGGGCTAAACACAAATCTGCGGTGCAACAACCCAAACTGCAAATAAATAATACCTGCCGAACCACACTTAACACAAATTGTTGATTCCGACCATGTTTCTCCCTTTTACACACTATAGCTAATGAATCTCCTTCGCGTGATTGCATTTGTGAATAACTTCATCGACCCTGCTTGATGAGAGCCTCAGACACGGGCATGAAGATATCTTAGTTTAATTTAAATGTTTTCTTTGGTATTGAGTTTATTTAAACACGCTAATTTCCTCGCCCCTGGAAGGCGAATATGCACAGTTGTGAGAAAGTGCAGAGTTTCAGTGTGGCCTGGCTTCACTACAGTTCGCGTAATTATGTAATGTAATGGGTTGTCAGAATTGCCTCTATTACTAAACATGGGTGTAATGACATTTGTAAGTTGAACGACCTATGAACTTAAGCGGTAGAGTTAAAATGGCTTGGTACTTCACGATTTTCCCGACAAAAATAAGCGTCCACTCCGTCCACATTTTTCGATTATGGCTTTCATTAATTAATTTACCTTGGAATGTCGGTCCTATATATCTA
Source organism: Allacma fusca (assembly GCA_947179485.1). Classification (NCBI taxonomy): domain Eukaryota; kingdom Metazoa; phylum Arthropoda; class Collembola; order Symphypleona; family Sminthuridae; genus Allacma; species Allacma fusca. The sequence goes on from OX359249.1 coordinate 38,105,018, forward strand.
TAGATATTCTTTATAAATAACTTCACTTTTACTCCCTGTGCGGAATAATCATGTGAAACCAGATATGAATAATGAAACACTTCTATGCAGCCAGCATCTGAAATTCAGCATGTTTTTATACATTTATGCAGGTGTGTAGAGCATCAGAGAGGTCTCGAGTCTCTACCATTTTGAGGGAATACAAGCGTGATCGTGACAAGAGTTAACCGTATATGTCAAAATGCAAGTATATGGAATTTAATTACTTCATCCCACGTGGAAAGTGATACGGGTTCATTTTTTTGTGCGAGCATTCTTGTAACCATTAAACATGATGAAGGCGTACAAAACCAAGTCACCCGCTAACATAGTGTAGTGCTGTTCAAATATGATATTTATTTACTTAGTAATAATTACAGACTCTGATTGTTTAACTGGATCATAATTTTTCTTCCGTTCAACTCTCGCAGTACCCATATTATTATCAGCCATTGTATGTAAACTAGCGAATTAATTCGTAAACTCCTCACAACATCAATGGGTTTAACCAACATCTTATCATTAGTATATGACCGTAACTTTACATACATGTTGAATTTTTTACAGTTCATTCATTCCCTGCGTCAGAATTTATTCTCTAAAATAAAATGAGTGTTTCTAACCTTAAGAGCTGATCGTACATCTGAATTTAAATAGCAGCAGCAGCCTTGATACGAATGAGTTGTGTAAGTACACATGAGGCATTGTCATAAATAAATGCATACATATATGCTAAATTTCAGAGACCAGTAGATAGGTGCAGATAAAATTATTGGTGAATTTCAATGCGTGATGTATCCGGTCGCTGTGTAGTTGTGAAAGTTTAAAAGATTTATGACCACGTTTCCTTGAACGGATATGAATCAAAACAGTAATTGAATTGGTAGATGATGAGCATGATTCCAATTATTGAAGAGATAACATTGTGTACCTATACAGGAGCCTCAAAATACGACAGTATTAGTACGGCTGCCATTATTGCACAGTGCGTTAGAAGACCTCTGTTTCTCAAGTACCAAAAAGGATACGCTGAAATTTGACTTTACATGCCAGACGCATACATTTTATTGGTTATTAGTGATGCCACACAATTCTTATTCTCCTTTTATCTCCATGCTTGAGAACTGATATGCAATTGGATTGCTAAAATTAAATTAACGCATTAGTATGCGAGTTTATCATGAATGAAGTCATTCTTACATGTATGGATTATTAAGCCTTGATGCTGACATGAAGGATTGATCAGTGACCGCCAAACTCTTATTTCCCATCAAAATAATTTCTCACTGCATTTCTTAGAGTGTGTTGTCAAAAATGCGTCAAAAAATTTGCTACTCCTCAGCCTAGTAAGTTAGTAACATTCCACTGGTGTATTGATGTAATGCTTCTTAAAGATAAATTGAAGTAGGCTTTGGAACAGGTTGGGTTATGAAAGAGCATGTTTTTTACACTTTGTTTTCCTCAAGCTTAATATCGTCACCACAAACTTTAGCACAATTAATGTGGGATACTCTGATGCTATTATACCTTACGTAGTTAACTGAAAAACTACCCCTGAAAAGAATGGAGCTTTATTTATTCCTTGCTCTTGAACGTAGGTAGTTGTCAAACCTTAAAAAATTCACACGGTTCTCACATTCTACCACAGGAGTAAGTAGTTTTAAAAAATTGGATTCATTTATATGTTCAGTTTCCAGTGCTAGCTGCTGGCGAATGATCTCACAACGGATAAAAAACTTGAGAAGCAGTGCCAGCAACTAATTTGGAATGTTTACTTCGTCGATGTCGTAAACAATGATGCAATCTCTATATTTGCTTCGAGAATTGCAAACCTGATTTTTTACCTTTTTCTGGCAATTATTAATTGGGGGAGTCAACTTCAAAAAATTGTCATTATTACTGAATCTCAGTATGCGCTGGGTACATTTGCTACTCATCTGTTTGACGAGTTTTATCTCAATATAACAGGAGGTTTTTATGAGGTGAGCCCTATCGCCCACAATGAGGGCCAATGGCCAATTTGCTGAACTCTAACGTGGCAGTACCTTATTATACATTTACTTTTGGACGGATCATTACACTTCCCCTCCTACACATTCCTCCAAGGTAACATCACAGAATGGCTTGACCAGTTTTACGAAGCGTTATTTGTACAACACGCTCTGTGCATCTTCAACACTAGATGTTCATATGGATCGTGTCCATTTAAGTTCAAGCTGCCTTCTTCAAAACAGTACTCAACTATATTTTTCAGTCAGTCCCAACACACTGACATTCCGCTGAAAAAGAAGCAATTGAAAATTATACTTAAGTGACCTATGTTGTGTATGACCGTTTAACCCCTAGCTCAAGAATGAATGGAAAGGACATGCCTTGGTTTTAATATTCTGCATGAATGAGGAATCACGCTTTCAAAGTTTTACGATGAAAGGTGGATTTCCTTTAGTGGAACATTGCCAGAACGTAAAACTTAATACACTACTATGCTTAAATCAGCACACGTACTCACAGTCAGTTTTATACCATGAGGGCCGTCGTTGTCTACATGCGTACAATATTTTGTTGCCTAATGAAGCCAATAAATACAGCAAACCTTTTCTCCTGGATATAATTTGTGAATGGTATTAAGATACTTTGGTGGCCATAATACAAAAAATCATAGAGGACGGTCATATAGATATATGATACATACATTTGTAATTAATTGTAAGTACCAATGATAATTATTCCAGTAATACGAAGTATTTGTCAATTTTAAGTAGTGCAATTTCGTAGATTATCCCCGGATGCGCTACAATGTTCAGAGGAAATCAGAAATGACTGGGCTATAGTTATCTTTGCTGGTATGAATGAGTCAAGGGTATGACTCATAACGTGTTCTAAATAAAGTAAACCCTGGCTATAAGAGACTTCCTGATAGAAGCATTCCCTCTACAGGAGCAAATATATGTGGGCGCACTCCCATTTACTTCAATTTTAATCTTTATTAGGGGCGTAGTGAATAGAGACACAAAATCTCCACTTGTGAACGTCGGGTTGTCTGATTGTCTGTTTGTCTCTCATTTAAATGTCTGCCAAACCAATTTCAGCGGACAATTTCAACTTTTTACAGTGATGTATGACGTAAGCAGTCAGATCAAAATCCCATTGGGAAGGAATATCAGGTCATCTTTATTTTCGGGTCAAAATTAAGAGAGATCACATATAAACACAGACAAATACATTTGTCTCTGGCGCAGACACCAGATGTCACACGGAATAAAACTGTTATATAGGAGTTATAATTTGAAATAGCACTAACCGATAGTTGGGTGCTATCCAATATGAGCCTATTAATCCGCATGTAATATAAATTATGGTTGAAATGAAGTTTTAATTATATCATTAATACGTAATTAATTTAAGCGACCTTACCCTTTCACGCAACGTTACATTTACTCCGCACTACACCCCAGTAGTACAGCAATGTCACACTGCGCCCCTTTGTGATTTAGAAGCTTGGAGCTAATCACTAATGATTTTTCCCGTGTGACAGCATGCAAATTACAAGATATTTTTATCTTCTTAGTGAAAGCTTCAAACCATCCAGGTATATGTACACAGATGAGAAATATGAAGTAACCTCTCACACAGCCAAACACAATCAATGCATTGTGCAGAACTCAACAACTACTTAGAAACCGTGTACATACTGCATAATTACACTTACGTACCAAATCAGTTCATGGTCTGGGTCATCCAGAAAGTTGTTAAAAAATTAAATAAATTTTCTCACAGAAAAAATTTGCACATGGTTAATTATATAAAGCACTTGATCCACTCAAGTGTTATATGGTACTGAAGTATGGTACCACGGTAACATTCTCTGATGGAGAGAAACTTCCAAAGACAACCCACTGAATTTTCTTGGAGGTACTAATTAATCGGAAATGATTTTAGACACATACCTTCCCAATACTGCTTAACTTACCCAACTTGCTAATTCTTATTACCATTACATAACAGAAATTAGGGATTTGGGTCATTGTATATACTTCTATTTTGGAATCAAATTTTGGCCATATTTGTACATGCCCTTTGTATAAATATTTGCGCATACTTTTTAAGCGGTGTCTTATAAAGAGAGTGGACTGTACAGGATGATAAGTTGTAAACAAATTCACAACACATTCTTTCGATTGCATGTCTTTCAAAACGAAGCGAATTAGAATACTGGAGTGAAGCAAAACTTTTGCATAATAATTTATCGTCTTAGGATAAAAATTAATTTTATTTTCATTCAACTGCTGTTGTATCATGCAACTTATGTGCTCAGTACAAATATTCCTTTGGTCATGTAAATACAGCTTAGAAACTCGATTTAGAATGTGTGTAATTATGGACTGCAGAATACATTTATCGTAGCAGTGAATGATTTGTATTTTTAGCTGGAAGTAGAATATATATATGTATGAGGCAGTTAAAGCTAAACACCGGTTGGATCTACAAAAATCTTTTGGTATAGATAATAAGCAGATTTAATACCATGTCAATGTCTGATTACACTCATATCAAATAGCCAGAGCAAAGTAACAAGGTACAAATTACCCCTTCGTTAGTTTACTGCAATAGTCACTACAGTGAAGTCATCGAATCCTGCTCGTGAAGCTGAAGTTGTGGTAGTAGTTGTAAGAGCTAAAGCACAGACGTCTGCACGTTTCAATTAGGCAGGTGTTTTATTTGTAATTAATTAATATTTACATGTTGTTGGAATGAAAATTCAGTTGTTCTACTTCCAACATGTGCCGTTTACGGTGTCTGCCAAAATTAAAGGAAAATATCAAGGGAAACTTTGGATGGGACTCAAATAACACCAGTGACAACTTAAATGATTATGGGAATTAGGAAATTGTGGTTTTAATTCACAGAAAAAAAAGAAATAATTGTAGCTTTAACATAGTTTTTGAAGCCTTTCGTGACACTCAGGTTCCGCTCTCTTGCTTATGGGGCAGATGCGCACTGTCAGATGCTCTATAACAAGCGTAACAAGTGAAAACAAGAAAAAAAAACTAAAATCGTCTGGATTGTGAGAGAGGATTTTGTAAAAAAAAAATACATAGGCAAGAGATGAAACAGATTTACAGGAAGTACAGTCTAAAATTGTCAAATTGTTAATTTCTTCTTTCTGATTCACCCTTCTATTCTTACCGGTGTTCCACAACTTCATGCACCTTGCGATAACTTTCCACTTTGGTAACGCTCCATTGGAAGTGAGCTGCAGCCTAAAAATATTAATGTCTTCCGTATTTTAATAAAAGTGCAGTTAAAGCTACCTAACATTTTCTACAAGTTAGCTCTCACAGAGGAAGTACATAATCTTAAATGTTACATTTTATTTTATTCACCAAGTGTTTAAATTGGCTTGGAGTACAGTGAGTGTTCACTCGATCAAAAGATCTTCACTTGTTTTCGAGGGAGATTAACTCACTATACACATTCAATGACCTTGCTTTTCCATATGATGTGTTTTAGTAGCTTACATCAGCAGCAGAGCGGCAGTCTCTGACAAGTTGTATCATGAGCAAGGCGATTTGATAAATATTTTGGTTATTTGGTTTAGTGTCTGAACAGAACAGTACTTCGCATATGTATGACGGCATGTCTATGAATAATCAGGGACGATCTCCACTCGACTCTCCAATGCATGCACTCGTGGATTACAAGGAGGTGTGTATCCTGACGGTAGTGCACATTCAAAATATGAGTTTAGCAAAAACTCGAGGGAGTAGATAATAGGGCGTGACCTAATGCCTAATAGTAAGGGCATTCCTTTAGATTACTCATTCTTTAAGCACGCTAATAATTGTAGCCCTGTGACAACAAACCATCCTGTGTAATGTGCAATCTTGAAGAGACTTTCTGAAAGTTGCCAGTGGAAGGTGAGACACTGGGGCAGAGAGAAACGAAGGGTAGAATCAGTTGAAAAAAATAAACACCGACTGCATATGGAACTTAAAGTAAAGGTTAAATAACAAAGTAATCACAAAAAGGTCTCACAGTAAATAGTAAAAGTTCTCACAGGAAATTTCTGTTTTTGGATTGATAAATTTATACATACATACATAGTTCAGCATACAAAAAAAAAATTGTGGGAAGTGTGCGTACTTCCAGTTGATTGATTGCTTCTGTTTTTAATTTGCAGGTCAGGTGCAGTGAAACGTGAGAGTCTTCTTTGGAAAGGACGCTGCTCCTCAACAATAGATGTTATAACATAACATTGAATAAAATAAAAATTAAACCATGCCGGACGAACTAGGGAATATAACCATCCCAATCCTTAACCAGTGTCACCCGGGATTGCTTTTGCCCATAATTCCTTTCGAAAACTCATGGAGCCGGGAAGCGAGAGCTGTGCTCTACTTTGCCGGTCTTCTCTACTGTTTCATGGGAGTTGCAATTGTTGCCAATGTTTTCATGGGGAGTATTGAGAAGATTACCAGTAAAACTCGCAAGATATATTTATCCACTGGGAAAGACAGTGAGCCCGAGGTGCTAGAAGTTAGGATATGGAACGATACTGTGGCAAACTTAACCCTAATGGCTTTAGGATCATCAGCTCCGGAAATTCTCTTGTCAGTAATTGAAATTGTAGGGAATGGATTTAAGGCGGGTGATTTAGGACCTGGAACTATCGTAGGATCAGCTGCCTTTAACCTTCTCGCCATTTCAGCGGTTTGCGTTATTGCAATTCCTAATGGAGAGGGTCGTAGCATTCGGTTGATAAATGTGAGAATTATACATTATTAATTAAGTATTCATACTAATATGTCGAAAATTGAGCGTGTAATTATGTTAATTCCTTTTGCTGCAGATGAAATATAATTATATGACAATTCCATAACTTTCCCGCCACTTACGTAACTTTGCAGCATAGGCCTTAAGATGTAATATTGTCATATTATTGCTGATGAGAATGTTAATGTCGGGGTTAAAATTTGGAGAAATATTTTTTTTTACTAAAGCCAACAATTATTTTTTTTCTAGGTATTTTTGATAACTAGTGTCTTCAGTTTATTCGCGTATATTTGGCTCCTTATTGTCCTGATTTTCGTGACCCCCTCACGAGTGGATTCATGGGAGGCAATTTTGACCTTCCTTTTCTTCCCGTTACTGGTACTGATCGCATGGTGGGCCGATCGGGGCTGGAAATGTGGGAAACGGGTTCACACAGCGGAGGATCAGCAAATCGAACTTGGAATTACCAATGGTAGTCCTGGTGGTGAGTGTAAGTGCATGTCCTTTTTTAGCTTTGTGTCGTGTTTTTGTCCTTATTATAGTTCTTCTTTCCCCCGACTGTGACTGTTTAATCTTCTCCGCTGGCCTGTTCTATGTGTGGCATCAACTAATTCTTCGAAGCTGCTTCAAAATAGAAAAGATTTTTTTTAGAAATGCGTTCCAAGCTGTCCAAAACCTACTTTCTCAACATGGTCTCCTATTGAATGGAACAACGTCAAGTTTCCAGAAATAGTGGGAAAATGCTAGTCTTGTTTTTTATACATTTTGTGGAAGCTGATTTTTTTAGTAGGACCTGTAACTAGTATTTTTTGCAATTTTGATTTTTTTTTAGTTTTGAGACACGTATGTTTGTAATTTACAGTGCACACATTAATTACTAGAATTAACATTCTTTCTTCTTTCCGCTCATTGTAATTCCCACATCAGTGCGGACTTCACCGCCTATTACTTTCCTAAAGCCGCTACATGGTATTAACAAGTAGTATTATGGAAAGGATGAACCACTCTAAAATTACTCCACGCATACTTTTGGTGAATTGAACGACTAATCGGCTCGTAGATAAAGCGTGTCATTGTTTAATATTTACCAATGACTAACTGTTGAATTGATAAGTAGGGTTTGCTAGTATCTTATACTAAATTTATCACGGGAATTTAAATTTTGCTAATGAACCTAGATTATGTCACTCTCACGATTTTAACTTATGGCTCATCATATTTCCTCTGAATGAATCAGTCCTTGTACCCTTATCATGTCTCTGCAAAAATATATTTCTAAGGTGGGATTCATTTGTATAACACACGCGCAGGGTAGATAATTTTTTCCCGATTCCGATGGAACAAGTCATTCCTATTTGAAAATATTCAGAGGAAGATCTCGCGTGGATAGATGACCCAAGAATATTCATCACAGAGGATGGGAAAAATATCTGTCATTATCACTATAAGTTTTTGTTCACAAACTTTTGGCTTCTCATACTTCGTAATGTATTCAAGGCATTGCATTGGTCGTGGCAAATCATTCGACACGACCATCACGACTTGTTTTTAGTTTTCAGAAAATTAGCATTTTTTGGGACTATAGTAGTCAATTAGTATGTTAAGAAGAAACCGCCCGGAAAAATTTATGCTGGTACTAATTACTTCTTGGCAAAAAAAACCTCCACGAAGACATTTGTCATTTTTTGTGAGCAATATGCTGCCGCATTTTAGCTCTATATTGGCTCCATCTCCTTTGCAGAGAGTAGTAGTTTACTGTACTCATTAACAATTATTGTCGTTGTCTTTCGTTCATTGACATTTTCAGGAATATTAATTTGTTGACTTTTATATAACAAAATATCTTATGCACTGACTAATATGGCCTATTCGATGCTGGTACTGCACAAAGATCCGGCCAAACCGCAAAATACCTGGACTTCTGGAAGCACGGGAGACAAGAAACATGGTTATTTTGAATTAATTCTCAGCGTCATTTACATTGGGAGTACACAGCTGCAGTTCGTTGCACATATCATTGTCAACATACTTGTCTCCGTTTTCGTTGTTTGGATAAAGCCTTGTTTTCAGTAATGCATGATCGTTCGGAGTCGTAACTTGGCATGACTGCATGAATTTTTGTATACCGAAAAAATCAAGTTGAGTCGGGGAAACTTCCAAGTGTGTTCGTCATAGAAAAATGCTAATGTGACTGGTTTCTAAGCAACAAAAATTGTAGGTTATTGCACCATAAAATATGGTAAAAATGCATGACATTAGCTTCAACTGTCACAATGTCACCAGTGCATTCTTTTATGTGCATAGTTTATACATGTATCATACTGTAAATTGCATACAAATCAATTTTTTAGTACAGCATGAACATGTACTGCAATTCCAAGTGCTTTTTACAACCATGAACTCATTTATGTTGTAGATAGGTCAACATTGCCTTAGCACTTCCATACCTTTAAATTTCCAAGCTTCATTTATGTACTTGCAACTTTTTATAGCTTCAAGATTTAATCTTGCAAAGTGCACTGTTTATATATTCAAGTTGTTTGTAAATAATTGTTGATATTTATTTACCAATACTTCACCAAGCTTTGTATGCCAAACTGTTTACGCTTATTGCCGTTACCGTTGTTGTAATAAGTACAGCTTCGATTTGCATAATTCCAAATGGCTTCGCATGATATACAGTACAGTAGTTGAGAATGGAATGAGTATGATGTGTGTATATATTCACTTCTGTATGTATTTTGAGAAAATGATTATGCAGGTGGAAAATAATTGTTGGGGATATTGCTAAAACCTTTCAGGTGAGCAGATGTTGGCCCACAAGAAATTATTCAATGAGGATGGCACCTTAAACAAGGAAGGTTTAATCGAATTCTACAAGGAATTGAGGAAGTATCCAGACTTGACGGACGCAGATGCCGCTACTTTGGCTGCTACCAAGTACACACATATTTTTGCTTGTGAATTTAAATTTCAATATGACATTCTATGGGTATAAAAACCGTAAAAACTGTTTTTTAATGCTTTGATTTAATTTTTAGGTTAATTGACAATCAACACCATTCTCGCCTTTGGTATCGTATAGGGGCTTGCCGTGATTTGACTGGAAGTCGTAAAATTCATCCCAATTTAAGTGATAAACTCCAAGAGGTATGACAGTAGTTCATATATCTAGATATGGATTAGGAATAAATAGTTTTTTCCGGGGTTTGTTCCTTACAAGCATATTGTTTACTCAGGTTTACGATGCTATAAATGCCCATCCGGATGTGCCTGATATCGGACCCGTTCCTAGCGTCGTCGCGGATCATACTCACGAGAAAGCAATAGTTGAGTTCCACTCCGCCTCTTTCGCTGTCCCGGAAAATATTGGGAAATTCAATGTGACCGTTGTTCGTCACGGGCGAATGGACAATACTGTTCGCGTTCGTGTGGAATCCTTTGATGGCACAGCAAAGCATGGCTCAGACTACATTCCTGTCAATGAAGTGCTAGTTTTTGGACCGTACGCTAAAGAAAGAGAATTTGCTGTTAAAATTATCGACGATAACCAATGGGAACCTGATGAGGAATTCTTTCTTCGACTTACTATTATGGATGAAGGCAACTTCGAACGGAAAGATGCTACTATCGGAAGACTTCCCATCATGGAAGTCGTTATTTTAAACGACGATGGTATGATAACAATATCTGCAATAGCTCGCACATTCACAAAGACCATTTATAAGTTGGAAGGCAAAATTGAAATTAATTCCAATATACCCAATAGAACCGGGAACTTTGTCCTTCCGCAAGAGAGGACTTCTGGTGAAAGAGAGTTGTGGAGTTGCAAACCTTGAAGTAGAGCGAGCAAATGGAGCCGATGGAGAGATAGCTGTCAAGTGGAGAACCATTGACGGATCAGCCAAGTCTCCGGCTGATTTCCAGGGTGGTGAAGGGACTCTAGTGTTCAAACATGGCGAGGTAAATTACCAAATTCTTTGAGTTTAGAAAAATGTCAAGTCATGAGTGAGGGGTAATTAATGGCCGTTATGAACTATTATTTTTCAGATTTTACGAAGCATTGATATCCCTATTGTTGATGATGTGGCTCCCGAAAAAGATGAATGTTTTGAAGTGGAATTGTTTGAACCTAGCGGAGGAGCTAGACTGGGAAGAGTGACGAAAGTTGCTGTTACAATTAGCAATGATGATGACTTCAATTCCGTGCTTCAAAGGATGATGGTACTCACAAATCAAAACATTAGATCGATGGCAGTTCACCAAGAATCATGGAAGAATCAGATTTACGACGCTGTCACTGTCAACGGAGGTGATGTGGCCGGAGCAACTGGTATGGACTACATCATGCACATCCTCACCTTTGGATGGAAAGTTCTCTTTTCTCTAATCCCACCTCCGGGATTGCTGGGAGGATGGCTCTGTTTCGTTTCTTCATTGGGCGCAATTGGAATTTTGACGGCGGTGGTCGGAGATCTGGCTAGTATTTTCGGATGCCTCGTTGGACTAAAGGACACTGTGACAGCCATCACATTTGTTGCTCTTGGAACGTCCCTACCAGATCTGTTTGCCAGTAAGGCTGCTGCTTCTCAAGAAAAATACGCTGATAATGCTATAGGAAATGTGACTGGAAGTAACTCGGTGAACGTTTTCCTTGGTCTGGGACTGCCATGGATGCTGGCTGCAATCTATTGGGAATCTCAAGTAATAATTCTTTTTAATTTTTTATTTCGTTGTTGTTTGCCATTGTTCTTTACACATCAATTTAGTAGTGTCATCAGCTACCATCAATATATGTTACAATTTAGAAGCTGGCGAGTATTTTGGCAAAAATATTAAGTATTTACTAAAAATATTTACTATTTCAGGGAGAAGTTTTTGCGGTTGACCCGGGTTCTCTTGGATTCAGTGTATTGATATACTCCATTGTGGCGTTTATCACTCTTGGCCTCATCCTTGCAAGAAGGTTTTTGACGGTATTCGGCAAGTCCGAACTGGGAGGTCCGACTGGGTCAAAATGGGCGACTGGAATTTTTATGGTTTTCCTCTGGTTTGTCTACATCATACTTTCATCTCTACAAGCGTACGGATACATTGATATCCAGCTCAGTTAAGGGGAATCCAGAATCTGTGGCAAGGTGTGCTTGGATGAGATTTTCATTCGACTTTAGTTCTTCATGTATTTATTAGCTACAAGATATGAAGAAATTAGATCTACTAATTAGATGTACCGGTGTTTTTTAATGCTGAAATATTTTGACTCTGCAGGAAGTTAAAATATCTGAAGCATTTTTCTTAAATTAATCAAATTTTGTGGACATCAACCAATGAGATTTTATTTTTTGAGACTTGCACAATAGGCACACCGACGGTGACTAGTTAAATATTTTTCGATATTGGAATACACTGGGACTCGACGGGCACAAACAATACATAACGTTATATAGTATAATATAAACTAACAAGATCGATTTATGATAATACCAGTTTGTTAGGGGTTATTATACAAGAGACCTACATGGAGTGAGAAAGCTTGACGAGCTCAGGTAACTTTTTTCTATTTTCAAAAATATTCATACATTTTACGAATGTAGTATTGCATGAATTTGATTTAGTAAAAATGAGATCAACTCGGGATTTAAAACTTGTAACGTATATGATATAACATGCTAAATGAATGTTAATCTAAGAAGTTGTTGCTACAGGTAGATAATATAGACAGTAGGATTTTTGTAACAAGCCATTAGTTTTAACTCTGGTGTATGGATGGGTTCTCACTTACTATTTTCGTCTCTCTGGACTCTACTGTCTGGATAACTTCAGTAAAATATAATTATGAGACTAACGAGCAGCTTGAACGGTGAGTGTCTGCGTGGGGCTGATTGAGAGTAAACCTGTGTTCACATTTCCTATATACATACCTTGAATCCACGTATTTTAGATTTGATTACCTTCGTGTAATTTAAATCTTTCGCGTGTAACTTAAGTCTGTCAATTCTGTTTTATTTTGTATAAATATTAGTAAAGCCTATGTTTAATTGTTGCTTCTGACTACTGTACGCATACATAGATGGCTAATGGCTATTCTGTACTGCCACTCCACCATCATAGAACGTACTATAATGGCGAAGTTCAAGTCACACCAATGACTTTTGTAACCTTTCTAACAGTAAGACATCACAGGATCCTACCGACTATAAAGAGTTGTAAGTGTTTGAGAAATTTTTCTACTACGCGTGTGTTGACGTAATTAATATGTGGAGACAATTTAGATCTGCTGGATACATTGAACTTATAACTACTACAACTACAGATGAAGCTACGCTTACATTGTCTCTACTTACACTATCTATGTAAAACATTATTTATTTTGTTCAAAGTTGTTGAATAAACGAATTTTCAAACTAATCTTTTCCACATCAATTCTTAATTTAACATTGAATCACGCACAGTGTAATCAGCTAATTGTAAGTCAACTTTAACAGGTTTTCTTTGGCCTCACGTATCTCTATAGGTTTTCTTGTAAAGTATGATATGCACAATATTACTCTCGATGTTATTTAAAGATGCGGAAGGGTGTTGTTTCACCTCTATATTCATTAGCATTGATTATCTTTTCTGCTTCGAGATACCAGTTCACACTCCAGCAAAATGTGGTAAATTAAATTCTGCTTTCACATTAATTTGTCTTGTGTTGTTATATAACAGAAAAACATTGTAAATATACATAGGCTACCATACGCAAATTTTATTGAGATTCATTTAAATAGCAGAACTCCCCTCTCAGGCAATAACTTTGCCTATCACCACGATTACTTTCGTGTCACTCATATATAAAACAATAATCTCAAACAAGCGACTCAAGTCTGTGTAAACTAATTGGGAAAAGTTGTTATACTTTGCATGAGCAAAAAACATGAACATGAGTAGTACACGCTGCAATAAATTCACATGGGCATGTTTGTACAACTAAGGGACGGAACAATAATTAACTTACTTTAGATGCCAAGACCAGCCACAAATAGGGAAAGAAGAGGAGTTGCATACAACAGTGGAGCCTAGTCCATTATTAAGTCATCTGCATATTAATTCTAAAAAGAACAAGACATTTTTGAAATTCTGCAATATGTACACACCCTTTCTTTCCCTGCTGTCCTTGGAAGCACTTAAACTTTTTGAACGTTTAAAGGTGACAATCTAAGTCACTACGTGTGAGCCTGAACTGAAGAAATTATTGGCATTTATCACATGCGTATACATCAGTCGTTCACCAATGTAAGGGTGATGTAACAACATCGCCTACATTAATCATAATAAATGAGAGACTGATGGTTGCGCCCAAGATGAGATATGAAAATGTACATTATCAAAACAAAACCAGATCAACTGTCGGCTACAACCAGTTATTGCCTCCTTTAGATGTAAACAAGCAAGTGGACATTAGGGAGTCTGTATGCAGTTATTACTGTACCTGTAATATGATGTTGGCAGTTGTGAATCGACAATCGACGCATTCAATTACTTAACAGTGACTTGCGGTGAACGCATTTGATCGCAAAAGTAAAAGTTGTTTCGCTCAAAAAGTATCGTTGAAAATGGTTTGAGCATAATTTTAATCATATATATGATCCTATGAAAAATAACTATCTATATGTTTTAATTATTGAGTAGATTTTTACTATACATAACCTAAATATTTTTGAGGTTATATACATAGGAAAATAAATGGTTTCCATTTAGCTATAAGCTAACTTTTGAATATTTAAGTTTAATGTGCTTCTGCTCTATATGACTACACATACACACACACTTGATACTATTTAAAATAATGAGAGTAGTAATAAGTGTTGATTAGATAGATATAAAAGTGTAATATAGAATTTAGTGAGAACTGGGAGAACTGGGGCCCAATGGGTTCAGCCTGGGAGACAATTCCACCTAATTTTCGTATAAATATCACCTCACGATTAATGAATGATCACACTTGAGATTCACATCTTAATATCATAACATATCCTCATCTTTCAGTCATCTACGAGTCAACTCAATTTATCATAGGTAAGTTTCTCATAGATGAGCAAATTTTCAAATCTTTTCCATCCAAAATAATGTACTACTGACAAAATTTTCTCAGGAAATCAAAAAAGACTTGAAATTTTATTTCCAGACAAAATGATGTCCATCCGTGTCCTTGTTGTTTTGGGAGCTCTCATTTCCCTCTCTTCTGCCGGTGTTCTCTCCGGACTCCACGCTCCAGCTGTCCTCTCCGCAGGATTGCCTCTTCTTCAGGCTCCATCTGGTCCAGCCCACGTTGTCGGTCCACTCAACGTTGCCCTTCCAGCTAATCCATTGGTTCTTTCTTCCCCTGCTCAAGTCCCAATTGGTGCCATCAGTAGCGTTGTGTCATCTCCAGTCCTTTTGTCCGCTGGTCCAGCTCTCGTTGCTGCTCCTGCTGTTGCCTACGGTGCTGCTCCTGCTGTTGCCTATGGTGCTGCTCCTTCCATCAATTACGTCAACAATCCAGTCTACGGAGAGTGAGTAAATGTGCACGATTTGCACTACACTATAACTTGAAAAATTTCATAGAATTTTCCAAGCTCAATTTAAATTCTAATGGATTTTTTTTTATATAGCTCCATCATTGGTTAAACTCCGAAGGAATGAATGGAACTAAATGTTCGTGCTGCTAAGGGCTCAACATCTGGAGTTCAAATTTTTATTCTGGATCTACAATGATTCAGTTTAGTCAGTCAAGTATGTCGGATTTACATCTGTATTTTTATTGGAATGTGTATGACTATTAAAGACCTTGAAACAAACTTTTTTTGTTCCTTGTGTATACTGAGTTAAGCATTTTTGGGCACCTCTCATAGCCTTTTAAGCTTTAACCCGCAACCTCATAATCATGCCAACATCTTTTTTCTTGGATAAGGTGACAACTTCATATCATGTAATACACTGAAAAAACTGACAATGCATTCACACAAGCTGAATAGGAATATCAAAATTATTTTATAAAACCAAAGCAATCGCAGCGGGCAGGTGATCACGTTGTGTTACCAATTATTACATTATTATTAGGTTATGGATCCAAAGAGCAGTTCTTAATGTGATTATACCACATAATGATTTCAATTTATTCATATTTTAATAATCTGGATTGCATAAATTTTCGGGATCATTTGCCACTGCTGGGGCTTCCTACCTGCTGCGTGCAATTATCGCAAAGTAGGTGAAAGTTATGCATGCACATACGTTATGTACAATCACTTTAATCGCTAAACAGCTTTTGTTCTTCTAACGTTGTCATATTTACCACTTCATTGCTGATAAAACACAAATGAATAGATTCCAACATTCTAAAAATTCACAAAACCAAGAAATTATTTCTAATGAATACATGAATCCAAAAATATGAAGGTGTTGTGTTTTGACTACTAGTAACTGGAACTTCGGATATTTTGTATTTTAATTAAAAATTTACTGTATTTAAATAATTCGAAAAATCTCAGAAAATTCGTGATATGGATACGTTATCTCTATACAGCGATAGAGGATAAATTTACAAAATTCGTATTGAAGTACGAATTTTGTTTGAATGACTTGAGATGAGATTATTTTTATGTTGATACCCCCATTTCCAATATGTGATCTTGAGGTTAATATTTTTATAAAGCGACTCTTGCACCACACCAGTGACTCCCCGAAAGTCTCATTGATATTCTGATTTGTTGTGTAAATTCCAAGCATTTCCTCATTGCCTGATGAGGAACACCTCCTGAGACCAGAGCTGCATTTTATCTTTGTACAGCAAAGGATTGCAAAACAATAACTAACCTAAACGTCAGTGGTTTGAGGGTAGTGTACTAGTCAGTAAAAATGGCAAAAATAAACACGAGATCCCGTCTTGAATTAGCACACTTAAAAAGACAATTAGAAACGCGTCGAAAACCAACAAAATCTTTTCGAGAAGAAGTACAGTCGCAGGCTGCTCCAACAAATCAGAAGCAGGGAGAAAATAAAAATGAAAATACTCGTTTTGACTATAAATTTGTCTTCACCAACAATGCCATCAAGACTGACGACCGGATTTTACGTACCCGAAATCGAACAGCTGCGTTTGAAAAAGATATGAAGATGTTGAAGCCATTAGTACCTACAAATTCATTTTTACCTTATGGTGTTTCTATCCGCAACCCTCACATGTTTGAAGAGGATCAACTAGCAGTAATACAACGGCGGCAGGAAGTACAAAATATAACTTTCCCCGCAACACCTTACAACCCTTTTGCGGCTGGTCGTAGAAATGTAAACAAAATGCGACCCGGAACCTCTATTCCAAAAAAGGTAGAATTTTCAACTCCTCGTAATCCAATTCACAATCGCCCAGGTTTGGATAGCTCCGATGGACGGAGTAAGCTTCTCATGAATCCCTTAGGAAATCACAGAAATATACGAACTGCGACAGAAGCAGTTGCGAAAACAAATAAATCCATACTTCAAAGAGGGGATGCATTTCTGAATTCTACACAAGCCAGAGATAGTGAATTCAGACAACAATTCGATGCACTAGAATCCCATAGAGCAATAAAAACTGACAAAGAGGATGACTCCGCAGGAGCTATGAGCACCCAGGATAGAGTTGCTAGGAATAAAGATGTGATTGACAAACTTTCAAGTACCGTGCAGCAATTGAATCAGTATGAAGACCGTCTGAAGCTGTACTTAAAATCAAAAAATACAATGACACATGCTGGAGCAGCTCTAAAACAACTTCGAACCAAGCGCTCTAAAACAATAGCCCAACTAACAAAACTGTCTCAACTACAGGAATCTACTGGAAAAAGAGACTCAAAGGATGAAACCAAGTCAGAGAAACGACCCACATTACCACATGACGAAAAGCTGAAACAAATTGCCAACGAAAATAATAATTTCCCGAAAACCTCTACCGACTCACGCGGTTTCCCACACATCCTTCATGGGTATACGCAAGAGTTGCGGAAGACCAAAAGTCCCTTGGATGGTGAGAGACTAGCAAGTGTAATTGGAAAAAAAATACTTTCCATCCGAGGTCTTGCTTCTACTTCAAAGAACGATGACGATGCAAGAATGACTCCACTTCAAGCTGCCATGATGGAAGGAATCGATCTAAACCAAATGTCTGCCCTTATAGGGCATTCAGATTCAGAAAAAGATGAGGAATCGCCAGAACAAGCAGGAACATCTGTTAAGATACAGTCAATTGCTAAGAGTCCAGCGGAGAAACCTATACAAGGAAGTTCTTCCAAGCCCACAGTGTCCTTGTATCGTTACCACCGCAATCCCATGTCCCTCTTAGATGGGGAGACTTTACTTGAGCCCCCAAAATTTTCTAGTGCCGGTGATGACAGGTTTCGGCTCTTTGCAACCGCCCCACCCCCCAACAATGATGAGGGAGCTTCCGTAGAAATTAGAAAGGAGAGCGATGTTCTCCGGCGAGTCTACGAAGAATTTCAAATTCATGAGGAGAAGGTCCAGAGGGAGCTTCTACGCGACCAAAACAGACGTGATCGTCCGAAAATCATCGATCCTTCTATAAGACGAATAGCTGAATTTAGCAATTTCATGCAAAAGAAAGCCTTAAATCAGTCTCGGCCTTCTCAGCAGGTTCATCACTAATTAAGATTTTGCTTCTAGAGAAACGTGCTCAACGTCATTTTCACTGCTCAACTTCCTATGGACTGAAATGAATACAAGCTCCTACTTTTTGTACAAGAACGATACATACAATATGTACATTGCAAGTCCTATTAAGGCATGATGGAATTATTATTGAAAATTTGTGATCAGCGGTGACGTTACTTAATATATGACACTGCTTGAATAAAATTAATCATCATCATGCTGGCAACAGACAATGCGTAATAATAAAGCTGAAGAATAAAAAAAATTCCCTTTTGCCTAAATTATAAAATACTCGATCGAATCTACATCGAATTACTCCATACACTTTATTGCACATATGTATGTGCTTCCTGGCTTGTCTTGCGAACTACCAGAAGTGCAGCGAGATAAGTGTACAATTACCTTAATTACGTTATTTCTTGCTGTCGATTTTAGCCAAAATAGGCGGGATTTTGTAGCCAAAAATTAAGTACTTTCTTTAAATGTTGCCGAAAATAACTGAACAGATTTTAGACACCAGTCTCTAGATTATCAACATTTACCTTATACAATAAAAAGAACTGAGAACAAAACATATGCAAAAAGCCAGGCACTGCTTAAACTTTTAATTTGATAGCAGCATTAAAAACGTAGGCTTCGATTATCTTGTGCAGGCAGATTGAGAATAGATTATCATTCGCACTTATGGTTTATGTTCAATATTTAATTGAAAAATTGCGGTTAACTTCGGAGAAGTGTATTATTAATTCCAAGAATCAGATATTAAACTTGAAGAAGTAGGGCAATTCCACCGAGTACCCACTTGCTAGCCTTTTCTCGTGTTCTGAGATTAAAAGTCCAGACAAAAGTTGGGCCTCGCATACGGGTCTTGTAAACGGGACATTCGTACATATTGCGGGTATCCTGTTTGTCTTGAGTGATGGCTTTTAGAAAAATCACCGGCATCGGTGGGTACAGTTCTTTTAGCTTTGATTCCACAATTGACCCCACGTTGACCTCCCATCGAGCGCCCTCCATAAATAGACCATACACACATGCGCCCTCTCGTGGTGCAGACCTGGAAAACGCAAGCACGACGATTAACTTATGACTCAAATTAAAGCCAGTTCACAATTTTTGTGTAATTTCTCAGAGATAAGTAATCTAAGACAACAATTTTAAATATTTCAATCTTATTCCAATATCCTTTGAGCTGAAAGCTACAAACCACGAATGATATGATTTTAATCTTGGGTACGTTCGATTGCTAATTTAACGTTCCTGATTAAACTCTATAGCTATATTACCTTCTAGGCATTAAAAATAATAAGCCTTACGTGTATTCTTCTCTCGTTTTCTTTGTGACTTCACATTGTAAACACATTTTGTCTAATGGAAGTTCCTGCTTTCGAGCCGTGGATTGCATAATGGCAGTGAGGAAGCTCTGTGGATTGAAAAATCCTCCAAGCCAAACTGCCGGCGGAAGAAAGAAGTCAGTTGACCATGTTTCAAGTTCCCGAGCTCTAAGCAGAAGGTCAGCATACCAAGAAGAAAGACCCATTGTTGACGGATAAGCTCTTTTCGTCCATGAAGCTGGAACTTGATCCATAAATAGAGCATTACTAAGTTCTTCCATTTGAGCCGTTATAGTGAGTTCTCCCTTTTTCAAAAGTAATACAGAGTTGTACACAAAAGTAAACATTTTGAGTTTAGGTTATTTTGAGATCTGGAAATTTACCTTTAATCCTAAATCAAGTTCCTTCAAGCTTCTGCGTATTTCAACGGTTAAAATGTTCATACGCTCACATTCCTGCAACGCTACAATCACATATGGAGTTTTGTCTTCTGCCCGACCGTAGATTTCTTGCATGTTGAATGGATCTGGTAACTTGTCCATGATGTCATCCAAAATTTGTTTAGTCTAAAGAAACAATCATTGATATAAGATTCGGCAGAACAAAAAACTCTGGCATAATTTTGATCGTTAATTCTATGATGTAAATATTGCAAATTTTCGCTTTCAATGATGGGTAACATAGTCAAGTTAGAATATCCAACAGATTCCACACCTTCTCTTCTTTCGTTATCATTTGGCCACCGCCACCTCCTGCATCTCTTGGCTGCAGCTCGAAAATAATCTTAAAAAGATTCTCGGAAGTTGCAGTTAGAAAACCAATTTCTGCATTCGGATGCAACCCGTACAAAACTGGAGACTCTGGCGGTAACATTTCGTCAATATATTGATGATACCCTTGATAGTCCGTAGAGGGAGGTGCAGGGAAGCCTGGTGCATAAGAAATCTCTCCATCCAGCTACAATGAATGAATAATTGTCATTTTGTCACTACGGTAGTTGCGACTTGAAACACGCAGTACCGAACACGATATTTTCTTAGTAATTAAATTATTAGCTATAACCATTCAACCCACTTACCAATTCCGCGACCATGTATTCCTCCAAATACGTTCGGCATAACTTTCGATCCCAGTCATCAGTAATATGCCCGCCGTACATTATCTCTCCAAAAAGGTACCTCAAGTCTTCCCAAGGCACTTTGCTGTTCGCCTCCAGATAATTAAACAAAACATTAACACTTATAGTGAGATCCCCAGTATTAAAGGGGTAGCTTCGATTCCATCCTTGCGTTCCAAACTTTCTCCGCTCCGCCACTACAGCGTGGAAGTAACATAAACTGAACAGAATGGCCTTAAATTCTAACTCTTTCGAGCAAGTCTCCAGCGTCTCTTGGTGAAAGTTATCCAAAGCTTTATGCAAGTTTGCCATCATGCCTGTAGGAGGCTCGTTAGTGATTTTAATAGAAGATTCTAAAATGCCTTGAGGAATTATATGTGAGTCTGGACTCGGTGCAGGCTCTGCAGATAGGAACACTCGGTACTTCTTATGAGAATGTTCCCAGTTTTGCTCTAGCTTCTTCTCCAGACTAGGCAACCATCGCGCTACTAAGTGAATATTTTGAAGAATTACCCAGTGACCTTCCTTCCCTGCTACGTCTAGAGCTTTCTCCGCAACGATTTCCTGACCCTGACCTAATGAGACGCTATGAAAATTCCGAGCGTCGAATGTGAAGCCCAACTTCTTGCCTAAACTCTCCACATCCTAAATTTCACAATAATGTAATCCGATAAGATTAATACCATCACTAGATAAGATTAAGATGAATACTTTTAAGAGGAAAAAGAAAAAAAGTTAAGATCATACTTACTTTCAAAGGATCAACTCCGGGTGAGAGAATAAAGAAGACGGGCGTTGTGTTGGAGGTTTCCTCGTAAGATTTCGGGAAAGGTATACGACTTCCCTTCACAAATTTAACCCCCATTGACTCTTCAATGAAGACAGACACCGCATAGATCATCCGATCCGGTCGGAGAGTTCTCATGATGCAAAGTCTTTGAACTCCAGCTTTGTTCTTCCATTCTTGAGGGAGTTTTTCCCTCTCTGGGCATTCCGACTCGACAATCTTCTTCCAGCGTTTTGCACTACCTTCAATATCTCGGTCTAAGTTTCTGAAATTGCCTTCCATTATTATTTTTCTGTGAAACATGACAAGATTTACTTTAGAAAGTTTACTTACCTGTAATCATCTAATTTGGCCAAAGCCACCACGCCTCCCCAACTGACCCCTGTTAGAAAGTCGACAGGACTACTCAAATTCTGAACTATGGGGAACCGGAGCAAAAAGTCCAAATCTTTAGGCTTGATCATATCCTTTGTTAACATGACTTGGAAGGCCATTTGTGCAGTAAAAATTAACTTGTCACTTTCAAATAATCCTCTTGCAGTGTACTGCCACACGGCGTAGGAAATGGCGTCAATAAGGTTCTCAATTCTTTTGCCAACTTCTGCTGCGTGAGGAGCATGCTTGATTGCATTTTGGAAAACAGTTGAGAACGCCTTCAAGCTAAATTGATAAATTGGGTTAATTTTGTTCAAGTCGTTTAAGATGAAGTAAAGAAGCGAAGCTCGTGAAGCTGCTGGCCGGTAAAGTTCTCGAGCGGCATCGATTTTGGCTGTGGTTATAACAGCTTCTTTCGCTTTGACTTCAACGTCGGCTGCAGTTCTTTTGGTGGTTTCTAAATTTTCTACTAAAGCTGTATCATCCAAGAAATTTCCTTGAGCGGATTGTAATCTAGTGAGAAGATCATCCTCGAGTTTCTTGAGGAGAATTTTAAATTCATTTTGTTGCTTAGTCAGCTGAGATTTCTGGGACTCTAGATCTGGTCTCTCAACTTTGACAACTTCCGCCAGAAGCTGATCTTCCAGACCTTCACGAGTAACGGTGAAGTTTACAAGCGTAGTTTGTGCTTGCATTTCTGGCTTGTAATGAGGGTTGGCTAGCTTAGTTTGGAGGATTAAGCGAAATTTGGGGTTGTAGTCAATTTCTTTGTCACCCATTTTTATGGCCGTTCCCTTTTTGATTAAGTTCCGGGCTAAGAGGGGTTCTAGTACGGGGTCGACGTTTTCATGAATGTTTTCTAGAAGTACTGTGTGCCCGTTTACGATTGCATCTTCGATTACGTCTAGGTAGCCCTTTTGACCCAGGCGTATGACTTTAAGCTTGCTGCCGTACATACTCTTAATCCATTTTATTCCCTGCAGTTGAGGATCAATCATTAGAGGCCATCTTTGAGAGTTCATTAATATTGTAGCGTTTTCTGAAGACATGCGATCACTTGGAAGTCCGAAGTTATTCCACTGAGCTATTTCAGCATCATCTGTAAGCATCGTTAATGGATCTACCGATTCTGATGTTGGGATCTAAAAAGTTCGTAGCCGAATTGAAAATAAAACTTCTTAACTTGTGATAGTGCATGTGGCAATGTCACTGCCACTACATAAGGCTACGCCAAATACATGATATCCACCCAAAATAAATCGATTAGTACCTCCGTTTTTTTCAGATGAGGAATCCATGATTTTTCCAATAAGTCAACACGGTATCGTTTTGAAAAGCATCCGACATACGAGACGAAAGCAGTGACCAGGAGCATATCTCCCGGTATGGTTAGTGTACTTTCTCGGTATCTATGGAAAAACCATATTCATGAAATGCTACTCAACTACTCATAGGACATAGAACACCACACCAGATGCAATTTCAAAGCCCTACTTACAATCTCACGTTATTCAGCCATCGAGACTTCTCAGCGCCTAATCCTCCCACGAGTCGATTAGCCAAATCAATTGTGAGAGCTGTTCGGTCAGCTTCCGCTTGGCATTTCAACTTAGCAGCAGTAGCAGTTTCATACTCTTTCGTCAAAATTGTCAGCTTATCTTCAAGTTCCTACATGACCAGTATATGATAAATAAATCGCAAAATTCTTGTAGTTTTTCAAAGGATAAGTATAATTACAAAACCCCACCTTAATACGATGTTTTAGGAACTTCAAGCGATCCAGAGCCTTATTAAGTGTATCCGTTGCATCATTCAATGCCTTCCGTTTGGGTGCGACGTCTTGAAATACATCATTGAATTTGAGGACATTAACTACATACGAACAAATACCACCAGCAGCTAGTGACTTAGATTTGATTTTTTCAGGCACAAAGCCTGGAATTCCAGTAAAGGGTTTCATAGCTTCCACCATCGGCATTGTCACTCTTTCTTTTTCTAAGTTCATTAAGCTGTGAAAGCGACACTTCGATAAATAACTCTTAACCTTCGAAAAACATTATGTGAGCTCTAGTTTGCACTGCAATGTCACGTGTATTACCTGTCCAAAAACCTTTGACTGTCGCTCATCATATTCGACTTGAGTGCTTTCCACGATATATCTTTGGGAACCTGGCCAGCCGTTTTGGCTTGACAACCGTACCACAGTATATACGCTGCTTGACACACCTTCTCCACATCCGGTGGGGGGTTGGTGAAAGTCTTTAATTCGGTCAAGTTAGCTTTATTCAATGTGTTCAGCGCAGCATAGGCAGCTTTTAGAGCTGGTTCTGCCTTTTCCAACTCAACTCTGCATACCTAATGGCAAGAATAAAAATGATTGATCACAAGGAAATGCATAAAATTAAAGTATTATTCATACGTAGAGTCAAACTGACCTCTTTAATTTTAGTTACATCTTCAGCAACAACAGCAACCTTTTTTTCTTCAACTGCAGCATTCTCCTTCTCTGACGATACAATACTTGTTTCACGACCCACGACTGTAAAAAGAGTAGTTATTTAAAACATAAGCTATGTACAATCAATCGTTAGTCACTTTTATCAAAATAAATGATTTCTAGAAACTGATTGCTCTTTTTAAGTGTATGTATGTACCTTTAATAAGATGGTCTGCTTTGTCATTCTTTTCTTTTAGAACTTTCTCCTGAACTGCCAGAACTTTCTTCAGCTCTTCCACTTGCTTTGCGCAGGACTCCAGCTTCGTTAATCCTGACTCAAGGCGATCAGCTTTAGCTAGTGCATCATGTTTCTTAGATGTCACAAGAGTACCATACAACCCAATTTGTTCCAGAAAGCTAAATCAATAAATCAGAATCCGTAACCACTGAAACTTCAACAGAGTTGCGATATTGCTACAAAACCGGAAAATATAAACGAAAAATATACCTCTTGGGAGTTGTGTAATTGTATCTCTTTTCATTAGTGAAATATGTCCGAGACATTTCATTGACACTTGTATGTACGTAGGACATGAAAGCGGCTATGTGGTCGTGCAAGTGACTTGGAACTGCTTCGATTTCTCTAACGAATCGCTGACTCACAGACATCAATGCCTCTTCAGGCCATTCGTGGAACCACACGATTTGGGTGCAATTTGTGATAGCTGGAAACTTCCTAGATCGATTTCGTAAAGTATTGCCAACTGGTGAGAAGCATAGTACCACCTGTATTTTTGGAAGTTAAAAAATGCGGTTACAATACAAACAGTAAGTACTTAAGCAAACGACTGGTTGCACTGAGTTTACAAAAGCTGCAAGATGGCAGCATGAACTTCCTATCTCACCTTCAAAACCCTTCGGACTCGATCAATAAAGAACTTCCAGCAATTCTCGCGAGTATCTTGAAGCCCAACGGTCTTAACTTCAGTACGCATGCTTGAAATAACGTTTTCAACCTCATCGTCCGGCAGAATCTCAGGAATTTCTCCACTTGCCAACATATCGTTGAGGAGGACCAGGAATATTTCCTCCCCAACTTGGGCATCCGTCATAAGGAACATAGTTCCAATGTTCTTCTGCCCCGCTTTCAGGTACAGAACGGAGAGGTCGTTTTTCAAATCTGATATTCCGTACCCTTTCCTTAGGGAAACTTGGAAGACGTCTAGAGAGGATAAAAAGGCTGCGAGCCTGGCAAGACTTTGTTTCCCGCTTCCACCCACACCCACAAGAAGTGCATTTCCTCTAGGAGATTCTATGATCCTTGATATGCGAAGGACATAATTGACAGCGTCGTCGAAAAGCACGAGATTCATTATAGAGTTGAAATCATTGTAGGACTTCAGAGCCTCTATAAGAATTCTATTCAAGTGGGAAAAGTCCGTGATAGGCATGTACTTCGGATCGCCCATTCCGTTTGCAAAGTGACTGTAGAGGTTTGGCTGGGCCAATACCGTTGCCTCGTCGGCTTGAAGTTCCTACATTAAAAACACAAGTGTTATATTCCATGTTACAAAGAGTAAAATAAATTATGAAATAATAACTATAATGCGTCTGGAAACTGTATAAAAACTATAAAACATGCTTTACCTCAAACCCTTTCTTTACTTGCTCTACGATAAGTTTCTGGAAATTTTTGATGTCTGATTCTTCTATCAACTTGTCTTGATACGTGCGGGTAGCTTCATGCAACCACAGGCGAACCACCGACAGTGGTTCTTGGAGACATTCAAAAGTGCTAAATAGCATGCCCTGAGGAAACAAATTTCAATGTAATTTTGTTCATAATTTTTAAAATAAAATTTGAATTAATAATTTACCTGAAAGATACATGAAAGATCACGTAGATTAAAAACATAGTGAAATTTGACCGCAGTTGGAAGGAAGGTAGCTGCGACGCGGTTATGAAGGGAAAGAGCAGCTGTCACAACTGGACTTGCCATTCTTTGTACTGGTGAAGGAAACTTTTGTACTGCGCTGGTCAAATGCTGGTGAAGAATGCTTCTGTAAATTGTTTGTAGAGCATCTTGACCAGGGAAACCCATGGAGAAGGTACAGAAGTGACGTTGGAGCCGAGGGTTGATGGTGAAACTTCCAGCCGTTGGATTCATGCAAGCAACGTACTGTACATTGTTTATATCTTTCAGAGTGATCTTTATCCGATCATACCAATGCATGTAATCCATATGCTGACGAATTAGCGTGTGGGGTTGAACTGTACCGTACAAATCCACCTTGAAATAGTAAATTGTTGACATTATACATTTCCTTAATTGGAATTCGATAGATATGTACTTTCATAAACTGTCTTTCAAAATACGTCATACTTCAGGCATGTTCATATCATCAATGAAATAAATAAGCTTCTTGTTCCCAGGAGGACCGTAGTTCCGACCAGCCTTTTTCTCTAAAGGTTTTTCCAATACTTTCTGCAACATCTCTAAAGTAATTCCAAACGGCGGCATTAAAACCTTACCGTCTATAATTTAACGGATATTGAGATCAGACAAAGAAATTACATACCGCTTGTAGTGTAAAAGTTAAATGGTACATTGCAAATGGCGTAAGACTCAGGAAGAGCAGATAATTTATCCCCAACAAGTACAGTCTTCCCACTCCCTGCACTCCCCACCAACATGCAAGGATGACCTTTAGCCATTAATATATCCATAAAAAACTTCAATCGAGTCGTCTCTCCAGTATGGACAATGGTGGCTTGCAGGGGTAAGTCTGGGTCCAGTTCAAACTGCGGAATCAAATCTTGCCACGGCTCTAGTTTTTTTGTCTCTTGATTGATGTAAAAGTCAAATACGGTCCCTCCCGTAGGGAACTTGACATATTTGAACTCATTCTGCCACCATTTGGAGAAATCCACACGATGATCCATGATTTGGTCCTGGAAGCAAGCTGAGCCAAAGGCCCAGACGCAGCAAAAAACAAAATAAAGCTCGTACCATTCCTTAGGACAGTCCGGCGGACAGTTCTCAGGAGTAACCAAACAATCTAGCAGAAAGCACAGGAGGTCCAGGTGAGCTATGTCGGATATCGGAGTGATGCGCTTAAAACGATTCTTCATTATTTCCAGCATAGGAGGGACGTATTTCTCAAATAGCAGAGTCAAATTGGCTTTTTCACTGGCATTATCCCTTCGGTCGATCCAGGAGGTAACGTATCTTTGAAGTAATAATAATTCCCAATACAGTTACACGAAAATGCTGCGTTAGCTATCAAGTATTACGAAAGGGGCTTACGGATTCCAGCCTAAGTCCTGTGGATTCAGGTACAAAATCCCTGCCCGAGAGACAGTTGCTGGAGTTGCTACTCGTAAGGTGTAAATTTCAAAAATCAGACGCATCATCTTGGTCAATGCAATTCTCTCGTTACTTGCTAATGTGAGGACTTTATTGTCGTCCATGACAGTATTCAGTGACTCAATCCACATAGGGTCGATATCTCCGTCCAAAATGATCCATTTCGGTCCATCACCTGTTAAGTTAGCTTGGTCTCGCATGAGCACGGACAGAATCCCGTCTTTCCATTCACGAGTTGCAGGATTGACTAAGAAAGAAAAAATAGACAAGAATTTCAAGAACAGAAATCAAAACAATTCCTACCAAACGCAAGGATTATGGGGCGGATGCTTACTAATGCCAAAGAGTTCATCATTAGTAACAGCTTTTGGATTCAAATCATTAAACGTCGGTTTATGCTTCAAGATCTGATGGGCCTTGAACAGACACTTCCAAACCTAAAATTTTCATGAAACACAAAAAAGTATGAGTATGCCCCAATTTATAATTTATTACTATTTTCTAACACGCTTTAGATCTAATTTATAATTTACAGGATTATTTTTACCTGCGTTTTTCCAGTTCCAGCGTTCCCAATAATGAAAACAGAATGTCTCACATCGAGTAGTTCCTGAAGCTGCACTACTTTGAGTACGAAGTTATCCTCCGGCTGTAGTTTAGACGACAGAGTAGCGATTTTGACGGTTTTTTCGAAGTCCAAATCACGTTTCCGAGGAACGTCAAGCGCTGGGAATAGATCACCGATAAGACCCATGAAAACTGGTACATCATCAGTGACCTAATATCCCACAAACTAGTAAGTATTGAAACTCGATCAAAAAATTTGATGAAAAAAGTTTGAACAGCACATTCATGAGACTTACAATTTTAGGGATGTTGAAATCTCGTAAGGCTCGCATCAAAACCTAAGGACAGAATGAAAAGCGAATTGTCATTAACAATGTAAGTCATAAAACTTCATCATGGATATTTCGAAAAACATTTTACTTGATCCTCGGGCCTATCCGGATCCGATCGCTTTAAGCTTCCAGCTACGACCAACACGCTCTTAATAGCCCTAAGACCCCAATCATAGTGATCTTGTTTCGATAGCAACTCCTTACAAAGTGTGTATAAAGTGATGAACTTCCTCGCTAGAAGTCTGGCATCTTGAAAGCCTTCAGCGACCAACATAATTTCACAAATTAGCTCAAAATCCGGCACGACCATGGCGCAAGGTCTGAAAAGTGCCTTCAAATTCTCGGGTAATTCTGTTCTTCCAGCGTAACCGGGATTCATTGTAATAAATATCCCCACGGTTGGAGTAAGAGCTATTTCTTCTCCCATGAAATTAAAGCGTTTTTTCTTATCTCGAATAGCGTCCTGGATAGATTTGACTTGAACAGCCACGACAGACAATACTTCAACAGAAATCCTGTTGAACTCATCGAAACAGCCCCAAGCCCCTGTTTGAGCCAAACCTTTGTAAATATTGCCAATACTTCGGTAGTCCATTTGTTCGGAGCAGTTGAATACGTAAACCATAATTCCAATTGCTTTTCCCAGATCTTTGGTAGTTTCAGTTTTGCCTGTTCCTGCAGGTCCAGCTGGTGCCCCGCCCATAATTAAATGCAAGCTCTGGGTTAATGTAATGTAGCACCGATCTGTCAACGGTGTGATCACCAAGCGTGGAGTATTACCCAAATATTCGTACCAGTATCTAAATTGTGCATCACAAATATTCGCGAAGCAGTCTTTCTCGTTATCATCCCACCGATGCCGTAACTGGCTCTGCCATTGAAAAGCTTGACTAGTCTCGACCTTCATTTGAATGAGTTTGCTTACAACGTCTCGGGAATGTACATCAATAGTACATACTGTCATGATCTTTTGCCTTTCTTGGTATGTTAACTGCCCTAGCAAAAGTCCAATGAGAATGCTAAGTTGATTAATTTGCTTGCGAAGGTAGTCCTTCAAAGCATTCTCGTACCCCTCTTCAAGCTTTGAAAAAGCTATGTTTACTTCTGTAGTCCACCAAATCTGCGTGCCACAAAGTGCTGTTTGCGCAGGGAAGTCCATAATCCATTGATCTCGAGGCTTGTCTTCGTAACTGTTAACTGCTAAAGCGAAATAATGTCGAATTGTCGCTTTCATAGCAGCTTCCAGGCGGCTCAGCCATTGTTCCACAGCCCCAGAACAGTCACAATTTTCATTTAGGTCAATCTGCTCGCCATCTTTTGCCCACATGGATTTTGCAATTTTCGTATCATTGTCTCCCTCTTTCGTAAAGTCCAGCTTTGACATTGAATCGAATAGCTTTGTCAAATGCCTTGCAACAAGAGAAGGTTCATTTCCGTTTGACAAAATATCCAGAAGATCCACACTGGAAACGAAATAGAAACGTGGAAAGGCTAAACGTTTCGTTTCTAAGTAATCAGCGAGAGCCTTTTCACATATTGCTAATTCTTTCTGCAGTCTTTCCAGTTCTGGAACTAAACCAGGTTGATTCGTGGCTTCAATTACATTCTTCGTTTTGGATATTTTTTTCAAAATTTCTTTGAAATCTTTGTCAATTTTATCGAATCGAGCAGAGTCTTCCGGAAGATTCTTTCGGATGTCTTCTGTAGCAATGAAGATCGGCTCCAGATGTCCCCATGTTCGTTGGACTTCATTAAGGCCGGCAAGAACTTGGTCAGCATTGAAGAGCTTATTTTGCCAGTACTCCACTTCTTCATGAAAAAAGTCAATGTACTTTGACATAGCTATGTTTTGTAGCTGGACTTGGTTATCTTCGAGGAGTTCGATCAGCTCTTCTGAGGCCTTCACAAGGCGCGTTCCCGTTCTGGGATGGGTTTCGAATTCGTATTCTTGATTCTTCCAAGTCGCGTCTAACTCTTTGAGAGTCTTTTCCATCGAGGATTCTTTGACTGCTTTGTCTACAATATTTTTAACTTCGTCCTCAAAATTGTGTAGGTTTAGTGCCACCAGGTCCGCGAGAGTCGTACTGTCGTTCATGTTGAATTTCACCTAAAATGCAACATCTCACAGCCATTAGCCTCATTACAGAATTGTAATCCTTTGTACGGAAATGTTTTAGGAAAAACTGTAATCAATACAAATTATATAAAAGAGGAAGCCAACAGATCACTCAAAGTAAAGGCTCAAAATATACTGGCACAGGACAGATACACAAATATAGAATAAGACACGTACAGAAACTATACTTCAGTAAGCAGTTATAGGAAAGCTGAAAACAAGCTAAAATTTTTTCGCGATGTCTGGTAACAAAAAGGAAAAAAATGTCGAAAAATTTTGACACAAGAAAGTATGGGAATCAAAAATTGTGGGACTTTGTAAGTCTAAAACACTTACGATCATATATATACGCAATCTTGGCAAGACCTAAAGGCAACATTGAATACTTACGTTATTGCACACATTTTCAACCCGACGTACACACATTTTCGACATTAATAACTACACATTAAACATCCATTTGGAATCTCAATCAGTATCCAAGTATCCACGCTCTATATCATTGTCTTAAGCGTAGTCATAGTTACCTTGGTAGCTGCCATGAGCTCCTGCCAATGTCGCTCCCGAATGCTGGGATTCTGCAACTCTGAGACAGACTTCAAACTGGAAATCATATTACGAATCTTTGCCTCCAAGTTGTTAAAAATAGTCCAATTTTTCACGTCTTTGTCCATTGCTTTAACTTCCTTCGCCATTCTTTTGCACTCTATGTCCATGTTCTCTACGTTGATGTTCTTCCACGGAGTAGTCTTCCAGTCTTCAAAGGACGAGTCGACTATGATTACGAAATCCCAGAGTTGCTTAACGAACTTCAGCTCCCTTCGACATTGTTTCAAGGATTTCGGATCGGGAACGTGTACTTCGAACAATGATGCAGCGCCACAAATGTCCTCATACTCTTCCTCCAAATTTTTCATCTCAATGTGAGTATCGTCCATAATTTTGTATGGGAATTGGCAGTTTTGACTACAAAAAACATTGAATATTTTTACGTTTCCAATATCAAAATTCATTTTTGACGATAATTGACAATAAAAAGAAAGAATAACTTGAAAAAGTCGTATTTCTTGAATGCTTCTCGGTAGGCCTGTTGTTTTGCATCGAAATCTGCGATTCTTTTCCGAATGGAGGATACCTCTTGCGCCTGAAGTGGTGCAACAGTATGTTTTGTCTGAATAGACAGCTTCTTCAGGTTGGTCCATTTCTGCGGGAGTTCTTCCAACTGAACGAAAACGTTTTCAGGCAGCTCGTAGTCGTACATTTTGAGCAGTTCAATATACTGCTTTACTGGCTCGAACATATTGTCGTACTGGGCCTCTTTGTCTTTGACTTTATGTAGCATTTCCATTACTGAAATAAGGGTTTGGAGATCGCCTTCCCTCAAAGGTTTTGTTAAACCTTTCTCTCCTTCTTTGAGGAAATTTTCCAGTTCGGACAATCTAGAAAAAAACAAGAAATCAATTGAGAACAAGCAGATACCTAAGGTTCCAATGATAGATTAGGTGTTGGACTCACCCTCCTACGACGCTATCAATGAGATACTGCTTAAACATAAGACTCCATCGTTTCACAGTATTAAGAAGAGCCTGACGGAAAGGACGCATATCCAGGCGTAGCCACTTATCGAACACTTTTTCATGTTCGAATTTCTCAACTTCTAAGTACAAATTCTCAAATTTATCGATGATTTCTTTAAATTGCTCCAAGGTCGGAGCTATCTCTTGCGGTTCCTCCCCGAGTGCTTTAGCTTCTAATTCTTCTGGAGTCAACTGATGACCGTATTTGAGGAATTGAGAAAGGTATTCTTGCCTGAAATAATAATTCGGTATCAGAAGAGTACACTTTGTCAGTTTACTTCTACGTTAGATCATGAGAGGTCAAGTAAGGGTTTTCTGATTAATAGGGAGCAGTTACCTATCATCCTCCCATATCCAAGCAACTGTCTCAAACTTCAGTTGGTAATCGTACGCCTGATCAGTTATGGTCTGGATTCGGTTTTCGATTGTGGCTTTCATGTCGAGGAGTTCCTCGTTAGATTCCACATCGGATAAGTAATGAATACCACCTTTCTCCTTGACCCGATCTACAAGCGAGGATTGGTGAGTGATATCTGACATAACGTCCTCCATCACGTTCCACAAGGAGTTGGGCTGGGATAGGTCCAAATCTGGCACGAATGTCTGCAAAATTCATACTAATTTTTATGTTGTACATGCGAAAATGTGAGAACTTGATAATTATGCGTGTAATTGGGGACGAATATCGTAGAATGAGTTGCCATCCTTTCCCCCGGTCCTTATCATTGCCTTTAATGTTGGGGACGGATACTGTATTTGAAGTATTGTGGGGACGGATATCGTATTTCGAGCTTTGAAAAGGGGACGGATATCGTATTTCGAGCTTTGAAAAGGGGACGGATATCGTATTTCGAGCTTTGAAAAGGGGACGGATATCGTATTTCGAGCTTTGAAAAGGGGACGGATATCGTATTTCGAGCTTTGAAAAGGGGACGGATATCGTATTTCGAGCTTTGAAAAGGGGACGGATATCGTATTTCGAGCTTTGAAAAGGGGACGGATATCGTATTTCGAGCTTTGAAAAGGGGACGGATATCGTATTTCGAGCTTTGAAAAGGGGACGGATATCGTAGATGCCCCCCATATGTTATTTTTGCATTTAGTACATATGCGATTAGGAATTACTGGAAAATAATTACCAAATCATTTTCTTCCAATTCCATCCTCACTTCGATGAAAGGCGAAGGTGTGAGGTTAGGATCAGTGTGATCACAAATATACCCAAAGCTGACAGCAACAGCTTTAACCATTCCATCCAGAACAATTCCATCGATGTAAGTCAGATATTCTGTCCAAATCCTGTCGTCGATGTCTGAAGACTTCAGCAATTCTTTGTTTGTTAGAATTAATTCTTTGAGTTTGTCGGAGGACTCCTGGATTTCTTTGTAGCGTTTTTGCTTTCTCTCTTGAGCTTGCTCATCCAGGCTTAGCAGTTGGTCCTTGCGACCATCCTTTCGTTCGAAGAGTGGATGTGAGATCCAACCTTGGACCAGTTTCTTAATGGTCTTGATATTGTCTTGGGACTTGTCAAGCTTCCCCTCTAACTCTTTAACATGAGGCTGAAGCGTCTCAATGAAAGGCCAGATCTTGTCTTCATCCGACCATTTAATACTGTCTTCGCCCTCTTTCAGTACTTCGTCGATTTTGGCAATTGTGGGCTGAAGTAGAGACAATTCCACTGAATTCGCAAGGCGATGCGCTCGATTATAAGCACGAGTGATCTGATCCAAATGTGTTAAGTTTTTCCTGAAAGCATCTTTCTTATCGTAAAGTTTCGTTGCTTCTGCAGGGATATCTTCGAAGCCAGCCAAACGCATATATTTTACCTCTTTTAACGCAGCTGCGAGCTGAAACAAAAATTTTGTAGTAGGAAATGTTTATGCCAGTTTTCCTTATTATTCTAAATAGTGTTCACGTTAATGTCGCAATATTAAAGTAGTGTGGTTATGGCATGCGTTTTTTTGCAAACCTCCGAATTAAAGTTGACACTAATAGCGCTTAAGTCTTCCCTATTAATGAGATTCTCTGTAAGATATCCACCAGCTTCGTTTTTAATCTTTTCCTTCCAATCGTCAAAGGTTTTATCTTGGAATTGCTGCAAGATCCCCGAGAGTTCCTCCTGCTTCTCTAGCATAACTTTGGCCTCCTCTTCCTCTGCAATAGGAAGCTCCAGAGATTTAAACTGCTCAACCGGCTCCTCAATCCTCGATCTCATATCTTTCGCCCAATGAACCGATGAAGCATACGGTGGCATCGTACGTTGCACTTGCTTCCTATCAGCAGGATCTTCGAAAGCGAGAATTTGCTCATCAAATAATTCCTGCGATTGAATTAATTATGTCAAAATACCTAAGGAGTTAAGAGCCGGAATGAATATTTCGTAATTAACTTTACTGGTCATTTTAAAAAACCCTACCTTCACCGTATCGAAATCTTTTTCAAGCATTTTGATATATTCTGGATACTTCGGCTCGATATCATTTTTGATAGCTGGTCTCTCCAGCAATGATCCCAGAACCTGAACGAGCTTGTACACGGACTCTGGTGTGTGACAATCATCGAAAGCATTAACGCAGACCGCGGCGAGTCTCTGGTCAATATCTTCAACTTTTTCTTGAAACGCTTCATAGTCAGGTACGAAGGAGTCATCTTCGGGATCGGACACATCGTATTGAATCGCTGAATACTTCTGGTAGAATTCCAGAAACTCGTTGTATATTTCCTGGACTTGTGCAGTCAAGTAGCGCCCTTTAGAGCCCCCGAAGTCAACCCTCTCTAATTTGTAGTACTCCGTGGAAGACTCGAAAAATGACTGAAACAAACAGAGTGTACAAACGTTACTTTAGATATCTTCATGTAAGCTTACCTTTAAACTCATTCAATAGTTTACATTTTACTACACCGAAACCAACATACACCCAAACCAGAACGAGAGCATTATTATGAAATAAATATTGATGCTCGAACATTCAGGTCAAAACGATTCGTCCATTTCTTCACCGAATGGCGTCTGGTCGATAGGCTGGACGAAGTCTCTTATTGGTTTAGATTATTAAGTGATAAGACTCTACGCCATAATGAGAACCAATAACGTCGCCAACGACCTCTAGCCGTGTAAATCGTATATAGATGAATGTCATAGAAGAATATATGACCGACAACGAGGAAAGGTTTTTTGTACCCCAATTCTTTTATGACATCCATTGCATTGCCTTGTAATCTTACCTTGAGATCTTTCATTCGATCCAGGAATTTGTCATATCGTTTGAACACCAAATGTGGCAGAAAATCCCATGTTTTAGGATCCGTTGAGTCATCAAAGTAGACCGGTAGTTTGGAACGGTGCTCATCGTATAAATCCCTGAAGAATTGGAGCACCTCTACGACCTGCGTAACTTTCACGAGACCCTCTTCTGGATCCATTTGGAAGATGGCGCTACCCCCAAGGTGGCTCCGAGCCATTTCGATTAAAAGGTTACAGATCTCTTGAAGAAGTACGATTATCCTTGCAGCCGAACAATAATATCTGGAGTGACCCCATACTAAGCACACACAATGCATCATAGGACGAATGTTGTCTATCAGCTCGTCAAACATGGCGTTCTGGACAGCATCAATATGTTTCTTCAGAGGTTTCAAATACGCTGCAAAAGTACGCGGATATAAAATAATGTGGTGACATTCCCGCAAGAATCCATAAATAATACAATAAATGTTATTGTAATGTGTGACATATGTTATGACATGAAATCTTGCCTAAAATGTCCTGCGCTTCAGCTAATGCAGCCACGACATTCCTGAACATTGATTTGAAAGCTGGCCAGTACGTGGAACCCGTTCCTTCAATGATCGTGGCAATTTTGCGTATTTTCTCATCATTCAGTTGATCATATATGCATTGCAAATCTTGAACACGGTCTTCCCAAAATGCCATTTCTGCAATTGGGGTAGGATTAGTTCCACTCTGTAATGCTTTGGACGAGTCCTGTTTCAATACCTCGTTAATCTGTTGGGCCCATTTGATGATCAGAGTCTCGATTTGTGTCTTTAATTGCAAATCCACTTCTGACGGACCTCTGTGAATGTTTCCAATATAAGACATAGAATATCTGTACATGTATTTTAAGTATATCTGGGAAATGTTCATGTGAGTACACTTCTTGAAGATTTCGCTCATTCTCATCCACGGCATCCAAACTTAGAGGCATGGGAAGGAGCGTTTTGCCTTTAAGTTGTCCTTGC
This sequence comes from Allacma fusca, assembly GCA_947179485.1. Classification (NCBI taxonomy): domain Eukaryota; kingdom Metazoa; phylum Arthropoda; class Collembola; order Symphypleona; family Sminthuridae; genus Allacma; species Allacma fusca. Next base: position 38,141,729 of record OX359249.1, read on the forward strand.
ACACTGTACAGCACTCCAGTTATCTCCTGTGTGTGCTGTTTCACGTCTCCCACGACAGTATCTGGCCATTTGTCCTGGTTAGCAGCAGAGGAAATCAGCGGTTGCGCCACCTATTTTTTAAATAAAGTTGAGCAAAATTGCATCTGAATTTATTGGCATATTCATATTGCCCAGGTACTGGGGGAGTTTAAGACAGTTTAATATCTACGAAATTACATCCTCAATGTAAGTGACCAGACTCTCGAGAGGCTGAGCTGGCAGTTCACCATAGACGAGATTCTCCTTAAAATTGACATCATCTTTCATCAGTGGAATACTTGGATCTTTCTTCATGAAATAAATTCCTTTAGCTTTAGCTGCTGTGGGAAATGCACTGGCAGTAATTAATTGTCCTCCAGCATTTAATGTAACGATTAGTAGATTCTGAAATGTAAGAATTATAAATGCATAATAATACTGCACCGAGTTTCAGATGTAGTGATTTTGTAAACAGGTTCAAATAGGTGTGAGTAAATTATAAGAGTAGCTAATTATTTTAATGAAAGCAAATTGTAGTAACTGGAACATCGTCACGGTCAAAGAACTCGAGAAGAATTGTTCGGTAGTCCTCCTGAAGGAGCATTTTGGTCCATTTGTCTAGTTTGATTTTGAGGGAACGTGTGAGTAAATCCAGCAGAAAGTCCAGCCGGGCATCCACGCCCGGCTCATACGAGCCAGGCTGATCTTTTCCCATGTTTAATTACTTCAATTACTTCAAGTTTGGACCTTCCAATTAAAAGTGAACATGAAAATGCTACGTTTGAGTAAATGACATGATGGTATTATTTGTAGGTTACTTAAATTGTGGTCTATTATGATGTTAATTTTAGTTCGATCAATTCAATACTGTAAATAAGCTTATGAGATTTTAGAATGACTTTGAGAGTATTACACTTTGACTTGACACGTATTGACGGACGGATGACTGCTGCAGAACAAGTTATTTCATTCATTGAATATGTAACTTGCTTAAACGAGCGGTGATGGGTAAAATGCATGTACTTCAATCTTTTTAAGAAATTATATTTCGTTAGCATTAAGTTTTAAACTTCCAACATATTTTTATAAATTGTTGTGATTATTCACTAACCATCAACGCACTGACAAGGACATGTATCCTAGGTCGCAAATTAAAGGGAGATTTTTAGCAGCAGTTTCTGTTTTTCAGGAGCAAAACAACAAAAGTATCTATATAAAATCACAGCACCTTATTTCAAGATATTTAAAATGTATGGTCAAACATACATGTGAAATTTCTTCTGACACCATTTTGATGACCATTTTGAGGAGTTTTGAAGACTACCCAATTCTATTATTTGTGTACACAACAGTACAGCTAAATAATAAGTGTTGATAACTAGTAGTAAACGTGACGATGTTTCCCCAGTGAGGTAACAATAAAGAATAAAAATATTGCACAGCACACTAATAATATGTCACGACAGAATTATTGCTGGTTCATGGGTAACAAAGTTTGATCGATTGTTTGTACGTATGTATGTAGACTTGCGAAGGAAACGGGACGTAAGACGTAAGTATGGATGTGCATAACGGGAAGGGGCAACCGGAGACGTTGGAAGAGCCAGCTGTGATCAGAGATCCTAAAAAGTTCCCAATTGCGCGGTGTCTGACAGTACTTACTTACGTAAGCACTTCATAATGCCCTCGATTAAATTTTGGAATCCTAGAGTTTGTGTCTCACAATATTTTCTCTGCGGAAATCTTTAATAAATCAATCAAATATATTTTCTTCTTGTATGTTTGTTACTGTCGAATTCTTGGTTTAATTATTGTAGTTCCAATAGGATATATTTACTAGGATATATATTTTATTTTTATTTTTTTAGTGTTCCTCAAACTAAAAAGGAAAATTAATGCAAATTATTTTGCCTTGCAGCTTTCCCTATTCCGTATATACCTACTAGCATCAAGATAAAAAATACCAGCCCAAGAAAATAGTTTGCCTTACTATTCATTCACTCGTGAGGGTTATTTTGTGACAGACGCGACAATCATCATACGGTTTACTGAAGCCATTCAAGTATTCGGATCAGGGTACCCAGAAGTCCTGATTTGACCTAGGGTCACCTGATTAGATTGAATTTAGTCCTGATTTCAAAGTAGCTGACAAAAATATCACTTTGTAGAATTTTGGGGTCCAGTGACTAAAAGTCATTACTTTGCGTATGTAAGTTTCTTAAGTCCAACATAAAACTCAGAGAAACTATGTACACACGAGCCTAAATGCTGCCCTATAAGTGAAATGGTTTTAATAGTTTAATTTTGAACGGTTTAGTTTCGTAATGACTGGCACATGGCACTGGAGTACGGAACAGTTCTGTTGTATTGACTTACAAATACCAATAACAGTTTATGATATCTAACAAGTGCATGCACCCATATTAAAAGTTTAATTAGAAGATTTCGTGTCTGGTTGCTAGGATTGATAAAAACTGTCTTTATTAAATTTTCGGAATGCCTAAGAATAGTTGTATTTACAATGTGTAGTGGGAAAAGGAATACCGTTTATTAAGTGTAGCAGACAAGTATTTTTGATGTAACATCTGTAGATTTGATGCAAGTTGTGCTAATCCAATGGTGGGATCACGGATTTTAAAAAGCATATTTTGACAGAAAATCATGAAAAGTGAGCCACGAAAATTTATGTTTCAAGCATTTAAAAAACAGTGATGGCAAAACTACAGCTGCCAAATTAGCCCTGACGTATCATGGAGTAAAGCATCACCAAACTTTCAAAAGTTCGGATTGTCTTTCTAGTTTGGCGAGACAAATATTGTCAGATTCTAAAATAGCGGTTTCATTTGCTGAATTGGACGCTGGGTGGAATAATGGGATATCCCTATTCTCACCAGTATAGGGAGCTTCCATTGAAAATCTTACGCGGTTTCCGCTGTGTCGAGCTAAGATTTTGAGCTAAAATTTTGACGTCATGAGCCACGGTTCATGACGTCATGGCCCCATGGGTAAAGCTTTGCTCTGCTCAAGTCATCGGCTCTTGGTGAGCTCCCTATCTTGATATTAGTGTGGGAGCTCACCACCGTGGCGCATCCATCGTAGCGCAGCACACGCATCACCAAGAGCCGATGACTTGCGCAGAGCAAAGCTTTGCGACGACGTCATGAACCGTGACTCATGATGTCAGAATTTTAGCTCAGAATCTTACAATTAGCACGACCGAGCGGCAACTCTGTACGATTTTCAATGGGAGTTCCCTACACTGGTGAAAATAGGGAGCTTCATCGATTTTGTTTGCGTGAGGTTGTAGGCTGTAGGGGAACTTTTTTGTCATGCTATTGGATTCATTTTATATTTTTATATTGCAACTTTAGAAGACTTGCTGTAAAATAACTGTGTACATAAGAAACTGAAGAAGAACTGATTTTGAAATTAAATTATTACAGCTTGACGAGCACTGCCTACAAATGTACCGGTGATGTCCTGATTATTGGTCGCGCCTTTTACATACTCGGACTCCATGGGGATTGTTGTAATGATGATTAGTAACGTGACTCAGTGCTTATGAGCTATGGACTTATTTCGCTTTACATCTCAGAATGTCATTTATGAATGTGGAGAGGTCTGAAGTAACTACGGGATGTTTAGCATTGCCATAATGTTATTTGCAAACAGTGTTAAAGTTTCTGGGAGAAATAATTCACTTGAATAATACAATAAAATAATATTGTTATTCTTACATTCCTGTAAACCCTAAAATAAATTTTTTATTCTACTGCACTCGCATGTGAGTTGCGGCGGGTAGCAATTTTAGCAATAGTAGTAGCAAGGTTAAGCTTCGAAAGTAGAGATGCTTTAAATTAATTGTAAACATTAGGCAGTTTGTTGCGCAAGCTGTTGATTATAACATCAAGATTTGTCGATGATTTTTTCAAAATTTAGCGTATTATCATTGTCAGCCAATAAACTAATAGTATTTTGATTATTAGATATTCTGCTCACCCCCGCTATTACAATCTAATGTAACAGTTTCCTGAAACATTAAATATTAAAATAGTGGTATAAGCAATAAATGAATTAGACCCATCATTTAGATTCGTTCTAAGCCGAAATTCTTTGAGAGGTAGTGGCTAGTGATAGTAGCGGTATTTGAAAATGCATTGCACAAGAAATATGAAGAAGAAAGAAGGAGAAATGTTTAAAATTTAGAAAACTCATCTGTACTTTGGGTAGTCAAAATTCTAGTAGTTTGTCAAATCATTTGGAATTACCTTTTATATCTTATCTCAAAATGAATCCTGGACATGGTTGTACTGGCATGTTTCCAAAACAATACTGTTTTGGCAAAAGACCGTGCGCTTGTCCTATAAATCCTAACCCAATATACGGCGGTTGCACTTCGTGTCTCACCTACTCTTCTATTCCCACAGAGGTAAGTACACATGACTCTTGGAGAAAAGTTGTAGCCCGTAACAATTAATTAGGAAATAAAACCATTGAAGCATCAGTTAATCCATTCGCTTACACGGATCCTTATTTTATGATCATGTCAGTGTCCATGCCCAGGCGCTCCTGCCTGCTACAAGTATCCAGCTTGCCCCCCTGCAAATGAATTCATTAATCGTGGTGTAGGATGCAACTGCCCTCCAAAGCTTGGTGGTCTTTTACGTTGTAAGTATCCTCCTCCGAAGATTCACTATCTTCAAACGTACGCAGGTCTACCGCCCCCATCCTATTTGGTTCCGGGCTACTTAAATCAGGGTAGTGATGCAAACTTCAAAACAAGGTGGCTACCAGTAACTTGGGGAGATCTCCTAGGATGTGCAAATAAATTTCACATGAAAGGTCTCAAGCTCAAAGAACATCTCTTGATATATAAGCCTTGCGTGGACGTCTGTGACTGTTGTCGTAATAATCTCAACTGTGGGGAGCGTTTGCGAATCATTTCGAATGGGAAGAGAGTTTACGGTGCAGGAGATGCGGTTCTGAGATGTCAAGCCATGCGAAACTGCATGAATGGAAGGTGTTCCATTTGTCACTGTCCCGTTCCCTAAATTCCAAGAGTGGGTGGGTCTTTATTTCATTCATTGAGACAAGCTTTCTCCTTTTATAAATAGCCAAGAATGTGAAAATTAGGCAAAAGTAAAGTCTGAAACAACTTAAGCCTGTGACATTTTCATGTCAATAATAAACGTTTATTTCGCTGACAGTTCATGGAATTCACTTTAGCCTTACATATGTATCCACTAAGCATAAGGCCCTACAAAATTACCGCTATTAATTCTGGACAATTCCGTAATCATGTCGTTTGTAGAGCTGTAGAAACTTCAGTTAAAGAAGAGTTCTAGCGTGCGTATTGATTTGATCATAAACACATTTCCCAACCTATGCTTTTGACTTTCACTTTACATTCATGTGTGCACTCGTGCTTGATATTTCCGAGTAAGTGTAGGGAAATTATCGCTTTTGTGGAGCAACGGTGGATTATATTTTTCGTGTCCTATCCGTTGTACCTGACCTTGGTTACCTGGTAGATTTATTGCAAGTAGCATCTGGCATCTTTGGAAGAATATTTCTGAACGACAAATTAGAACATACAATATAGTTTCTTTAAATTCTCCGATTTGAACATTTACTTACAAATGGCTATTTTATTAACACGATCTCCTACAATAAAGCTATTATCGGCATGAAACATGTTTCATGACATTACAAGAAATGGAATTGCATGACAGTCAAAGCAATTAAATTCTAAAGGCACGAATCCCCTCCGTAGATTCATCCTCAATGGTGGCTTGAGTGTATGGCATCAAAACGGAAGCCTTTTAATGCAATCAAGGGACAGTTGAGTTGACATCAAGGCTAATTGAGAAAATATTATCTAAGTCCCGAGAACATGGACATTGGTGCCCGTCATTATCTCTGCTACTTCAATAATTACTTTGCACTAACGTTGTTGGCATATCCCAAACCCAAAAATTATTTGGCATTACAAAAACTTTTCACTTCCAGTACTTGTCATTTGCTGTGTCTGCATTGGTCATAGTTACTTCAAAAATTGGCAAAAATGAAAATCCGTGGGGGGAGTAAATACGTGAGAAAGTTCAAAGCAAGAACTCAAATGCTACAGAAGTACTTATGGTGGGAACCGCCTGAGCATAGCGTGGAGTTTGATTATTTTCGAAATACTAGTTTACATGGGTTGAAATATATTGGGCAGTCCAACCGTCATCTAATTGAAAGGTGTCTTTTCCTGTCTGCACTAATTTCTTAAAAATAATTTTTACTGTACTAATTAAATTTCGTAAACTAATAATATATTAATAAAATAGCAATGATTATGGATTGATAATAATTCTTTTGACTGCTTCACAAAGAATATTCTGGCTAATGGCATTCCTCAGCGGAGTAGTAGTAGCCTTTATTTTGATACGGGATGTGTTTCGGAAGTACAAATCAAGCCCTGTGATTGTTTCATTCACGCCTTTTAAAATACAAATTGAAGAGATTCCGTTTCCAGCCATTACGATATGCAACATGAATAAAGTTTTGAGAAGCAAGGCGACACAATACGTAAAGTAAATTATGCAGAAAAATTAAAATAAAGTTACTTTAATAGCATCCTAGCTCCCTTATTCAAGTAATTTGGTTTTTCGCTACATAAATGATAGCAATAATTGGAAATGATTTTATGGGAATTTAGGGACGCAGCAAACATTTCTTTGGTTGGAGAGGATAGGAAACATGCGATCAAGAACATTTACTACTTGGATCATGTATGTTCTTCTACTAAAAGTTTCAGTAAGAGATTTAATTATTCACTGGCAAAAGGATCCGTTAACTTGCCATTCGTTGAACTAAATAATCTAAGCTCTACTGATGAGTTTGGCGAACGTGCTGATGTGAAAGAATTTCTGAATAAGGTAATCGATTGTGTTTAAGATTATTTAATCGAGATTAGTAGGAGTAATTAAAAAGACGTTTTCTGGAGAGGATCATTATCTATCGATACTATTAAAACTCAAAGAAGGTGCCAGGACCCCCTCCTGGAAATTTTAGTTCACAGATCTTCATCCTAATTTAAACATCTGCCGTATTAAATGATTTTACCGAACTGGAATTTGACGTTATAGATGTTCTTCATTTATAATAACTTCTCTTATTCCTCAGGCGTCGCAACCTTGTAGTGACATGTTGGAACTATGTATATGGAATGAGGGCACCAATTTTTGTAAGGACCTTTTCAAACCTATTGAAACAGATTTTGGGAAGTGTTGCACATTCAATATGGTACCCCCAACTTTACTGGATACTTTGAAGTATGATAATCAGACAACATCCTCAAATATATGAAGTGTGAATGCAGGAAAGTAAATTTTAAAAGAACTATTTTTTTTTTAAATTGGTGCAATGCAGAAACGATACAAGGGATGACCCAGAAGATGTTGAAGAATGGGCAAAATGGCACGTTGCTAAGGATGGACTTTTTCTATGGAAGGAGTACGGCTTCAAGTTCCCTCGTCGGCAAATGCGTGCTGGAAAATCCTTTGGACTATCATTTTTGATAGATCCGAACATGGATGAATACTTCTGTACCACGTCGGATTCAACTGGATTCCGCGTAAGAATATTTCGCTTTGTAACTATGTCATTTAAATTTCGTAATATCTTCCTGATACCGAAGGTTTTCTAAATACAGCATTGATTTCCACTGTACTTGCAGATGGTCGCTCACTTGCCCATCGAATTTCCTCAAGTTGTGGATTTTGGAATTGCAATTAAACCCAGATCCGAAGTTTTCATTGGGATTCGTCCAGAAATTGTTATGTCAGAGGAATCCATTGCTGGATTCCCTCTAGTAAGATTTAATTTGTTTACTGTAAAAATACCCTTCAAGTTAAATCAACATTTAAATTATCCCATGGTTCGTTCAGAATATCTGTTGTGTTTTTTATAATAATACAGGAAAAACGCGAGTGTTACTTTCCGGGAGAGTACCAACTACAATACTACAACTATTATACAATTTCTAATTGTATCAATGAGTGCATTGCTAATGAAACATATAAGCAGTGTGACTGCGTCAGTTACTATATGCCACGTAATTAATATTTTCTTTCACGCAGTTTTGTTTTTTGGAATCTGTATTCCTAAGATGTGCGGTGTAAAATTTTTTTTTTTGATTTGTGTACAGGTGATGATACAAGGGATCTTTGTGGTCCTAATGAATTTTCGTGTACTAGAACAGTTAAAAGTAATTCCGAAGAGAGTAACTATAACTCAAAGCTCTAGGATTAATAATTCTGTGAGATTTGTTGTAATTAACTTTGGTGTTCTATGATAGGTCATTTTAGTAGTGAAGGTGGAAAGACAACAAGTTGCAGTCATTGTCTACCTGCTTGCACTGAAATTCACTACATTCTGGAAGTTACGGAAACTCCATTGCAAAACGAAGAGGATCTTTGGATAGACGAATGGCAAGACAGAGCCCCATGGTAATATTGTTACTTTATATAGACAATTCTAAAATGGGATGTACTTTGATGTATGAAGTAAAGCGCTAAAAATATGGGATTTATGATAATAATTTATGATTCTCAAGGATTGGACACAATGTTTCTATCGTGCATGTTTACTTCTGTCAAGAGTCAGCGTATGCCAGACTGAGGAAAGAATTGTATGGTGTCACCGACCTGATTGGTGAGTTCTGATTAATTTTTATAGTTTGACTCATTGGTGATTATAAAATAGGTGTGCGTAATTGGGTTAATGCGGTTGTATGAATTTGTACATTTCAGCAAACACAGGAGGTTTGATGGGCCTATGTCTAGGATTTAGTGGCTTGAGTTTTGTTGAGATAATTTATTTTCTAACTTTACGAGCTTGGTGTAACAAACGAAATCATAAACCTATATTAGCAAGAGCTGTTGGTAAAATTCAGCAAGCCATTGTGTACTGGGGATCTAGTAAACAAGCGAACCGTCAACATATTTTACCTGTGACGGATGCGTCCCTAGGATTAAATTCGAACTTTTATTCATGGGAAATAAGTCCGAAAATGTCCAATGGGACTGTTGTACAAGTTCCGAGCAGCAGGTACATGAATTGGACCGAACCTGTTTCCAGACGGGAACAGCGAGATTCATATCCACCGATTTCTAAGCACAATGAACTAGTCAATTCACTTCAGCAAATTAATAATTTTGCTAATATGGAACTTAGTCAGTACAGTAAAAACAATTTTTGGAGTGTTGATTAGAAGGCTGTCCACTGTACTATATGTTCCACATTGCCCTTACGACTAGTTAGTTGGTTCCCTAGTGCAACTGGGATCAGCCATTGCTAATGGAATGCGACTTGAATAATGAATAGAGGTTCTAAATTCCGTTATGTTATGAGTCTTACAAATTAAAAATTTTCATCTTTCCATTTCCGCCCGTATAAATAATCGCAACCTTTCCACATTCTTTACCATTCCTAGGGAAGCAAAGTTGTATAGGGAAATGCAAAACAGACATGCGTACATGCAAACAAGTCCTAGCTAAAAGTATTTTGTCAGTATGTTTATGCTTACAGAATTCTTTTTATAAAATGTTAGGTCTTTAGGAAATAGATATGAATGATTTCCACTACTCTATTAAAAATAACCAATGATAAAATGTAGAGTGGATTAATTTGCATGGAATTTAGTGATGAATTACTCCTTTAATTTTTTTTCGTATTTCGCTTATACAATGTGAAAATTACATACTTACATCAGTACCTTTAATGACCCCTGTCGCCTGTAACTATTGAAGTTTACGCGAAAATCATGTGTGAAAAATTGTGTAATACACGGTTATAAAGGAATTACATATAACGTATTACTTATTACTGATTGAAAACGACGAATGACAGTCGAGGATTTGTCATAAATTCGTTTATTTACATTAACGAAAACATTTTAGCACGCAATACTTCTCAAACCTTACTTCGTGGAAAGATAAAAGTAGTATTATACAATTGCACTCATAATTTTGCCAGGCAATTATATCCCGTCAAGACAAAATGTTAACGGTGTGGTCTCAGAAGCTTTTCATACACGGCAGTTTCCAATCACGAGTAAGATACCTAGCCTGCATGCATCTTTTCTCAATTTACATTGTACCCCTAGTAGTTCACTGCTTACATTTATTCAAAATAGTTTCTGAAAAGCGATTGCAGGAAGTCGAAGACATCATACCATGCCGCCGCCACGCCGGTATCGCTGAAATAACTACTAACCTGAGTTACGATTAATAGTAATAAGTAATTAGCATTAACTACGATACATATAATTAATAATAAATATTTTGACAGAACTTATGTTTATATTATAGTCTCATGTCTCAATGAGTTTTTTTTTCGAGGGTATAAATATTTGGTGCGTGGAAAAATGTGGTATCCAATAACATGAATAAAAATATAGAATATAACTTAATATATTTAATCTAAAATTTAATTTAAGGATATGAATGTTTGGATCAATCATTGAGGTAGGCAAAATTTAAAATACTGGTGATGGTATTTACTACACTAAAGTGTAGTTTGCACAAGTTCCACCGAATTCCGGACAGATACCATCTTCTGGGAAAATTTCACGGAGCTTGGTTTTCCAGCTGTTCATGTTACAATCGAAAATGATAATATCTGCCTTGATTGTAATGACAGCTTGGACAGCCGCAAATAGTGCAATCCATAGCTTTGGAGCTGAAAAACAATACAGTGAAAATTATTATGTACAGTATTACATTAAACCAAACCAAAAGGATTCAATAAGGTTGTGAATAAATTACCATTGACGAAGTAAACTCTTTTAATGACTTCAGGGGCACATTTCTCCATGTGACGAACAAGTTCTACCAGAACCTCAACAGCTAAAATAGAATATTAGTATGCGCATAAATTAAAGGAGCATTTTCAACTGCACAACTTCATATGTACATACATACATACTTGAAAAAACGCAACGATAATAAAGTGCAAGCAGAGCTGTACTATTAATGCACACTGATTTGGTTGAACTTCTGTTCAAACAAAATGTGCCACATTTAGTTGTCAGAAAAACTGAAGCAAAATAGTACAACATTGCCTGATTGAACTTTGTAGAAGTGCTCCTTTGTCCTTAAACAGATTTGCTTACATCTTCGGTGAAAGTAATTGGCATAAGGAATTTCTCCCACATCAATGACGCAAATTCCATAGTCGGCATCCCTCTCTAGAATTTCTGCTTCGATGGTCAATCCTACTTTATGGATGTATTTAATGAACATGTGTTCACCCCCATTCTGAATTATTTTCTTTAAGTTCCACTTCCTTCCTGCCTCAGGAAGCATGACCACTGCGATAAAAACAATATTGTCGGATCTTTGGAAATTTAGAGTACCTCGTCTTTGAAAATTCTGTATGACAAGCATTGTACATACAAATATTGGAGTATCAATGAGATCTAAAAGGTGCATAAAATTTTGGACTTATCAAGCAATAACTAAAAAATCTTAAAATTCACGAACTCACTTCAACGTCACTTCTACTAAAACATATTGTGAAAATTGGACTTAGTTGCTTTAATATATGGTCTTTCTAAAGGGGGTAATAAATAAATTTTTAATAATAAATTATCTATCTTATCTTCATAGTGTAAGATTTCCTGCATAATATATGCACGACAGGGAGATTTCATGCAGGCAACTTCTGGCCTCGAACTTGTTTCAAGTTAAGTGAACAATTAATCCGGAAATCAGCACACCAAGTCTACACGGTTTGTCTGTGCAATTATAACAGATTAACACCTTCGCACTGGTGCAACCAAGCAATACGGAACGACATTCAAGGTAAAGTTGGTTTACTAATATTACAAGTTTATCAAGCAATATTGACAGTGAGTTGCAATCATATTTTTCCCCTTGAGAAAATAATAAAATTGCTACTCTGAAATACGCAAATATAGTATACTCGTTCTACGATCATGTTCATCATGAGCAGATTATCTTAAGGGGCACAGTGAAACGGAGTTTCCAATAAACCCTTTTGTCAACTTTACCACAGTCTCCTTTAAACCTCAAATCAACAAAATTCCCGTGATGAAGATATTTAATACAAGAGCCATACCGACTAATATAATTACATACATACAAGAGCCGATAATGCTACATTTGCCTCGCTGAGTACTTCATGTGAAATATCATAAAAAATCATACGCATGTATCTTTGGAAATATTTTATATTTCCCAGTTTCTGCATGCAGGCTTCTGCAGCAACTTTTTTTAAAGAAACACGTTTTGTACGTGCTTTTTTAGAAATCTGGCTAGGGTATACCAAGCAACATACAGTCGACAATAAGCAAAGAATTTTATATGAACAGACAAATTAATCTGTTTGTTTAGATAATTATTAGATATCCAATAAGTAAGCCAAAATAATAAACTGTGAACTTACCTGGGCGCCCTTCATAATCCCGCCCCCCAACGTAGCCTCTAACGTAGTCTGTGAAATCATCGGGGAAAACGGTTTGCAGAAGTGTAATTGGGTCCGGCTTCTCACACCGGAGTGAATCTGCATAATATTTAATCATCTTCTCCGCTCTGTCGAAATTGAATTTGCTGGCTCGGGCGTATCGAATCAAAAACATATCACTGTTCAACTTGTTGTCCTCAACGACTTCAATCCATTTCTTGGAGGCAATCCTTTTTCGTATCTGTAATAGAAACCAATTTTTCTTCAATATTTCAAGCACAAGCAGGACACATTCAAAGATCAAAACAAGTCTTCTTATTGTACTTACTTCCGCAATGGCATCCAGCTCCTCTGGAGTTAGTTTCCTGGAAGCGTTCATTTTAAACATGATGACTGACTCAGGTTCCGGTAATGTTTCGAAGATAATTTATTAAGATGACTTCACACTGGCTTTTATAAAGACCGATATTTCTTGTCACCAACTATATGAATTTAATTTTGAGTACCGTCAACGGCATCCAACATTTGTTAGAAATTTAGTTATGTCGCTAATAAATGTTTAAGTATCACGAAACTGATATGGAGACTCAATTTGAACAACTTCAATTCAACAATTCACACTCATAACAGTAATAACACACAGAACACAGTTTTTCATTGATTCGAATGACCCAGTACTAAGTTCCGTTATAGGCTGAAAGGAACACTGATTCAAAATTGAATTCTCAAAGGAAAGTTAAAATGACGGAAAACCTACGCACCACAACCGTTAGTTTTGCTAAATGAATTTGAAGACAATGCCCGGACTGGCGTGCTTATAGTAGAGCTAGCGAGAGCAAGAGCCGAACAGAATGAACCAGTTGACTTCCAAAAGGAAACTAAAAGTGGTAGTGCATAAATTGAGTCATGTATTGTAAAGCATCAAAGGTTTCGTAAAAATAGGATTTCACTGTCAAATTTAACCTCCTCATAATAAAGGCACTGGCTATTACTGTACTTACAAATCTAAAGGTGGAATAATTATCTCAATTTAGAGATTGGGGAAGGTGAGTTGTGTTCCTTTGATCACTACAATGAAAGCATGCATGTTTCAGCTGTTTAACAGGGTAAGTGAATTCCTTAGGGTTGTAAAATTTTCGGCCGGCGTTTATCCTGGGGCTCTATAGAGTAGGAGGTTTACCCTCAGCTCTCTCATGCAGTAGGTATGCACAGAGAAGCACGAGGAACTTCAAAATGTAAAAATGACCTTAAAGGAATTACCATCGCACATGTCCTAGTTATTCATTTGGCATGAATCATATATGTTCTTTCTAAACACTCGTTCATCATTACACACAAAGGACTAAATGAACGAAGTGACAGTGCAATGTCTCATTATAAAAAGTTACGTACGATGGGCGCTTTATTGCATTAATCAAAACTCATAATCACAAGTATCACAACGGTCACAAGTTACGACTAATCACAATTATAAGATTTCAGTGGAGCTTGAGTGGTTGCTAAAACTCGAACTTACTTTTGTTTTTATCGACAAAATCTGAAACGTCTTAATCTGACAAACTATTGCATCTTTGTGTTGACAATTTGTGTTGCATATGCTGAGTACTTTCAACGTTGCTGCACGCTGTTGTACTAGTACTATTGTCAAAAAATCTTGTAAAAAATCGTAACGGTTTTTTCTCTACACGAGAGGAGAAATGACATGCATTGCGAGTTATAATATTCTGCCACGATTTATTACTAAATACTATGTTGTATACACACAAGTATCCAATTATAATAAATCCTAATATTTTCCCACGATCGTTATATTAAAGTAACAAACGTGATAATTACTGTCGTGATGATTTAGACAAGTAATAATAAATATTATTAACGCTTCCAACATTTTTACAGATCTATTGAAATGGCCCAAGACTTAAGATACATATAACAAATCCCTTAAAATATACTGAAATTTTTGACAATTGTATAATCACCAAAGTGAATTTCATAGAAAACGTCATAAACTAAAACTCTCTTGTATAATTACATAATATTATGATGTATGAGAAGAAATTACCACTCTCCCTAAAAGGGTGTCCATTTTTATTGATAGACGGAACAAATGAGTCTGATAATGCTGTATGATCTTCTTAGAAGAAACGGAAATATTGTGGTGAAGGATGATATTTTTACTCACATAGGGAAAATGCTCTCAAAAGAGGCTGGCATACTATGGCATACTATAGGCCAAGTGATATAATTCATGGACCTTGCAATCTTCACTGTCGAAGCTTGTGAACACCAGGGAAAAATAACAAACACTATCGAGCAAGAATGAATTCTGCTGTAGACAAAATATTCTTTTCTCAAGTAAGGTTTTTTCCAGACCTGAATCCATACATACTTGCTCCAAATTTCCCATTCCCTCGTAAGATTTTCCAGCACTCTTCGGCCTTGGTCTGTGACACAAATGAAAGTTGACATACATACTCTATCCCCTCTCATCCCTACTCTACAGGAATACCAACTCTCTAAATACTACAGCTTTTGCTACAACTTCACTGAGTTTTATAGATGATTGCTTGTCTTCTATATGTGCTAGTAACCAGTAATCTGAAGAACGATGTGAATGACAAATTTGCATCTCTTCCGTACCATCTCCATGAATATTAGCCAACAATTTCCAGCCGATTCTATGTTTGTAATCTTATTATAGTACTAGTTCATTATTTAAAAAGGCTGGAAAAAATGTAGAAAAAGAGCTGCTCAGTATTTTTAAAAGTTCATTCATTTCGTTAGTACTTTCACTTCGGAGGTATTCAGAGAACATGTCAATATATTAATATCGAAACGAATCCGGGGAATTTGTTAAGCCTCTTCTTAAATGGGCACAAAAGTATATGTATGAATTTCTTGGCGAAAGTAAAACACTTAAGGATGAAACTGTTTTTATATTGCTTAATGTATATTATTTTAACACTTGTAGCGGTATCCTGTAGCTCATAATAATTTACTAAATTGTACATACTACTAACAATATAATCGTACAGTTATACCATGAGCAAGTAGCAGTAACAAATAATAAATGTTCCTAATACAACATTTATAAAAAATACATATTTTTGTAAATATGTTGATTTCACTAACGTTTGGATTGTAACAAACCTTTCGCATTGTAATTGCTTAACTAAATTAATAACAATTAGCCATTACGTTTTTGCACGGTGAAGCTATTGCAATAGAATAATTAAAGGTTTAAACTAAGTGTCTGTGAATTATACTTTGCCATGAATGTGAATTTTCTGAGTGTGGTCTAAATCTAGAACAATGATTTTTTGTTTTGTATTGATTCCCTGAAATTTTAATATTAAGTTATGAGCTCCAATTTTATTATCAATTATATTTAATTTTTAATATAGTTATGCATTTTAAAAGTTTAATCGATTGCCTAACATAAATTAGTTATAATAATAAATTATTACATTTTATGTTCTAACGTTTTAGTCACACCCTCGTGTGAATAATTAATTGAAGTCAACAAATATTAAAATATAATACAAATAATTAGTATAAATATATAACAATATTTGAGGTAGTTAAAGAGTAAATATTTCTTCTTGATGCTATTTTTATTTCAGGCGTCCGTAGCATTTAATTTGGCTTCTAAGTGTGACCAGTTCAATTTAACATTTAACTGATGAATGTAATCGCTGACTCTTTGTCAGTCAGTCCATTAGAGGTTCTAGAAAGACTCAATCATAGAAGATAATTTTCCGCCGTCTAGTAAATTATTATCTTCGCAAATGTAATTTAATGCTTCAAGTGCCATGAATATTTTTGCTCCCACATACTTACTAGGTGAATGAATTTTGATTTTTAAAATTAAGGAAATTCTGTAATACCATCCGCTGTCATAATATCCTGCCCTGAAAGTTGCTCACGTTAATCATAACTATGCAATTGAATGACTACAGTAATATATACTACTGAACAGTGTGGGTAGTACGATAGTAGATAAAGTAAACATAATTAAATAAATGAAGCAGTGATTGTAGAGAATGAACTAGACGATTGTATAATTGGTACAGGTTCCTCCGAATTCTGGACAAATACCATCTTCCGGAATGACTTCCAGTAGTTTGGCTCGCCAGTTATTCTCATTAGAATCGTAGATGATAACCTCAGCCCCAATTGTAATGATAGTCTGAACTGCAGAAAACAGGGCAATCCATAATTTTGGTGCTAGGGAAACAAAAAGATAAAATTTAGATTTTTCTATCAGGTATAATTCAACAGACTGCAGGTTGTAACGAGGCAACGAACCATTAACGAAGTAAACCTTTTTGACAACACCAGGGGCACTTTTCTCCATGTGACGTACTAGCTCTACAAGTACTTCCACAGCTACAGTTAAAAAAAATTTTACATCAGTACAATTTACATGAATCTCAGGTTACAAGGGCGAATTCTGAGCACGAAAGAATGATAATACATTAATAATTTAGCAGAAACATTCCTTAATGGAACGAACTGATGTAGATATCTCAAGTGTGAAACTTACATCTTCTGTGAAAGTAATGAGCGTATGGAATATTGCCCACATCTGCAACGCAAATGCCGTAGTCAGCATCCCTCTCCAGAATTTCCGCCTCTATGGTGAGCCCCACTTTGTGAACATAATTGATGAACATTTGCTCTCGCCCAGTCTGGATTACTTTCCTTAGATTCCATCTCGTTCCAGCCTCAGGGAACATAATAACTATGACCAACATGAACATCATAAGAAATGTAAACAAAATAATACAAACTTGGTCGTTGTGACCGGCGACAGATTTGTTCAAATGTGAGCATACTGTGCACGGTTCGTTTCACTCCAGTAACGCAACAGTAAAATCCCGATAGTAATCATAATGTCGTAATAGTGCACAGGACTGTGGCAACGTCGTCATTAAAATCATTATTAGCATTATATTATCATGTAGTGACAAGAACTGCACGGTCAGTGTGGTCAGTCTGAAAGTGCAGGGGTAGTTACATACAAATGTTCCTACAATTATTTTGTCCTCGAACTTCTTACATAAAGATACGATTATATCATTGCAATTGCGTCGGACCGCTGACAAAAAGTCCCTCAGGACAATTGACTTGTCTTTTCACGCAATGACTCAATAGGTAAGGACCGTTCAAGGTAATATGTGTTCCGTTGGGTGCCTTTTCCTCACTACCTTTGAGTTGGTAGTAGAGCTAGTATTGTCTTATAGTAAGACTTTTAAAATTCTCGTAATTGCATATAAAGCTCAAAATTTTAAGATGGCTTGAAGCATGACAGTTTTGGAGGTTCTTGGCTATAATGACACATTTCAGAACTCTTATATGTGCACTGTCGAGAAAAGTACATCATGCAATCGATGATTTTCCGGTAATTTTTACTTTGCATGCTTTAAAGTTTACAATCGTTCACAGATAAAGGATTGTGACAAAGATCATAGAACTAAGTATGTAATTATCTGTATCAAATGTTTCTGAATCCTGATCATTATAGTACGAAGACTATTTAGCTAAAACTTACGCAACTTGCTGGGTTTGCACATTTAATTATGCGTGCGAATAAGTAACATGCATAAATTGATGCTCAGAGGGTACCTTCAGCAGACTTGTAGACTGCCCATATATTTTCATATGCACATGTACTTGTATTTATGAAACAGTATCTGCTTACCTAAATTCCCATCCTTCTTTTGATTGCTAAAATATTACTTATTATAAATTCAGTCTCCTCGTATCGATTAATGCTCCGAGAAAACTAGCTTGAAATTGATGACGAATAGTGAGCAGCGTTACGAAGAGCACTTAATTGAAATGTCTTAGTGTGACAAGAAAATAGTTTCTAAATTGCTTGTTCAAGTTGCATAAGTCATCAGACATCATAATTTTCTATCAAAAAGGAATTCAAAGTTTCCGTGTTATAATTTTTTGATACTACTACTTGTTAGTTGTGTGAATTGAATTAAAACCCTATTCTGTCCCTTCGCTGTTAACCGTGTTTACTGTGACAGAATATAATAATAATTACCTTTAGTACATAAGAAAGAGAGACGTCACATAAAACCTGATTGATGGTCTCAGTCTTAAGTACAAGTTGTGAAAATGCTTCATTCCTGCTTGGAAATCTCTAACTGCATTAATCGTACTCTCACTATTAATTGCCGTGATTCTGGTAACAACACCCCCTTCTCACTAAAGATGCCCTTTACAAATTTTACAAAACACCGGGAATAGATACCCCCAAATTAAAACAGAACCCCATGCAATACTGTAATACTACTAATAATAAAATAAGCACCCTTGGATAGGCAGGGACTACAGTATTCAATGGAGAAAATACGGTACGTTATACATTATACGTATATTATCTGTCCAACAATCAACACAGTTATTCCATTGCTTCGGATACTGATTTTGTTCATGAAATACTTAAATCCTTACTTGGACGACCCTCGTAATCTCTCCCTCCGACATAGCCTTTAAAATGTACAGTGAAGTCCTGGGGGAAAATAGTTTTCATCAGAGTAACTGGATCTTCTTTTTGATTTCTAATATAGTCCACATAATACTTTATCATCTTCTCAGCCTTATCCAGATTGAATTTGCTAGCTCTCGCATACCTCACCAAGAACATGTCACTGTTTAATTTGCTGTCTTCGATCCAGTGCTTGGAAGCAATCATTTTACGAATCTGCAAAATTGAGTAATTATTATTAATTAAAGTTACTTGAAAACGTCTTTTAACAGGAATACAAATTTGAGGGAAATTCATTTTATATCTTACTTCTGTGACAGCATCCAGCTCAGTGGGTGTGAGCTTTTGAGATGCATGCATGTTTATCATGTTGTATTCGATGGACAACTATTATGCCTGAATAAAAATTGGCTTCCACAAAAATTTAATTTCCAATAATTAATGAAAAGATATTTCACTGAGTACTGCTATTAATTCCAGACGTATCCGATAAAACTTGTTAACAAACTTTGTAATGGTGGGAAAATTCCAGGGGAAGAGGTTACTTCATAGAATTATCAAAGAAAACCTTTCCCTACTTTGGTTTCACTTTCTTCTCTTGAGTCGGAATGTCTGAAAATACAATCACTTGTACTTGTTAGGTACTATCAAAATAAATCCTGTGTTACTATTGAATTGATCAGGCCAACTTTCAGATCTCAACTAAAGTTTTTTTCCCAACCAGTCAGTTGTTTTGTGATGGGAAAGAAAAAAATAAATAAAAAGTGATCTTCAGTATTCGATAGGGTCTCCTCTCCTCACATAAAAACCACAGATGAAAATATAAATGCGTTACCGTAATAACCTACCAATAAAAGTAACATCAGACTGGGGGTGTTTTTTTAGGCATTTAATAACAGTATGCAGAAAAAAGTACAGGATTCATGCAGAATGCCATAACTTAGCAGTCCCGTCAACCATCAGCAATCTCTAGTTGTACCAATAATATTAGTGTAATCTGTCGAAGTTAACATCCAAGCCAGCATGGCATGGCAAAGGGACGCTGTAGAGAAATTACAGGAGCTTTGTGAACGCATGGTGTACACAGAGTGTACAAGAGACGTCAAGGTGTACATATGTAATTTCAAGTGACCTTAGCAAAACACATTACATGAACGTCCCAGTTAGACATTTAGCGTAGCCTGACTTATACGAAACTTTTCCACAGGTTTAGTCATCATAAGTTTACCACTGGTCAAGTTCTCATGTCAACCTCAAATTATGATTTGGTTGCTGAAAAATCACTGCATACGTACATTCAGTACACATACATATGTACATACATACAGGTGCATACTCCATGTAATTACAGGAAAATACGACAGTTGAGACGAGACTGAGTGATAGTGCCAACGCACACATGCCACGGATCTTAAGCCCAGCTCAGATATGTAGATACATCTATACAAGTCGAAGCCAACATTTAAATCCACTTGAGGAATACATAGTTTAGGGAAAAGCTTTCACGTGGTTCATCTTACCGAGTTATTTTGTTTCATGAAAAGATATGAGCAAAAACGATGGACGTGATGGGATAATTCGAAGCTCTTACTTTGAGCAAAAACACTTTAAATTACACGAGTAGACAGTGCACTTATCGTCTACATTATCGCCACATTTCTTTTAAAGAAAACGAAGATTCGGACCAAAAACGTGATAAATAGGAGATTATGGGAACAGCATCTGCTATTATGAAATGGCATCCTAAATAATTACTCAATCAAATTAAAAAGATGATTTGAAACAAAAACTTGAGGAATGGGAGATTATGGAAACAGCACCTGCGATTATGTAATGTCATACCCAATAATTACTCAACTAAATTTGTTTATCCTTACTTCTTGAAATCAGAAGCCATTATGATGTCGAAAACGTTTTTGAGTCCTCAAAGGTAAGAGACGTGAAGTTATTTTATGAGGACTAAAATGTCTGAGTAAAACAAATGTTGGGTAGTCAATGTCTGGAGCTAATGTTGTCATTAACATTTTATTGTTTGCATTAATTCAAGCGCAAAAGCTTGTTAAAAATTCGACTAATAGAAAATTTTCTGCCGCACCATCACCTTTTCAATTTATCCACTATCGTGGGTTTCAGATTTTTATGGGTGGTTCGGTTGCTATTATTACGCGGAGGAGATCCATTATTAGTGTTTAAATTTATGTCAAGAACACAGAAGCACAGTAGGAATGGAAAAGATTGAAGGATTTTGAGCTAAGAGTACTGTGCCATATACATATGTACATAAACAGTAAATTTAATAAAAACTAACTGTAAATTGTAAGTCAATATTCATTAGAGCAAAACTTGCGCTTCTTTTCCTTTATTAAATTATTACTTTCGATTTTTCAATAGTTTACTTAACTCCAACCTCCGACTTCCAGCTGACTGGGATTCTTACAAATTTAAAACGATTGCTAATTGACATAGGTGTTTTGTAAACGTACATTGACTATATATAGCTTGTTCTTTTGGATTTGAGAACTGAGTTATGTATGTAAATATAATACTTATTGTTGACAGCGAAAAGAACCTTCTTAAATAAATGTTCCAGCTTTTTCCGAGTCTCAGTCTTATTACACACCGAGTTCCTAACGTCCATTCTGAGATCAACAATTAAACGATGGTATACTCCGTACAAGTTCCTCCAAAATGACAGCAGATGCCATGTTCGGGAATAAACTCACTCAAAGATGCTTTCCATTTCGTTTCATTTGTGTCCAAAGCAAAGATCTCGGCATTCAGAGTCACCAGGGATCTGATTGTTTTGAAAAAGGCAACTAACATTTTAGGAGCGTTCACATAGTACACTTTCTTGATAATTCCAGGTGAAATATCTTCAACCATGTTGACCAACTTTAGTAAGACTTCGAGAGCTGTCAAAGTGAAACCTTCATTAGTCGATAATCTTTTAAGGGGCTTGAGAACAGGGGAAAATAACATGAAGGAATACTTACTTCGTTTGTGGAAGTAATTTCCGTAGGCGATGTTGCTCACATCACAAACTAAGATTCCATAGTCGCTGTCTCTCTCCAAAACCGCTCTCTCGAACACTGTGGCAACTTTCATTACGTAACGTACGAACATGTCCTCTTCCCCTCTCTGAATGGCTTTCTTAATGTTCCATAAACCCCCATGAGGAATCATAGCAACTGGAATATCAGATAAAGATTCTTTAGAGTGCTCAATTCACAGTTTTGCTGTCATGTTACAGCTACAAAATCACCCCATTAGGTCAAATATTCAATGCATTTACTTGGTCGACCGTCCCGATCACTGCCACCAATGTAAGTCTCAAATTGGTCCGAGAAATCCTTTGGGAACTTTTCTTTCATGATTTCCTTAGTGTTGTATTGATCCAAGACTTCTAAGTAATTTTCAATGGTTTTTTGCGCTTTGTCTTGATCAAAGTCAGCTGCCCGGAGATAACGGAGCATGAAGTGGTCACTTCTCAATTTGTAGTCTTCCAAGACATTCAACTCAGTAAGCCGATTCCGAAACTGTGGGAAAAATAACAACATGTGAAATTTAGTTCCTTTCAAATGAATGCAAGGAAATGCAATGGAGTAAACGCTCAATTTCATGTTTTCCGAACGAGATCTTACCTTTTCAATGGCTTCAACCTCCACCTCGGTAAAACATTTCTTGCTTGTAATTTTCATATTTTTATTGGTCGTAGCGACTATTTGCACAATCTGATAATCTTTCACTTACACTTCAAAAATCTGGAACTAGTAAAGTAACTTTTAAACTTCGTCAAATAATTTAACTATTCTGGAAAATTTACTGTGAACGTGAACGCTGCTGAGCCTTCTAAAATATTTCTGGTCTGCCTCAAACCTTTGGTACACACACTGGAAAAGAGATGCTAATGTCTGCAAAATGTCCTGGTCCAAGTAAGTGTGGTGATACTCTGTCAGATGGATTAATATAGTACTGAGAAGGTAGGTGTGACTGCTAGGATCTCTGGATTGTCAATGTTGCTAAGCCATGATCAGTGGATAATTTATATTACTGGAAAGCAAAGCTTGCAGTTACGGTTCCAGAGTCAGATACTAGCATCGTGCGTCATAAAATACCCGAGCTCGGAGAAGATAATCAAATTGCTTGGGTTAGAACATCAAATGTGACAGTACGTTGTGGAGACAGTATAGAGTAAAAATATGGACTAAGGCTGAAGGAATTTGATATGCCAAATGAACGCCAGTTTTTCCAGCATGGAGTTGTCAAATATTTCCCAGTGGACAAGGGGAAACCTGCGAATGCGACCGTGCTCTCGATCGTAACTCGTGCTTTCTCTTTTATGGTTGCTACACTATGGTTGCAAATATCCGTGAGGTCACATGCGGGTTCTTCCTTCGTTTACTTGCTTAAGTACAATTCCGTACTTGCATATTCTTTATGCATGACAAACTTCTATACCTAGAGAATCATACCATCTTGTCATTTTTCTGTAGAACTGTTGAAAAAATTCATTTGCATAGGTAGTATATGAACATCAATCATGCTGTGTTTTATGCTGCTAGTGAGAGCATACATAAAATATATTGTGTATGTATTTACGAAAAACCGATTTCGACTTTGTCCTATTTTTACAAAATTCATTACTTTTCGAGGAGGGACTACCTAAGGGATCTCCGGAAAATTACTCAAAAATTCAGCTAGGAGCCCCTTTGACTGGTGAGCACTATGTGTGACTACTCTATACTCCTGTATCTCGGATATTTGACGTCTGATTCTTATGAAATGTCATACGGAGAGTTCCAACAGGATTTTAATAAGGTCTGTTCCCGTGAAATCGTTAAATCCAGAAAATCGGGTTTATCTGATTTTGCCAAATCTTGGATCATGAACCTTTTCGTAATGCATTGTTGTATATACAGTATAGAACATATTATGGACGTGAAAGAAGCACAAATATGTAACCATATTACTGTAATGCTATAAGAAATAGCATGTCATAAATATGCATGCCCTCCTACGTTTCAGTACTATTGCTACAAACTACAACAGAGAAACAACGTGTATAAGTCCTGCTCACTGGTCCTCAGTAGTTTGTTTTTTATGATGTGAAAAATGCATGCAAAGGGTCCACCCAGAGTCCACAGTAAAAGCAATATTTCTATTTGTCCTTCTATGAATTCCACTCAATGTATGTACATTTATCTGTTCATCCCAGCTTGAGTCCTACTGTTGTAATTAAGACGGGTAAATGAAACATTGTACATAAACACTGATACATATAAATATACATATATCATGAGCACTGTACTGAATCTTATTGTTCTTATAGTTGTGGGATGGAACAATGCAGCATGCAGAAGTGGCCGTGTTAAAAATATGTAACTTTCCTTTACCAACTCTGGACATTGGTTAGGTTCTACACATCACAATTCTTAAATTCTACTTGAATATATAAAAATGTTTTGGAATAAATAGTTTACTATCCGGAAGTTTTTAGATGTTTGTTGTAACTGCAGTTTAAGTAAACACAGTGGAATTAAGAGATTAAACAACCGACTGAGTACAAGTACCAAAATAGATACATACATACCTCCTACATATGTATGTGCTTCAGATTATAATAGAAGCCAAGCCTATCTTTCGTGTCCGTCAAGTTTTGACTTTCAGTGTGGCTTCCTCTGATTAATTACTTGTAAACGAGTTGTTTATGTAAATAATGTATGTACAGTAGACATGTGCTGTTGTTTGTAAGAAGGAATGTTATTATTATTTTTCTCCAGCCAAATTTTATGTGTGTATAATGTATAACATGCACTGCCTTAAGCTGTGCCACTATCCACTATTACAGAAATCATACAAATAATTCTCCATGAAGGAAGTAGAAGCTTAGTTTAAGTAAATTGCAATCAATAATAATTATTCATCTACTTCTTCCACAGAAAGAATTTTACCCTGCAGAATACAAAAGAATTTGACACTTTTTACAAAGCATCAGATTAAATAGAAAAATGCCTTTAGTAAATTGTTAATACTATTTGAAGGGTCCATTGAGTTTGGTTCAAATAAGGATTAGGATCAAAATGTATATAAAGAACCAATGTTATTTACTTTTGTTAGAGTTGTAAAACACAATTCCCAGGGGTCCAAACACTGTTGTACATAATTAATTTACTACAAGACATTCCAAGGAAACATCACCACAATCACAATATCACTCTCGGTGACCTTGGATATGTCTTCCACCCCAATCATTCTACTGTTTGTTTACTCCTAAGCCGTAATTAAGTTAGTAGTAGAAATGATGACGAAAAAACTTTCTCGCTTACATTCATCCATTTGTGAGACGTCATACCTTGTGTCCAGTTGTTTCGTCATTGTTTTTATTGCACAGAAACTAATGACGGGTTTGATCAGAATAAATTGGATTATTCCATGACTCGAACTTGATGTTCATACGCATGAACACTTAATTCCTCAAAATTCTTGTAACGAACCACGTCAATAACAACATTGTAACTCTGATACATTCCTTGACTACGTCCGTGAAGTAAGTAAAGTCAGAAACCGAAGTGAATGCATGTTTGGGTGGCTAAATAAATCCAATTCAAACACATGGAAGGATGAGAATGTGATGTGAA
The DNA here is from genome assembly GCA_947179485.1 of Allacma fusca. NCBI lineage: Eukaryota > Metazoa > Arthropoda > Collembola > Symphypleona > Sminthuridae > Allacma > Allacma fusca. The sequence continues at coordinate 38,167,361 of OX359249.1, forward strand.
AATTTGGAAACATTATTTACTTTAATATATGCGAAAGAGTTACTTTCATGTCCCTGATCACAATAGCATGGTCATCCTTGAGCTGTTTTAAAATAATATTTTGAGATTTATTTGTAGAAGTTACGGCAGCCTCCCGCTCATAGTAATCCATAGTTTCTTTTTGAATCTTATCAAGTCTTGTTAAATACTCCAGTAAATTTTCCTTTGAACCAAAAACATCTAAGGTTTTTGCTTCTTTGGCAGCCTTTAATTTCTTTCTTAACATAGCTTGACACAGGCAGAACTGCAGTGTAGCTGCAAAAGTAAATAAAACAAATTATAGTTTAATCACACTCCAAAATAAAGATGATTAGATGTCATGCAAAGTTGAGACTGTCGTGACATGAACCTGAGTGATGACTTCCTCCGGGTATTAAAATAGACGCCACATGTATCAACTTTTCTAAATGCTTTATAAGTATCTCCAAATGCTCCAAGCTGAGTTCTGCGATGGATGGTTGAGCAAAATGAATAAATTCTTGCTGAATGGCTCTCACGATGAAGTGATTTTCATGGAGCTGAGAATTACAGAACTGTTCATACAGCTCACCCAATTTCGTTAATTTTTCACTTAGATCCATATCTCCTTGATGAATTCGAGCCATAGACTTTTCCATATCGATTTCAAAGTGATGAAGAATTGACATAATCTTTTCCTGCTCTTCATAATTTGTACAGTCTGGTCCATTACATCTCCAAAAAGCTTCGGCATTTAAGTCAAGGGGGTTTTCGGGAAGTAAGTAGTGTTCAGGGTTACATGATGCGGTGCATTTAATGGCTGATATGTAAGTTCCAAGCTCGGTAGGATCTACACAACGACAACAGGTACAGGCGAACTGGCATTTCTCGTCTAATTTACTAACTTGTCGTTGGTATGTCCCTAGAAATATCCACCTATCGTCTCGTGCATACTGAAGTATCTCCCCCTTTTTAATTGGAACTGATGTACGAAGAACCATATCAAAATTTCTTGTGACGGACAAGGTATGCACAGTATTTGGAACACAGCCGTGAGATGCGAGTCCAATTTTTGAGTAAATTCCACGAAAATGGAATCTCCTGTTTGTAGTCTCATCCTGCCTCATCACAACAAAGGAATTTAAGTTAACGCGTTCTATCAAAGCTTCCAGCTCGTCACATGGTATAACTTGATACAGGTCTTGATCGCTGCCGTAAAATTCTTGCATATTTTCTAAAATCATTTCCTTCTCTCGCTTCAGTTTGAACCGGCTCTCTTGTATTTTGTTGTGACAATTTAAATCTAACATTTTCTTCCAGTGTACAGGGTTCTTACTTTTCTGGAGAAGCAGTCGGAGAATCAAAACGCTACCGTATATTGCTCTCGATTTCTTCGGAGGAAAATTTATTGATTTACTTGCAAAAATACTACATTCCATGTCTGTGTGGAAGCTTGCCTGGAAAGATATTTTGAAATTAAATTAAATTACAAATGCTCAACAATATATATCCGATTTCTAAGCTATATAATCCATTTGAACTTTTTTATATGTATTGCGTTTATTCATTGTGCATACATATTATGTTATGTCAAGATGCTGTCTTGTAATGTAAGGTCTACTATAATGTGTATGTGTACAAAAAGCAAATGGAATGTTGTTGTTAGCTGACCTTCTCACAAGGAGGGCTACAAAGAGGCCACCCACAAGAAGAGCACCGATCATTTACGCCGATTTGTTCACAGCAACCCAAACACAAATGGAGAAGATTTGGAGATGTATCATCATCCGCTGGGGCAAATGCTAACGGTGGTTCTTGGATTAGCATGGAATTTTCCTTTAGTTCTCTGGAAGCGATCAAATATCGCCCTTGTTCTTCCGTCGTAACGACTTCGTAGGGTATGCACACTTTTTTGTGCTGTTTCCAGTGTTGTTTTTGATGATCGCCACAGCAGTAATTTGCCTCATGGCAGCCACTGCAACGTTTTGATGCCGGCTCGGAGCAAACTAAGCACTTCGGAAGCTGCAAATTTAACATTATGAGTGATACAAGACTATTTGATGAATGTCCGACCGTATGAAACTTTTGTGAAAAAAAACAACGGTAGGATCATGTTTCTGAAACGTTTAATACTGCCTCTGAAACAGCACTCATTTATCCTTAAATTATGTAGTTATACATGCATAGCTAAATATAAGCAGACGGCCTCATCTAGGAGTGCTCATTAGGACGTGACAACTTAAATAAACAATTTTTACCTCTTGTGTATTTGAAGCCTTCGAATTTACCATATTTTATTTTTCGAGACAATTTATGTATGAAGATCTGCACCACTACAAACAAACACTTTTTAGCACGAAAATAAATTTCCGGGATAAATGATGCTGTACTAGGAGCCACGTTTATGCAGTTATTACGCAAGATGAAGACTCATTTTATTGTAATAAATCTGTACATTACGGCCTTTGGCCTACAAGAATGATTTTGCCTTAGAAACTACAGAGAAAAAAATGAAACACGTAGCAAGCTCAATAATCACTGAAGAAATGGTATTGATCTCACAGTGACTGCAAATTGAAGTCACGTTTGAGTTTGTTTTGGGTCTAGTGACACAATTAGAGCTTCACCTTGTACTTACAGCATGCAGAATGAATTTCCTCAACCAGTGCCAAAATGTTTGGCTCCGGCAAAGGAACAGAAATATTTCCACCTATTACAAACTTACATACACATGGGTTTGCAATACACTATTTTGCATTGTAGCTTTTGTAGCAGGAGTCATATACATATACCATGCATTCTGCCGGTTGTTTTTTGTTGGTATATGTCAATATGCATGAGAATCGGCAGCAAAGTTCAGATAACATTTCTCAATAATAGCAGCGTGCATGCAGTGCTTATTACGCGTGTTATTGTAAATGATGTTTTTTTCCATTCTTTCTCCTTCTTCATGCATAATAATCTCTAGTTTACGACCACACATCCCAAACCCCGGTGTGTATCAACTTGTACTATCAACAGGATACTCGGGTATTTTCATAAGAAAACCAGCAGACAGATGTATAAATAGAGTCGAGGATACTGTTTTTACAAACGAAGCGTGTAGTCTTCAATCCTCAAGTTGGAAGCAGTAATAGTAATAATTGAAAGAAACTATGCCTTAGTTAGTCTTGTCTCTTATGACAAAACTAGTAATCAAGCATCACGAAATTCGGGTTCACTGGGTGCGGGGAACACTTAGATTTCAACATATTTTTAATCATACTACTATTCTAAGCTGTGTATATACATAGTTTTAAATTAAATTTTAGGTCGTTTTCAATGAGTACACTACTATTACATTTCTTTCTATTATTTTTTCAAAAAATAAGCTTGCATATAATTTAGCTTGTTTAATAAAATTAACCACGTAAACCAAAGAAATGGATTCTATTATTTCTTTCTATTATTTGTAAAGTTTGATTTAAAATTCACATTGCGCAAGATTTCCGAAGATGAATAATTTTCATGATATTATCTAACTTGAAAAACATCTGAAAGAAAGTAACAAACATCTGTAATTACTTAAATGTTAACCCAGTACTTTATCGGGTAAACCATATATACAATAGGTATACCATATATGTACACCAATTATGAGAGACTGTTTTTTTTAGTGGATTTGTCAAAAAACCCATTGTATTTTAGTCTAATTATATCAACAATCGACTTATTGTTAGATTATAATACGATGATTGACGATTACCAAGATTCAATAATATTGAATCTTTTATTATTATTGTTGATGGTTTTGTTGAGGTCGAAATCAAACGTGTTAATTGGCATGAGCAATGCTTGTAAAAACTTTCTGGGGAAGCCAAAGGAAAAAATTGCTTGAATAAAAATTATTCAAATAAATTATGTTTTAAAGAAAACAATAATATAAGGAGGAAAAAATTCCAGAATGAAAGTTACCTACGCATCCGTTGAAAAAAGCAAAACAAAATTTAATTATTACAATCTGCAAAACTTTCACATGTATACATCCAAGAATGACTATACTGCCATCATCACATCACTACTAACTAGTGCCAAGATCATCAAATTAGTAAGATAGATGGTAATTACATGTCAGGTTCAGAAGAACTTATTCTGTCTGTCACGAAGGTAACCGAGTTACAAAAATAAAATTTGTTGACACAAATAACTGTCTAGACTTTCGTCATCTTTGCAACAAAATAAATAAATCGCTTCACTTTCGCTGTTTTGATTGAGTAAAAACAATTTGAAGGGATAATTACTATGAACAAAATTTATGGACAAAATTTGTTCGAAAAATTGAAAATCATTATTGCTTTTTTTTACAGGGAGAGGAATTTCTAGTAATTAAGACATTAGATAATATTATGCTAGTAATAAAATCCTTTATTGCTTTACTAAACTAATGCAATGCTATGCTAGTCCATATTATGAGCTGTTCACCTCGGCATAGCATTGCAATTTGCATATATGTAGTTAGGTTTAGGTTAGGTTTAAAATTCAATAAGCTCTTTTTGGATAGGAAGGCACGGAACTAAGAAGGAAGGAGTAACTTTTCTCCGCCATTTCCCAGACCCCATTAGGCTTTATTTCCCCAAATCAACTAGTATCATTCCCTACATTAGGAAAAATAATTCCCTGACAAAATCATAAGTACCTAAGGAATAAATAGCTCTAGTAGTACTTTTAAGTAATTATAATAGTTTAGTATCCGGGATATATACTCAAAAACAAGTATACTTTAAAACAACATGGCATCCGCTACGTCAGCCACAAATCCGTCTGTCCTTGATTTAGTCATGGACCCTAGTACTCCTAAGCCCAAGGATGGCATTGCAAAAAAGAAACCCTACCAGAACAAATGGCATCAAAAGAGAACCACTACGAAAGTCCGGGTCAAACTTCCCTCAATTGAGTCATATCAAAAGGAACTGGAATTTCCGTAAGTGACACTGCATCAAGACTGTTTGTACAGATAATTGTTACAGTAACATGGTACATGGTGCTTTCACAATTGTATTACTTTAATGTAGAGCGGATGCTCCGGGTCGGGTAATTGTTCGGTTGGAGAGGTTGATGGGGACGGATAAGATACGAATCACTGATGCAAAATATATGAGCACTCTTCTAGAACGACTAGAGCAGGAGGAGAATGAAGCATGGCTAAAAAGAACACGGGAGAGGAAACAAGCTGAAAGAAATCGTTTTAGGCAGTTGGTGGTTGAAGGACTCACAGAGCCTACGCCTGACATGGAGGATATTTATAATCATCCTGTTTTCCGGCAAGACCGACTATGCTCAATACTAATTTTAGACTTACATATTACTATTTTACTTCTTATGCAAAAATTTTGCTCACGACAATAATTTTACCACTTGCTGGCTGAATTTCGGATGCCATAGTGCTCATAATTAATGATCAGACGCTGAACGCATATTTACAAGTCCATATTGTATAATTATATCAGTCAAAATATGTAATGGTAATGAATACACACACAGGGTGAACCGAATTCTGAATCGACTTGCGAAGCTCGACACTAACATTACTCTAACTCCAACCAAGAAGTTGCCTCCCATTACCCCTGTTGAGCCATTTGCTGACAGTGGAATGGGCAGAATCAGATATTCATATGTGCCTTCCTTCGCTTCCGGAGGTATAGACTGACGAATCATACGTACAATTTAAGTGTTAATATGTTTGACCCATAAGTGCGAGAACTATTAATTTATTTCAATTATTTACTTACAATAACCCTCCCACAGATGATTTAGGGGATGAGGATATGGATGAAACTGAAACCAAGAATGAGGAAGAAGACTCGATGATACCCGAGGCGGGAGACGACGAAGGTCAGCAAGAAGAATGGGGTGGGGAGGATTACTACGGACCGGATATTAAGCAGAGAGGAGAGTCTCTCGCAGCTGCGAAAGCATTCTATGGTATCCCCCCAAGCGAAAACGTAGAATCAAAATGCAAGGCGTTCAGATCCAAACTTGTAGATCTTGTTTTTGATGATGACATGGTATGTGCATGTTCTGTCTTGTAAAAATATGTGTTCCTTACAAATTGTTTACATGTAAGCTAACTTTTCAAACTATTTTTATAGGGCGGAGTTGCAGAAATGTACCAGGTCGCCACGGACGTTTTGGGTGCTTACAAGAGGGAACAAATGACAGCAGATGATTTTGTCATCAAGTTAAATAAGCTCCTGTAATCCATATGCCGGGCAGATTTTGACAATTCCGTCAATCATTTAAAAGTATACTTGAGTGTACTCATTAGCGATTTAGGTTAGGTAGGTGTTAGCTATTTTTAATAAATATTTTATTATTTTTTATCAACTGGATCTATGCGATTATTCAACTTACGACTACGCACATATCCTGGGGGAAGCAGTCATTGTCAGTTATACATGTACCGATGCCAATAGTGTTCCTTTTTTACTGACTGATTAATAGGAGCGTCTTCCCGTGTTTACATTTGCTACTCGAGGAAAGCTCCTCAGATCATGTGCATAAATTATTCGGGATGTAACATTCGAAATTCGAAAGCTTGGGAATACATACCTACATACGTGTATACATTACTGGTAACATTCCAAGATCTTGTATACTCCAGTGCTCACTTCCGTATTTCCATCACAAAATATAATTTATTTTATCTTAACAAAAATGCGCTGCGCTAAGATTGCAGCTTATTCTTTTATGATATTGCATTCGTATGATAAGAATAGCATACATTGAGACAAGGACTCAAACTCCAAATTGGCAACACACGCCAACAGCGTGTAATGTGTTATTAACATAAAATTGCTTTCTGAGAGATTTCGGTGGATAGTGAGTTTTTTTTATACTGCAGGCTGCAATGCTTTGCTTTTGCTCGAGTTGAACCCGACCACATTAAAATGATGCAGCTTTCGCAACCACATGTGAAGGTCTTGGCCATTAACAATTATTCAAGGATGCTTTTACGACAAATACAAGCAGGCACTCAAGCCTCGAAAAAAATGGGGGGAGTCAAAATTATAGCTATTCAATTTGTTAAGATTATCTATATATAGATATGTGTACACACAGAAGAAATGAACTTAGTATTTCTTCTGTGTGTATGTGTATAAACTTGTACACATTGTACAGACCTAAATGTACTTGTACTTAAGGGTGTTTTACGCAGAAATTAGGTCGAATTTCGAGATTTTAAAGCACATTTGCTCTCATAGTAATTATTATTCACGTAGATTTTACGGGGTTTTGAATGCATTTTAAGAAAAATTTGCATCCATTTTACAACAGTTCCAGATATGTGGAGGAGGACTCTTCCTTCCATCCTTTTTCTGAGGTGATAATGTCCCACTTGCCCCCTCAATGCTGTAGGGCCTGTAGACAATTCTTTCTCCAAGGAAGCATTGACAAATTTTTTGCAAACCTATTTGCATTTATAAAAAATCTTCAGTTTATAACATAACCGTCATGTGGATACTAATATTTAAAATCCTGTGACAATTGCAAGCCATCGAAGATTAGAATTTTACATTGATAAAAAGCAACAAGTAAATATGTTCTGCTACGAATGACATATTTTAAATATTTTTTCTTTGAATGCAATTTTCGTCACGTAGGTTGTTGTCAGAAGGGCAATGAAACACTGTTTTATTATCTTTTTTTATTTTCATTCATATTGCGTTACGTGTTTACATCTGCACAATTAAATGTGGTTGACGGGAACAAATTTGGAACATGCGATAGCTTCGAACATCCTCAACAAATAAGATTCATTTCATTGTGCAGAATCGCTATATATACTTTTCCCACTTTATTTCATATTTGTAGCCCCAATGTAACTACTTTACTAATCATATGAACCTCCTACCCTACAAGGTAAACATGTCCCAAGTGTCACTCATGTTATTTCGTGAGAATACAATTTTTTAAATAGTATTTCCCGGACTCTGTTGATCTTGTTAAGCATTATCATTCAATGGGATTTTAGTTCGCCCAAAAATGTTTTGGTAGCCAATATTACAAATTACAGGGCAATCTGACGTCTGAACTATTCATGGCTTTCTTTCAACTATTTGTCTTCTTAATTGCATACTTTATTGTTTGAACAATGCAAAATCCCTTGAATATTTTTTGTAGGCATTCAATTATTATAACTGTATAAATCACTCTTCAACTTCAAATATTTTAAAGCGTCGTTCAGTTAGTGCTCACGCTCACTGTCCTATATTTATATTAAAAAATCAGTCATTCATCTTTGTATTCAAGTTTTTATTTTACATGTTAATACCATGTCATCTAGGTGTGTGCAAATTAAAGTAAAAAATATTACTGGTAATTTTACAATTTTTCTGCATTCCAATTAAAATGCCATTTGATATGATGAAATTAAACTTTTGCTAACCTGGCACCTTGATATTAACTTGCTGCTCATTTTTGTCCACCAATGAATAAAAGAACACAAATGCCTAATGCCTGGACGAGGCTGAGAAACGGTGAATATTTTTTTCAGGAAGGAACGAAAATATCATTGTTTTGTAAGCTTCAAGGTCCTGAAACGTGAGTCAATCCATCAGAATAAATTAAATGCGAGTAGCATCTTGTACATACAGTAAAAAGAATTTTATGAAAAAAAAATTCCTTACACATTATACACTAATCCTTCATAAATACTAGTTGCCAAGTCTTGTAATAGAACGAACCACAACGTGATTGTGAGCGTACCTTATTTTATGATATAAAAATATGTAAATCCACAGTTAAACCCGATACTTAAAATAGGCCAAGGGAATACAATTTTATCCATTGTAGGCGTAAGTATAATATATGATAACTTTTTCAATCCTGACTGAATAAAAATCTACCAGAATGACCAATCTAACGATTTCCTTTTCATTGTACATTGTACCCACGAAGCGAAGGTGGTGTTAGTTTTTCCAAGCCAGATTCTATTTTCATCATCAGCCTGCAACAACAGTACAAGGGTAAAGGTTAGTACTGCCAGACTACCACTGGCATGTATATTATTATGCTATGTACCAACTAGTACACACACACAACACATCATTCATTATTAAATAATGATTATTTATGCCAGACCAGACAATCGCATATAGCTCAGATAACCAACAAAACATACTTTACATACTGCATACAGGCACAGTATATAAGTATATACCAGCGACACGAAAAAAATTCTTTAACGAAAGTTAAGTATTCATCTTGAACTAGAGAAAGCCCGTTTCCCATGCATGGAAACATTTGCGAGCCAATACGAGCCAGTTGCCAGTAAATAATTTGTACAGAATTTTTCTTCATATTTAACATCTTAGTGTTACTATCTACTTTTTAAGCTAGAATCCAGAATACCGCAACGGACCCAGAAAAAATACAACATAAAAACAATCTATGTTTGTATTATTTTTACAGAAGGCAAACATAGGCAAACTCACACTTCATCTATAGAATGAATAATTACCTCCAACATAATTTTCTACATTATGCTACTTTGGAAAGTTTCTTCATTATTAGACTTAAACAAGGTTTCAAAGCATCATCATCAAATTAATAAATTTGTTTCGATTTTTCATATTTACACTTTGACTGCTTCATCTTCAAATGCTCATTCCCGTTTATATAGTAAACCCTGTAATTGAATTTTTTTCACCGTGCCATCATGTATCTTCCTGCCATATAATAAAAAACTTATAGTTTCTTTCCTTGTCGTGATGTATGTTACGATAAAACCGTATGATATTATCGTTTATATTGTACATTTTTGAGGAATGTATAGCACGATAATTATCGGGATTTGTTAACAAGATTTCGTACTCCCATACTATCGTTCACAAGGTGAATGATAGGCTTTAGCTGCATATCCAAAACTCCCGTACAGACTGCTGAATGTAGCAGGATGATTTATGAATGTGCCCTTTGTTTTTAATGCAAGTAATTACATGTACATACAAACTAGAAAGGACCTGCACAGTGAACCGCATGTGATATTGTCTGGGTAATTATTGAACATGTGTTTGTAGGGTGTTTTATATCCTTTTCTCCCCATAGACCATGGAAGGGGCGATGCAAAAAATATGCCCCTATTATGGAACAGATTTTATTCCCCGTTTTTCAAAATTTGCTCCATACCCTTAACCCAAAAACTCTCGACCCAAAGCTCAAGAAACAGGAGCAAAGTCAGGATTTTTCGGAATAACTGTTTAGGCAGTTTTTAACCTTTTTTTACGAAAAGTAAAAAATTGGCACTTAAATTCAGAAAGGTTTAAGGGCTTTCAAACAAGCTCAACAAGAGTTAGTCGCCTCAACAGAAGATTTCTCCACAAAATGGCAAATCAGCTTCATAAAAAAGCATAAACGGCTACATTTAAAAAATCGTGCAACTGCTTCAATATTTGGTTCAATTTAAGACATTTGATCGTCTCTCGACCACGCTACAAGTCAATTGCTGGCCTCACCGAAACGATATGTGAACAATAACCACTTCTTACAAAGTACAAAAATGTTGCATCCGTACCTTTTTAACGCAGTCCACATAGGATCAATGCTTTTTTTGCTGGCTCGTTCTCCTCAAGTTAAGTTAACACGCTTTAATGTCTAAAATCCTCAAAAGTACTTACTCTTGCTCCACACTTTTAATGATTTTTGACACAGATAACTTTCAAATAGATTTTTGCTAAACATTTGAGAAGTTGAGATATGCAAACCGGTTTTTTTTGTGTGAAATTCGTTTTATTTCAGAATAAAATACTTTCAAGTAACGGTCAGTCATGAATGAAATCCTCAAGGTCAAGATCATCGGAATTCGGTTCAATAATTCGGTCAACAATTTTATAATAATACAATGATTTATACCTATTACTAAGTTTTTCTTTTCTCCTGTAAAATTTTAAAAATGGACTTATGCCATCTCTTGTCATCTGCCACTCTCACATCTTCATATATTCTTCTGATTTTATACATTAATCTGTAAAATACCGTTCCTCAATATCATCCCTTATAACTAGAAATCCTTTTTAGGGGAGACATCTCTTTTTAAGGAGACATCTCACTTTAGGGAAAATGTCTTCTCGGGAGAAATAGATACCATTTTAGAAGAAATATCTTTTACTAATTTCATTTGACATGCATCATGGTGTGATGGGTGAAAGTTTCTGCTCGTCAAAGGCTTTCATGAATGTCAAGAATTAATTGTTAGCGACAGGTAAATTATTTTAGGAAATTCTCAGCGGAAACATATGAATAATTCCCGTATGATGCTTTGAATAGTAGATTTTACTTGCATTATTTTATTTAAAAAAAATTTTATGGCTCACATTTCACCCGAAATCTACACTTTTACCTTTACCTCTTATTACGAGGAGGTACTTTTACAGCTAATAGCTATGACAGTTGATCAAGGCAAGCGCGAAAGTTCCAAATACATGTGCCAGTGTCTATCTACGCTATTCCTATTCCCTTCCTTTAGTTCCTTTGCTCTGCAGCTGAGATTTCAACTTGATCACAAAATACTGAAGGAGCTTATGAACGTACTACTTTCGTGATAAGCTATATCCTGGCCTTTGATTAAGTAAAGATACTCCTACAACCTAAACTACACACAGCAACCGGAAGCATGACTTATACTTATTACGTTCAATTGACATTAACTACAGGATAGCTTCCCGTAGGTTTGGAGGTTGCAATTGTATTGGGTGACATGAGACATGTCCAACTTGAAGGCAAATAAGGCTGAACGCGTGAACTTTTGTTTTGTGCTCACAACAGTCAGACCAGGGGGTATCTAAATCTAAGATTTAAAACAAAACTGTCGTCTGTCTGTAGGAAATATGGTGACAAGTACCTAAAGTTACAATACTTTGAAAGCGAAAAACTCCGTGTAACAAGTAATGATTAAACCAGAACCTAATTATTAGAAACAAGTCGGTCAGCGTCAGTTTTGTCGTGGCTGGTTATAATTTGTAATAATGAGTACTCTTAAAGACCATGGTGGGTCTAGTATTGACGATAATTATTTCTGTGCAAATTGTTCCTGTCCAGTATCCTATAGTACTGAGGCTGCCACATGGGAAATGGAATATATTGAATTTATTGTTAACTCTTGTTTTCGAAAAGTGACAAACATCAATGCCATAATGGAACTTTATAGGTTATCATGTAAATGTGTGGAATTTGATTTGACCCCAAAGCTTCCCTTGTGTTTTCAGTGCAGTGGGGTCCTGTCAGATCTGTACAAACTTTACGAGCGGTTTAATACCTTGCGAAAGGTTGGTTCCATTGTGTCCCAGTTAATTGCGTCGACGGAACTGAACGGGGGCTCGACACTTGATAACATTGAGTGCCCTGATCCAGATGATCATCCACCGGATTACAGCGGGAGCTTGTTGACTAGTAGTGACAAAACTGACGTCTCATGTGAGTTTTTGGTGGAGAAGTCCGATGGGCCCGTTTTTCAGAGAGACAAGGATGGAAACATTGGAGGAAAGGAGATTGTGTCAATTGAAACTGACAGTATTATTGACATCCCCATACCAAATATGTTGGTGCTGGACGGAAATGACTACGACCCGAGTGCCCAACTTGGAATCTCGGATCCGGAAGAGCTAGACAATTCAGAGGAAAGCGGATGTTTGGTTGGAGATGGAGATAAATCTGCGGAGTCGGGAATCGGAATTGAATCTAATCCGAGCTCCTTGAGGACAGAGGCGCATGGTAAATAGTGTTGAGTATTCGATTTATGATAATAAAGTATATCACATAACCACATAAGGAAATATTGAAACGGTTATAGTTGAAATAATTCTCGGATCTAATGTATGAGACATTCAATATTATTGGAAATCGGATTTTTCAGGTACTGAGACTCCGGTGGAATTCCCAAGATCAACCACGGCAATTGCGGTACCGATAGGTGAAAATCTATTTCAGATATATCGAGTAGCACCGGTTCTATCGAAAAAACCTCCGTTTACTTGTATTCAATGTGGGAAAGTCAAAAAAAGCTTGAGATCGCTCCGGAATCACGTTCACAATGTGCACGATACGCACAAATTCGTTTCTTGTCCTCAGTGCCCAAAGGTTTTTAGAAAACCATGTCTACTAAAAAGACATTTAGTTGTTCACGATCAAGGACACCAGTCGGGTGAAAAAAAATTCAGAAAACCTAAATCGCTGTTTACGTGCACCTGGCCTGGCTGTGGGCGATCGTTTCAATATAATGCTAGTTTACGAAGACACGAAGCCCGGCACAGACCTGAAAGGCCGTTTGTTTGTTCAGATTGTAATAAAGGATTTAAACTAATTGGGGATTTAAGAAATCATATGGAATTTCACAAGGAGGATCGACCTTATATCTGTGGTGAGTTGACTAGACACTTCAGCCTTTTTCTACAATAAGCAATATCATTTTAGCTTTATATTCACCAATTGTTTTTGAAATTAAAACTTTAGCTCAAGCTTGCTCATATGTGTATAATATTCGAGTTATGTGCTACATTGTTTTAAATGATTGCAGACAAGTGTGGGAAGAGTTATAAAGTCGCTTCAAATCTGAACACCCATATTGTCAACGTTCACACCGAGGAAGGACGATTAAAATATAACCAGTACATGCGAATGAAAACCCGAGAGAAAAGACTAAACAAAATGGCTACAGAGATGAGTACAAAAGTAGATAAAAATGTTGACGCTGATATAATTAGTGAACATGTTGTTCATGAAGATTTTCCAGACTTTTTCGTTGCGTCTGAAGCTGAGATTGGAACAGAGGAAATTACTGTTGAATTTTCTTAACTTACCTGGATACGCCAGTCAACTTGTTTGACAGCTGGATCCCCTTTCGGTCTTACTTAGTAGATCGGGACTCAGATCTTTCTTTTAACTTCCCACCTCATCCAGGAGTTTTGGACTATGTCATGTAGCTATATATGTATGTATACGTTCGTGCCAAGGGATAGCATAAAAACTAGGTTTGGGTGAGTACTATACGTTGGGAGCTGACTTCAAGGATAATCAAGTACAAGCCGTTGCTGCTTTTTAATTTATTAGTAGAGAAAATGTTTACAGAAATCGTTTGTGTGCGACTGGAAATAAATAGCTTCTACTTTGCAGCGCTACGGATGAAATTGGCTTTACTTAGTTTAAGTAACAAAATGACAGGTTTTGTGTGGAATATATTTTCCTGGAGTTTTCCATACTTGCTTTCAATAGGGCTATTAATCTCTTTCTGTGTCATATTTGAATAAAATCATCAATGTGAATAGAAATTATTTTTATAGAAATCTTTTTGATTTTGTTTCATGTTGAAACATATGTACTGTTTGTATACTCTGCAGTGGACGTTGAAAGTAGTCAATTAAAGTCTTATTTCTGCGTTACTCCTGTTTAATTTATTTATTGCGAATCTAGGTCACATTTTACATTAACTGAAATAAATTAATAAACAATAAACTTATTATTTGTACGGGATTGTTCTTATTACTTAATATGTTAATTTTAAACGTATACACATGTAATCTGACTTGACCAACTTTTTAACACATCTTTAAAAGGTACGAAGTACTCAAGATAGAGAAAATAATAGCAGCATAGTTATTTCCTACTTTGACTAGAGTAAAAAACATGAAACAACACCGAGGGGTAAAAATTAATGTGAGAGAATTTGAGTAACATTGACCTGGTATGCTTCGCAGTAAGTATTAGTTATTCAGTGAACAGTAATAATTATTAAATTATTAGACTCATTATTCACAAAAAAGCTTTATCGCTTTGTTGGATAGCTCTGACGAATTCAGCCACAAACCTTTCCATAAAATGTGTAGTTCTTCTCAGAGGGAACACTCCTTCCAAATACCCCAAATGACCTCCACGTGTCGTTGTAATTAAGGCAAAATTAGACCCGGCCGCCTCGGCTTGCGAAATAGGTAGTGCTGTTTTAACATCATCAAAATATCAAAGATCAAATAATCTGCTTACGCTTTTATGTAAATCCTATGGAATTTAAAACCATTTTTAGTTAATGAGTTAAGGAGTAAAAAAATAGGATACCATATCCAGGAGAGAATGGGTCGTCCTCCGCGTTCAAAGCAAATACCGGTATGGAAAAATTGGAAATAGTGTCCAAAGTGGTGGCATCACGGTAGTAATCCTCAGCAGATTTATGCCCAAAAGAAGGCGCTGTGAAAAATGCATCGAAGTCTCGGACGTTTGAGCAATTCAACACTTTTTTGTAATCAATACAGTCGCGAACTTGTATGGTTTCTTTATACTTCACAGCTATCTCCAGTACATTTTGAGTTATTGCTGAGTTTATTATGTAACGGTTAATGAAAGGTTTCTCTAAACTTTCGATTCCTTTGATTGCATCCCAAATGGAGGAAATGGCAAGTGCGGCTACAAATGACCTCTTTCCTTCTTCAGGGTGCGTTGCCAAATATTTTGACATCACCATAGCTCCCATCGATGTTCCAATAACAATTTTGCGACGTAAAGGGAACCGCTGATTTAAATACCCAGCAACTTCCCGAGCATCATCGAAATTCGAAGCAGAATACAACCTCGCATTTTTGAGTGGCACACCTCCTAAACCTCGATGATTATGTACCACTGCAATTCCCCCCGCAGATATAATGGACAAGACCAGTGTCTTTACATAACAGGTTTGAGAGTGAGACGTTAAACCGGGTAGAATATACACAACCACAGATTCACTGCAATTAAAACGAAATGCATATGCTTTGGTAAGTTCGGTAGTTCTTCAGGATCATTTCAACTCAACTACGATCAAAGTTACCAAAATATTTAAGTAACCTATTAGTACACACTTACTCATCATAATGTTCAGGAAAGAGGAAATCCAGACCCAATGCACCACCATCCTTCAAGTTGAAAACTTCTCGTACGTAGGGTAGGAGATGTGAATCTGGCAATCGGAGATTCAATCCCAGTATTGACTGTAGCCTTCCTTCCCAGATTGTGTAATTCGGATAGTATTTTTCATTTACGCTATCCACATTACTTTCCAGAAAGTTACGTAATTTTTGGTTGCTGGTATAGATTTTTGGTTTCTGTGAACATCAATAAAATGTCATACAACAACAATAATTATTGCAAACATGCCCTGTAACCAGTGCTCTCAGTTAGACACCCTTACTTACTCTTTACTCATAATTTTGTCTCTCTTGATGTCCAGTACTTACTTTTTACTTACTCAGGGGCTTCATGGTAGCTATCTGACTTACTCTTTACTCCCTCAAAACTTCGGGTCGCCGTGTAATACTTACTCTTTACTTACTTATTCGCAAGATAAGCTGATATTACTTACTCTTTACTTACTTTTGCCTGCATAGTACTCAAGTAATACTTACTCATTTTCAAATATAATCCACGTCACTGCCATCTTTGGTAGTGTAGTCAACGACTCAAGTTTAACGATTTGCATCGTCGCAAGTATTTAAAGGCATTGTTTGCCTATGGCCTGTGTTATCTGCCTCCATAAACCATATATAAGTCATGGATATTGTCGGAGAACATTTTTTTTATGGTAGTTACTCCAGTAAAGAAGAGTTTACTTACTCAATACTTACTTTTTGATACTTTGCAGTTCGTCTTACTTACTCATTACTTACATTACACCGGGGAATGAGTGTTCGTACTTACTCTTTACTTACTTAAACATCAACCTTTTTAAAATTACTTACTCATTACTTACTCATACTCGCAGATGTGAGTACGAGTAAGTACAATACTCACTTACTCACTTTATGAAAAATTCGAGTAATGAGTAAAATTGAGAGCACTGCCTGTAACAAAACTAAAACTCCGGTTAGATAGTAGTGTCCTTACTTTAGCTACAGAATAAATGTAGTACGTTGTTGCCATAGCCAATGCAGAAATAGTTACCATGGCCGGGTAACCGATAATTGGCTCACGCATTTCCATGTTCATGTTCCAAGTATTTTTCCAACTATTCCTCCTTTCAGCAGTACTGGTCTTCAATTTACTAAATCACAATAACCTTACATAAGAACGGAGATTTGTTTTTAAAGACTCAAAAATACCTAAGAAATAAATCAAATTACATTTATCGTCTTTCTCAAAATATCGTCCGTCAAAATTCAGTATCTTCTTCCCGCTAAAAATTCCCAAGCAAAAATTAGTTTCTATTTAACTATTTTGAATAACAAAAAATTGTCCTCGAACTTTCTTAACTCCTCGTAAGATGATGAATGAGAAAAGTTAATACAGTATTAATTATCAAATGTGGATAAGAATGTATTGAACAGTTTTTCTGTTGATCCGTTTCAAAATTGATATAAATTAATGCGTACTTATGTACCTTATCGCAACGATAGTTTCCCTTTACCCCTTACTTTTGGGATCATGGGGATAAACAAATAGGATGGGACTGTATCAATAATCAATACTATATACTTCAAAACTTTTTCTATCAATCTGCTACTTACGTAATGGGTTTGGGTAAATTCAGTAGAAGCTAAAACTAAAAATAAATAAGTCAATAATAAATTGTTGAGCTTTGTTACAAGATGAAGCCAATTGATTGAGTTAATAATTACTCAATACTGAAAAATTGTTTCATTTAAATACGTACATTTTGTCAACAACAGAATAAGGAGTGCATTTTTCAAATGAATTACTATCTATTGTTATTATATTAAAAAAAACTTTAGTAAAAAAAATACTTACCCTGCAGGGTATAGACGTTTATTGACGGCACAGTGACTTGTAGACGAAAAAATCAAATTCTAACTGCAGCATCTTCCACACGCCACACAATTCAGACCCAGTCGGAATTACTGGAGCAAATTCCGGCTTCCTTGGACCTTGCACCGCACCATTCCATTTCATGCTGCATCACAGTCATACGGATGAGAGTAATATTAGCTATCACAACTCAGCTCACTGCAATGACGTGAATTATATTCGTTGTATTATGTTACATGAGTCGTTACATCACTCCGTAATTTTTGATTAAAAAAACAGTTAAACGTCACGTCACGAGCGCTCCGTTGAAGGTCAACTTTTTCTTTGAAAAAACAAATAATATCGTAAATAATTTCCCCCTTTGCTGGGAATCTCACAAATTCACAATAATTCCTGTGAGATTTAATGTCTACTCTACACGCAATCGCTCCCATCACATGTCTTTCATTCAAGCTCAAATCTGCTCACCATGGAATGCTTACACATATCGATTTCTTTCCTTCATCATGTAAGTAAGTATAGGTGCTTAAGCCGAATTTTGAGGCTGATACTATTTGTCATTCTATTTTAAATATATTCTGAAGTTGTTTCATCCTTTGAGAAATTTTAGAACCTGAGGAAGTACGATGTCATTTCATCTATTTTCATTTAAGTACTTATTTGCTCCCCTACTTTCTTCATATGCCATTTTAGGATTGAGCAGCGCAGGTTGTATTTTCATGTAGTGCAAGGATGTTAGCTAATCAATAAATACAGACATATTTTGTAAGTCTAATCCCGTTGCCCCGTAGAGTAACAATCCTTCAGATGTTCAGATACTGGAAGCAAAGTGGCAATGAACTCGAGCAATAATAGTATAATAGTAAGCTCGTGGGTTCTATTAGTGAACTTGAAAGAAAAAGAAGTATGGAAGGAAATCATTAAAAACAAACATGAATCGTTAAACCTTACATGCTCACTAAACTACTCACCGTTGAATTATAGTATTACTGGAATCTTAAATGAATGTAACTGCTTATGGAACCACATTAACTATCAAGAATGTTTGTACTATACTTATATAGCATTTTGTGCTGTGAAAGTGCTCATCATGGAGTTTTCTACGCCTCATACGTCTAGCCCATGAAGCACAAAAGTACATAAGGATAGATTCACATAGTAAAGGCCTCATCAAAGTAAAACCCCGCTTGTATTAGACAAATTGCATCTTATTCATAGATCAATATTTATTTATTATTTGTAGATAGACAACAGACTTGTTGTTCGAGAGGTTGCTATTTATAATAAAATGAATTCCACTGAAATAAATTTAAATGTGAAAAATAATTAGAATTATTTGTTTATTTGAAGATTAATTAATCCACGAAATGTCAACGAAGAGAGTGCTGTCTATTCAGAGTCACGTTGTATCTGGTTATGTGGGCAATAAAAGTGCTGTGTTCCCTTTACAGGTAAGTATTAGTGCCGATTAAAAATTGTTAATCTCAAAAATTATGAGGAATTAAATTAAATTGTTTGTTTGTTAGGTCCTTGGATATGAAGTAGACTTTATAAACTCAGTCCAGTTTTCCAATCATACCGGCTATGGTCAGTGGAAGGGGCAGGTACTTAACGATGTTGATTTGGGTGAGTGTTGAAGCCAAAAAGTAAGCCTGGAAGTAATTATTATTATTTACAAGTGGGGCATTTATGATTTTATTTTTTGATTTGTCCAGATGACCTCTTCCAAGGCTTAAAGATGAACAACCTTACTGTGTATGACAGTCTTCTGACGGGTTATGTGGGCTCGGAAAGTTTTCTTCGGAAAATATGTCAAGTTGTGAAAGACATCAAGTTCAACAACCCAAACTGCGTATACTGTTAGTTTATATATAACTATTTATTACTGCTGAAACTATAGTCACGGTCACGGTGTATTTTCATTGAAATTGATAATTTTCAGTGTGCGACCCCGTCCTAGGTGATGACGGCCACTTCTATGTACCACCTTCTTTGGTTCCCATTTATGTCAACGAAGTATTGCCTCTTGCGGATATTATTACACCAAATACTTTTGAGATTCAGTAAGTGATGTAACACATCGTAACTTATAATTTTTCACATTCAGTGCAAGTGTCAATAATATGGATTTCTAATGTTCTTTCAGGAATTTATCTGGCATGACGGTTAGGACGGAATCCGACGTCTTGGAAGCAACTCAAATTCTGCATGATAAAGGGGTGGCAACCGTGGTTCTTTCCAGCCTTGATTTTGCGAAAGAGATTGCAACCTATGTCTCCCACCGAAAAGGTACCTGTAGACGGGTAAACCTCAGGAAAAATTGTTAGTTCGATTTTTAGGCCCTAAAAGGTCTTCTTGTTGTTCTAACAGGTTGTGGCCGGCAAGTTTGGAAAGTTATTACCCCCAAAATCTCTGGGAAATTCACTGGCTCGGGAGATTTATTCTCTGCTTTGTTTTTGGGCTGGTACTCCAAAATGAATCAGGATCTACCCAAAGCACTCACAGCAACTTTAACCTCAATGGGAAAAGTTCTTCAACGAACATATGAGTACTCCAAGATCGTACCATCAACATCGAAAGCCCCCACGGAACTGCAACTTGTTCAAAGCCTGGATGATATTCGATCTCCATGTGTCAATTTAGAAGCAGTCACAGTTCCAGTAAATTAATAATTAGTTCCATGTTCATCTTCAGAAAAATAGTCGACATTTACCAGCCCCTACCTTGGGGTGGTTGTAATATGGTACCTCAAGCTAGTTGGTTGAAGTCTCTGTAATTGTTGCTTGACAGATTCGTTCGGCGTGTTTAAAATAATCACTGTCTACTGAACAAGATGTAATAATTATATTATTATTACAGAAAAGCACGTTTTTGTGATTGCTGGCATGATAATATCTGTATTGTACAATAATTCTTATAGTAGTAGCTTAAAACTGGGGGTCAAATGTCCTTGAAGACTATCAATGTGATCAGGTGACCGAAAATTGCAATTATGTCTTCCAGATGCAGGTGTGCATCACATCAGATGCTATGTTTGTTTAATATTAAATATATTTTCATTTAGTGCAAGGATGCTAGCTAATTAATAAATAGACATATTGATTTGTTTCCTTCAACATGTATATCTGTAGGTGCCTATGCCGAATTTTGTGATTCTATTTTAAATATTTTCTGAAGTTGTTTCATCCTTTGAGAAATTTTAAGACCTGAGGAAGTACGATGTCATTTCATTTATTTTCATTTAAGTACTTATTTGTTCCCCTACTTTCTTCATATGCCATTTTAGGATTGAACAGCGCAGGTTGTATTTTCATGTAGTGCAAGGATGTTAGCTAATCAATAAATACAGACATATTTTGTAAGTCTAATCCCGTTGCCCCGTAGAGTAACAATCCTTCAGATACTGGAAGCAAAGTGACAATGAACTCGAGCAATAATAGTATAATAGTAAGCTCGTGGGTTCTACTAGTGAACCTGAAAGAAAAAGAAGTATGGAAGGAAATCATTAAAAACAAACATGAATCGTTAAACCTTACATGCTCACTAAACTACTCACCGTTGAATTATAGTATTACTGGAATCTTAAATGAATGTAACTGCTTATGGAACCACATTAACTATCAAGAATGTTTGTACTATACTTATATAGCATTTTGAGCTGTGAAAGTGTTCATTATGGAGTTTTCTACGCCTCATACGTCTAGCCCATGAAGCACAAAAGTACATAAAGATTGATTCACATAGTAAAGGCCTCATCAAAGTAAAACCCCGCTTGCACAAGGCAAATTGCATCTGATTCATAGATCAGTAACGTGTATGCACATAATAATTCAGGGTTTCAGTCCAAAGGCTAAATAAAATAAAGTAAATAGTGTTACGTTTTTTTCTCTCTCACAAAAACGGGAGAAAGTGTAAAAAAAATTTTAAATCGATTTTACACAAACTGCAGTAAATTGTATTCGGTGACTATTCTGCATGAGCATTCCTCTAACAATGTTCCTCAGATGAGATGCGGAGAATAGCTAGCTTCCAATGTAGTAAAGAAGAGCTATTAACCTATTTATAATACTCCCTGACGCTTTTTTTTACTCGGAGCAGTGAATATGTGCAACACATTCTCTGTCCCGTTTACAAACATTCTTGCATAATTTGTACCCTGAAAACAAAACCAGCCATAAAATAGACACCTGGGGATTGGGATGCGATTGCAAATTCCACGGGAGGGAATGACTTCATAGATTAAAATTTCACAAGGATTATTTATTATTAATTTACTAACTACAACCGGCATAATTTTATCAGCTAGCGTTCTACTTTCAAGTTCCATAGTTTACCCAAATTAAATCAAAATAAACTGATGAAGGTTCTCTCCTCTCCTGGAAATCATCTACTTTAGTATTACTACCGGTGCAGTTTAAGCCAATTAAAATGCAGTAGAAAGCTACATAGTATTTACAGAGTCATGCTTCAAAATCAAAAATAATTAGAAAAATCCCATTCATGGTTGAATTTTAAACGCAGTCAAGTCTCCCCCCTGCAATATTCCTACTCGTTATTATTACAAACGAGAGATCCATTTAAGTACCTTTCATATTTAAAGTGAGTTTGAGTGCTTCAAGATATGAAACATATTATATTATTAATTAGTAATGATTTTAACAGGATGAGAATAAAGATAGCTCCCATTAGTCACACTTATTACCCAATCATGAACAGTTTTTGTACATAATAGATAGCAAGAACAAGAAGAAACCAACAAAATCTCACCAATTGGCGGTTTCATCCACATTTCCAATTTTTCCACCGCGAACGAACGTCGCATGCAATACATAAGTATGTATCTCATATGTCCATCGTTTCATATCACAGTCCACTCTACGACTCTACTCTGACGCTCTGATCGATCCTATGCACGTACATATTGTACATGTAACTATATACACGCAAGCTCTGTAACGTACAAGCAAATACTCAGGGGTTAGTTACATATAAACTCAAGGTCTGTATACAAACGCTTGAGCGTGCTTGAATGAAAAACCATATTACGGGAAGCGGCACATACTAGGAACTAATGACTTGGGGATAGTTTCTTTCAAATTCTGAGACCTGAGGTCCTCTTAAAGCTGGAAGTGGCGCCAGTGTTCATAACAAGACTTGGACAAGACCCCAAAAACAACCACAACGCATACCGACTCTTTTATTTTTCTTCGAATATACAAATATGTACAACCTTAAACCCGACGTCTCAGCCCTATAAAGTCTCTCTATATACTCCGAAAGTTCAAAAAGCTCGAGAAGTCCGCCAGTGGGGAAAAAGAATATTTAGAGACGAGAGCTGAAAGAATAATTCTACAGTGAAACCACATTTTGGATTTTCAAAGGTGTCAACAATAACTGTCGTAGAGTCCCAGTCAACTCACGTGAGGAGGTTCATCTCATCTGTACTAAGGTACGTCCGTGTCACATTTATATATTCGAAATAATTTCTTTAAATCAAAGCAGGGTTTCAGTCTCGGTCATATACGAATTACAGTACAATGTGTACGAATGATTAAATAAGAAGCATTTGAACCTCTGTGTTTGAATTGCACGTCTTCAGACAATGCTCTGTAATTTGTAGATCCTCCATCATCTTAATCGGACTGACAATGTGATCTTCTAACTTCCGGTTCCAAAGTATCTATTTATAAGTTCCTTGGGCTCATGTTTTTGGGATATTTCCTGAATGTTGTATGCATTTGGATAGAGGGATCATATTGCAGGGGTTATGGTGATTGTGTTAGTTTTTGCTTAATTTGAAATAATGAGTGTTGGATCGGACGTGATCGTGAGGCTATTACATAATTAAAGTGTACTGATCCGTAGTGCAGGAGTGACTTATTTCCAGTAAGTATTGTAGGTTATCTTTCAGAGATTTGATTCCAAGGTCGTATGTGATTTAGTGATGCATTGTGCCCTCGTTAGAGTCAGGAAGTAAATTGTCTTGACAGTTGGGAGGTATTTTGTCGTTGAAACTCGGAAATGATATTGGGATAGAAAAAATGTGGCTCCAAACTCCAATGTGCTGGCTTTGAGTTTTGCTATTCGAAAGGTGATTCAATTGGCGCCATAGACTAGGGGCCCATATACGGTTTCTGTTTGCAGTGACAGTGACTGTGTGAACTGTGAACGTAAAAAAAAGGGTAATTCATGTTGGACTTCTGCTGAGGAACTATTTGCTGGTACTGGTACATTGTACGTACTTTTTATGTACTCCTTTACGATATTCTGGGACTAAATAAAAAAGAAGGTCCTCAGAGTTGTCTGTGTTATAGGTGAGGACTCTCTCATTTGACTCTCATATGGAAAAGTTCATTGACTGAAGAGTTCTATTGACACGTATTGCATTGGTTTGTGTAATTAGAATAACATAGTTGGTGAATCCGTCAAAAATTAAGGAGTTGGAACTTTTAGGTTGGAAGTGAAATCGTTAAAGACGAATATGAAATAATTGTTTGGAAAGAATTCCGTAAACTTAGTGTGGTCTGGATTTTTGCCACGTTACCTTCCGTTCTTTGAGTTGTTTTGGGAAACTTGTGATAATTACGGATTCCCGGTATTAGCTGTGTCGTAACTGTGGAGTATCTTTCTTTTTCTGCTGACTGAGTCAAGTAAGGGTCTTAACTGTACTTTGAGATGTGAATTTGACATTTTGGGAAGGCATGGTAGGATGGGAATTGTTGAGTATTTTTTTGTTGGATTTAATTGACTTTTGTCCTGGATAATATTTGAGAGTGGGTAGAGGGATAAGAGGTTTTGATTGATTTGGTTAAAATTGTTGTGTGTTGAAAAAAAATTATGTATTATTGGGGTGCTTATGTCATCGGGGGACTTTGAAGTATACTTCAGTTTACTCAGTTTTTATGAACATTGAATTAGGTAGTAGGATGGTTTGGTTTTTTTTAAGTATACTTTTTAAGAAAGAAAGGAAGTAAGTTGTAAATAGTTGTGGATGAGTAGGTTCTTTGATTGAAGGATGTACAGGCAGTAAGTGATAGTTTCGTTTGTAAAAACAAATTCTAGAAGAGTACGTGAAGACAATGGCAAATTTCGGATCTAGAAACGATGAGAGTCAAGGATACTACACCGGTGATACATGGTCCGGTGGGGGAGCTCAGAGCGACTTCTCATATCCGTTTGCTGGTCCACATCAGACACAGCAGTTTGGCTCTTTTGATTACAACAACCCGCAGGCCAGTCAAACGTCAAGTTTCTACAACCCTAGCAATACGTCTGCTCCTCAGTACTTCGTTCCGCAAGCTACCCCTATGGATGCTAACACCGGGGAGAGTGGATTCGATAATTTCGAGGATGAGCCTCCGTTGTTGGAAGAATTAGGAATCAATCCATATCATATTATGGAGAAAACACTAGCTGTGCTGAATCCACTGAGAACCACGGATGCACTTATCTTGCAAGATACGGACATTGTCGGTCCCGTTGTCTTCTGTGTTATGTTTGGCTTTATTCTACTGTTCTCCGGCAAAGTTCACTTTGGTTACATCTACGGAATTGGAGTGATGGGCTGCATTGCAATGTATTTTCTACTGAATATGATGAGTGTGTCGGCAGTTTCCTTGGGAGTTACGGTCACAGTGTTGGGATATTGTCTTCTCCCCATGGTTGGCTTGGCTGGATTCAATCTGTTGTTTTCTCTCCAGGGTCTGGTAGGAACTGTGCTAACAGTAATAGCTGTACTTTGGTGTAGCCTGTCGGCGTCAAAACTTTTTGTAACAGCTCTGGGCTTGCAGAAGCAGCAGCCTTTAGTGGCTTACCCTTGTGCCCTGGTGTATGGTGTCTTCGCTCTGTTAGCTGTTTTTTAGTCTGAGATTATCCTGATCCAAAGATGAGGACTGCATATAACTTCAATGTAAGGTTAAGATCGTAATGCTGTCCTGACTCCAAACGAACACGGTTAAAAAAATGGAATATAGATTCGCAAAATTGGTCAATAATATCATTTACAAGTGATTTTGTTGGACATCCGATAACTCTTGCTATGCCTGTTAAACTATTACCCTGTATATCTAATACGTTGTTATACTTGCTAATCTTTAAAAAATGAATAAAAATTGGTACTGTTTCAGAACACAATAGCGTAAGTTCTTTGACGAATTACAGTCATATTATTTCCTGTCAGTGCACGTGAAGATATCAAAAGTTTGATGTCCTAAGTAGGACGATTCATTTAAGCGAGGAAAGTTAGTGTGTCACTTTGCACATAGGTAGGTGCAATAACTTCACTCGGTAACTCATTACCTATTAGCCATAATAATTACTATTATCCTTTGGAAGACTATACGTAGCATTAGACTCAGAAGCAGGAAACGTCAGCGCATTGTCTTTTTGATGGATGCACTAGGGATAAATAGCCGTACGAATCGGTTAATACAGTTAATCGCTTGAACTAAGGTTGCGTGTCGATTGTAGGTGTACGTGGTTAAAATAGGTTTACTTGAATCAGTTTTAACATGTCTGGTATTTGCAGCAGAATGAAATACCTGAATCCCAATACGGATGGAGCTCGCAGATCCCAGCGGATACAGCGACAGCAAGACGTATCCGATGATCCGGAAGAATCCGACGATGTAAGTTTTTGGTTGGATAATATTGGCTGTGTTATTTGTTTTTGTTGCTATTACAATGATTTTTACAACAAAAAAACAGGAAGGTAGTTCCGAAGGTGACAGCAGTGAGGATGAAGGTGGGCAAGGTAACGATAACGGTCAAGAAGAAGATGGAAGTGAGGCAGAGGCAGAAGATGGTGAACAAAATGATGAAGAAGAGGAAGAAGAAGAAGCCGGGGATGACGACGGTGACGGCCAGGATGATGCGGTTTCAAGTGAGAAGAATGGAGAAAAGGCTAAGGGTGGAGGAGACAGTACTTCTAGTACGCCTAGTAAAGGCGCAAAACCTTCCCCATCCAAAACCGACACCTCAAAATCATCTATCGTGTCAGGTTTAAACTACACAGTGGATGAGATGGTTCAAAATACCATAATGTATTTATTATTGCAACATAATAAGAAGACTCCCATTAAGAGGCTTGACATTACCAAAAATGCCATGAATAATCAGTCGAAATCTTTTGCTGAAGTAATGGATAAAATTAAGGTTATTTTTGAAGAGGTAAGTATCGTGCGACTTTAGCGGTCAGTGCACATCAAAATTTAATTTAATTGGATTTCATATATGGTTTTTAATGTTGTCTTGGGTCTTTTGTCCCAACAGAGATTTGGTATTGAATTAGTCGGAGTTGAACCAAAAGCCCGGACTGGTGGTTATGTTAGTTACATTCTTGTAAGCAATTTTCAGATGTCTGCCACCCAGAGTGCTATTAATGTTACACCAGAGCAGGAAATGAAAAGGGCGATTCTACTTATCCTGTTGGCTCTGGCCTTCATGCTTAATCGCCCAATAGACGAAGGTTAGTTTCCAAATGTATCCGTTCCCGATTTGGTTGTATAGCAGTTCGCTGACAACTTTTTAATCAGTTTGATCAGTCTTAGTGATGACAAGTCAAAAATGAAAAAACAATGATTACCTTTAAATCTCATTAGTTTAAGTCTGACGAGAGTTAATTAAATTATTTTTACTTAGTAATTGAAATGGGTTGTTGATGTGTATGTATTACGTGATTCGTGTGAATATTTTCCAGAAATGACGTGGAGAGTGTTGGAGGGACTCCAGTTGACGAGCGTTTGTAAGAAAAAAGATGACTTGAAAAGATTTTTGAAGCAAGTAAGTCAACTGGTTTTCCTCATAGTCATAACCACTGTAACTAGATAGACTTTGTTAAGCATATGCATTCATATATGTGCATATCTACTGGAAGCTTAATACGTTTATTGTATAATATGGTTAGGAATATGTATCAACATTGTTTTTAAAAGCCGAGGAAAACAAAGAAACAGATACGATTCAGTACCGCTATGATTGGGGATTGAGAGCAAAAAAGGAGTTCAGTAGATACTGGGTTTTAAAGTTTGTCACCAAGGTAAATACATTATACGTTTGGAAAATTCATTGGAAATGTATAATCGTTTTAGTATTCATTGTCAGTTGGTCATTCATTGCATAATTTTACAATGGGACTTTATTATCACAGCTATTTCCTGAAAAGAAACCGTATGACTTCACTGTTCAATATAATATCGTTATGGGCGAAGAGAAAGAAATCGTCGAAGCTGACAGGGCTGAGATGGAAGCTAACGATCTAGACGATGACGATGAGGAGGATGCAACATTACAAAAAGTTTCATACTCCCATGATGGATCTAGCGTTGTAGAGTTAAGGGGCGGTGGTCTAAAATCTCCTTCTCGCTTGATGGACTCGTTGTCTTTGCAGAATTCGGCACCGGGGTCGCCGTCTGTTCCTGAAGACCCTGGGATGGCGGATATTGGTGAAGGAAATGAAGATGCTGCTGGAATGGATTTAGAAGGTGGTGAAGAAGAGCCGGCTGAATATGAGGATCAGGAAGCGCAAAGTGGCTCCGAAAGTGAATCGGGTAGTGGCAGCGGAAGTGGGAGCGGTAGTGACGATGCCACTCGAGGATCCGAGAGAAGTGATAGCAGAAGCAGCCGTTCCAGCAGTGATTCGGATTCTGATTAGTATAGGTCGACTTCATGTCGATCATTTTTTATTACATTGCAATATTACTGTTAGTTGTCAAAAATCAAGGAAATTTACTGCTATGAAAATGGTTGATTCGTTGCAAATACTTCTGATGAATTTTACGAATATCATGTGACTCACTACCTGTTGTTTGTTCAAGTTTTAGCCAGGAACTCTACTCTTACTTATTATAACAACTCTATTGTGCAGCCTGTTTTATGTATTACTAAGTATAGCTACTTTCACTTTGGAGGGTTGTGTGAACAATGAAAGCTTAGAGAGAAGTACAACTTCATCATCGGATGGAATCCTGGTGGTAACAGGATCATTCTATGAGGGTTTCGAAATTTGCGATATAAAAATACCGCCTTCCTATGAAATTATATGTAGTTTTAGTTGCTTCACTATGAAATTGCATCTAACTTGTTTACTGTCTGTACATGCAGTGTGCACAAGTTTTAATAGTTGTTTATCAAAGCCAATGATACTTAAACATATAATTCCAGAAACACCCATGGAAATATTGGGAGTATGGTTTAAGAATAACCACAGAAGATAATCTTATAATTATTTGCTCCTTTACAATGCATTGTAAGTATGTAAAATAATTCTCCTGCATGCGTACATTGTTGGGCACTATTTTCAATGGATTAGCTTTATCGGTTCCGTACGTGAATATTTTTTGAAATTCGTAGATGTACAGCAAAGTATTGAGAACACGATTTTTAAAATAGTGCTGCATTAAAATAATTAATTACGCCAATACCTTTAGTGTAGGCCCCAGAATATTTAATTACTTTTAAATAGTAACCATGTAATAGAATATTTATTTAATTATACGTTACATCTGCACATCATGTGTCCTTTTATTGATATTTCAAAGGCATAGGTTATGATATGATATGACCTTTATAAATAGTAAAAAAATTAAAACAAAGATACAAAAATCGCCTTCCTATGATTTTCTACGTGGTTGGGGTAACCATTTGGAAACAGTCCATTTAAAATATGGTTCATTAAATCGGAAGGCATGCTTGCAAACATTTTAGCATCAAAATCATGAGCAAATACAAATAAATAATTCAGCTAATGCTAGAGGGTTGCGATGAGGTCATGGAATGAACTTTTATCATTAAATATCCTTACTTGACCAAAGTTAGGAAGATGGTGCTGTAGAAGTGTAAAGTGTAACTGGAATAAAACTAGTAAACACAAGAGAGCTTGTAACAGCTGGACGGAGTAAGGAAGGAATTGGCAACAACAGATCCACGGTTGTCGTGGAAGAAATGGCTTATCGTAATCCAATACAATGTAACTTGTCTAACTGGCGAAAATGTGGCGAAAAATTACGACTGCAGTTACAAGAGATAGCAACCAGGTAGCCTTCAAGTTTCCAGCTCCCATCTAAACAATTTAAGAAAGTTACAACTAAATACTATAATACATGTAATAGTAACATTACATTATAAAATTTCCTTCTCTGGTGGACTTACAATGATGTAATAATTGCAGCGATCTCCTTGACAACACTCTCCACATTTCCAATCCTCATACCAAATTCTCTGACACGAGGAGGTAAACCTGTTCACATACTCTTCACAATCTTCTTTTTTAGCACATTTTTTAGTGACATAGTACTGTTTCTCGGCTCCTTGTGACCAGTACGGTGTGCCTACAAATTGAGATTATTTTTAGTACCAAAGTATCAACACAAATTCAATGAAATATCCCAAGCCTCAACGAGGTATTCCGCATTCAGAAGCTTCCGTAGCTTCATGTAACAACAACGATAGTAAGAATCTGTCAAATAAAAATAAAAGTAAATAATCAGATTTCTTACTTCCCCATCGTATCTCCGACTGGCACGCATTCTCGTCACTTTCACAGGTTTTGGTAGTTGTCAAGCATTTCTCTGCGTTTCCTTCTTGCCTCGAACAAACATAGCATTCCAAAGAGCGAACCTCGTCTGAAAAGTAAATTATTCATTCAAATTACACTTCAAACCTTACTAAATGTTACATATGCAAATCATTGCCCTTTCAAACAAATTACTCTGATTTTTATGAGAATCGTAACTACACTATTTCACTAGAACTTCAACCTCCTTTACCATCTATCTACACGAGGTGACATCTTTATCCACATCATTATATTTTATTGCTTTCCCCTTCAAGTATACAGGGTTATACTAAACTAACGGACGGGCCGGCGACCGGACAATCAAATCAAGGCTTAAACCAAGGGGGCCAGGACCGGACAAGTATTTGAAGGGACTAGACGTCTCAAAGGTTATAGGAAGCGTCCGGACAGAACAATATCTTCCCCCAAGACACCACTTGGCAGAGCACGTTCTTACCGGACAAAATTTTTCGTCCCGTCCCATCAAAAACATGTCCCGTTGTCCCATCCAGTCCTTCAGTTTAGTTCTTGGTTTGATTGCCCCGTCCCGACCCCTCGTTTCGTATCCCCTAATCACACATTCTTCTTTCTTTTACAAAATCAAATCAAAGCCTAATAGCACAATATACCAAATTCCTACTAAATCTATACAAAAAAAAATTCTAGACAAATTACGAAACAATCTTCGCTTCCACAATTGTGCAAATGTCTAAGTAAACTTAGAATATTTAAAATTAAAAAGTATAAATAAAAAACTATATATACGTCCCAGTTTGCACAGACCTATGGTACTGAACTATATATTCTGTAGCAGCCGTTCCGTACTCCAAGTAATTCAAATACATTACAAACAATTTCCGAAGATAAAATCACGCATGCTTTCAACGTTCCAACTTACCAAAAAATATAGTAGCTATGATTGCTAGAAGAAGTGTCCCAGCGATTAGAGCGGATCTCATTTTATCTGGAGCTGATTGTCAGACGTATCACTCAATAATAGATTAAATTTTGTATTAACCCCGTCTGTACAACCTATACAGTATAACCATAACTTGGTCACTCGAATTACATAATCTTATCTTTGTTATTTAAAAATATTATTATTCTGTGGATTTGATTGAGGACGGTTAAAACCCTAGTAAATAGTTTCCGTATCTGGAGTTTGAGTTTGAAGGAAATTCCGAGTGGGCTCGGTTCTTTTTCTTTCAATATCACATCACATCATCCGCGCCCATGTAGTCATAGAATTTACTATTGTTTATATACATACGTACATAAGTACCTGAGGATGATGAGAAGGAGTATGAGAGGAGACGTTGATTAAACAATCCTCATTGGACCCTTTGGGTTTGTATACTTTTGCAGTGTATACCTCACCCTTTCTACAATGCTAGATGGCATTGAGCAGCTTCCTGTCTGTAATTTAACTTTCAACGCCCGTTATTTACTACTACTATGGGGGATGGGGTTACATGAGCAATAAAAATATTTTACATTACAATTCGAAAGTTCGACAGTTCCTTACATTTGATTATTAAGTAGTTCGATGGAAATAATTTTATTGGCATAGTCATACTAATGAAACCCGACCTGAAATTCAATAACACACGTCTCATGCTCGAATTCTATACGAGACTACGACACCTGTTGTGTAGACGATTGATTGCTTGTCATTTCTATACATTCTGTGAATTGTCGTCAATTTCGGGCATTTACAATTTCCTGAATAGTTTGTAATAGAAGTTGATTTTATTCTAAATTCTTGAATTCATTTACAAATCTTGTCCAGCATTTGAGGAATTGGTAATATTTAGTTATTTCCCATTTTACTTGGAGAGCCGTTGATAGGAGTTACCACTGTGGAAAAAGTAGCCGTATTGAAGGACTTGGGATGAATTGAAGTGTTAATGAGAAACGGATGGCAATGTGTGCAATGTATGAATACTATTGCATAAAAGGGATTAGTTGTCTTTCAGTTATTGCTGAATAATTGTGTTTATGCCTGATGTAATTTAAAGGAGCTGGTTAAATGAGGTAGTTTACCCATTTGCAATTACAAAACAAAAGATTTTCCAGGAATAGCTTTTGTAATGAAGTACAGATAGGCTCATACCTTTCTCTACACAAAATACTGAATTAGATAAAAGGAATGTTATGAAGGAGTGTTGAAGTAAGTAAACAGTACAGATATTTTGCTCGAGCTTGTGCGTAATGACATGCAAACTTCATTGTAACAATAAGGGCAACTTGTACTTTAAGTAAGTTAGTAGGTTCTACTAGTCAGGAAGCCAATGCATGGATTGTCTGCAATAAACCCTGTCAGAGTAATTAGCTTTAAAGGGGTCTCGACCAAATATATTCCTAAATTAGTAGTTAAAGAATCTAGTGATCGTAGCTCGTAGTAATATCGGTGTAAACCTGAACAAGTACCAATTGCTAGGTATTTTATAATAATATTTAATAATTTAGTTAATGTTGTTTCTTCACCTTTGCTGGAATCTTCCTCACACTTAAAATGAATTTAAGCTCTGATAGAAGTTAGTACTCTTCCGAATTTAGGATTCCTCCAAAACATATAATTCTTAAACGTTTAACTTTCCCCAACGATGGTTGTACAGATACACCTATGAAATTTTCGAGATGTTATCTAAATTTGAGGGTTGGAAGTTGAATAAAAGATTCACTAATTAAATCTTTTGAGTCTTGCAAACCATAACTTATTGTTGTTTTGAGGAGGCTTGCACATGGCTTTTAAATTTTGTGTTCGCATTTACTTTTGAATAAAATTTGAAATACAAAAATTTGTAATACTTAATAAGTATACTCACTATTAGTAATCATAAATGAATGTACACAATACGCATGCAGGACCAGGCTAGATAGTTGGGGTAAATGAAAAAATTGGAGTGACAAATTATTGCACTCATGCCGTTGCCTTAGAATCAAAAATAACTATTGTTGTGACAGGAGCGATTATTTCACTGGTACTTCTACTAGGAAAGGCATAGTGCGGATATAGTGATGGAAAAATTCTAATGACAACTTTTGTTTTACTACAAGAATTACTTTGATATGAATTTACCGGGGCATCTGTATGAACGCGACCTGTTCCCACTACAAGTATGGATAGAAATTAAGATTTAAAGGTCGATAACTATCTGTAAAGTTCTGGTTGGAAATCTAACTGTTCCGCACATAAACCACATCTGTGTTCACTTCTCATGTTGTCATCCTTCCGCGTGTAAATACTTTCGGCAACTGAAGGACCAGGTGCTAGTAATAAAGTAATACCTTTTTTAAGAGCTTCGTAGTATTTTACACGAACGATTTTGATGCATCATCTAGTTTCCGTTGTTGCAATTCAGTGTCAAAAAACTAAAATTTTTTTCTTTCTTTACTTGCTTCAAGTTCAACCCTGTCATGTAAATAAGGGTGTTAAATCTGGAAGTTGCACGCTTGCTTTTACAACCGTCTAGTACGTACACACACTTCTAGTAACATTAAGACTATTTCTACATTGAAGCTTCTAAATTGCTTCATGTACATACTTAGCAGCTGCATGAGGAAAGAAACAAGCCTTCAGCATAGGAGTATTAATATGCAAAATTTAATAACCAAAGATAAATGAAGCTTGACCTGAACGGCTAACGGCATGTTGTAAGATTCCAATAACTTTTTTTTTACAGACATTCATTTACATATTGTGTGACACATGGAATCACAAGGAATTGGCAGTGTCATATTCCAAAGTAATTATTAGAATAAAATATTTAGGAATAACTCTGTATCGGTTGAATGCAATGCGTGATAATGCGTGTAAGTACACCTGCATCACTGACTTCTCAATACTTGCATTCAGTTTAAATGAATCGGACAACATGTTTCTGAAAATTATGCCGAGCAGAAATCAGGCGCATCACCGTTATACCCCCCTCAATTTAACTATCAGCTGAAGTTTGAAAGCAAATTTATCTGTAAAAAACAGGTGTACCATGAAATTCCTTGCTGATAACTTCATATGCGTCCCTGTGTGAAGGTTGTGTAAAAGTCCAAAATATTTCCTGTTTTTTCCACTTGCTTATAAAGAAGTGTAAAACTGGGCTTCTCAGGGGTTTCATACTATTATTCTGATACAAATAATTATTGTGTGTTACTTTTGTTTGACAACACTGACGGTAGTTATGGTATCTCCTTATCAATGGAACGTACACATCGATTACATATAAAATTGTACTCCAGTATACTTAATGATGCATAGTTATGTAATTATTTTATAGGTATAATTATTTCATAGAATTACATATTGGTATTTGATTAAACTTTGGTATATGCATATGCTACACCTGACAGGTGTGTGTGTCGATTGTTGATTTGGATTCTTTGTGCTTTTGTTCATTTGATTTCTTCATCTTGTTTTTTAACTGGATTTTATCGATGATATAATGCATACAAGTTTGTTGTGCAAAACCAATAGAAGAGCTTCAGCTAACCTTTTGCCGCACACATTTGTAACTTGTGCTGTACTCTCTATACATATGAATGTAGGGAAACTTTTGCGATGATGGGTAAGTTTGGGTATAAAAAGTTACGGAAGGTATATTTACAGTCGGAAAAATATGGTTGGATTCGCTCGAATTGGTTTTCGTGTGCTTCATGATGAGATGACGACAAAGAGAAACCAACTCAAGCAAGAGACCAAAACGACTTTTTACTAAACACGCTATTATAATTTTGCCCAGCTTCAGTTTCAACTCATCGTTTCGTGATCCCATAAAGCTATCTTTTTCACCAGAAATGAACCAAATGTGTTGCCTTCGTGTACATACTTGAAATGTTTGCTTGCGGATATACTGCACATCATGACTACTGTATGACCATGTATATACACACATACATACGCATCCATACTTTAATTCATTTGGTGAGTATACAAGCTCGTAAATATATATGTTTTTAGTCGGCCTATCTGTAGTGTTCAATTGTGCAATCAGTATTTATGTACCTATGTATCTATACTGGGGCAGTGACGACTCAACAATATACATATACCCAGTAAACATAACCAGAAAGGGCTAGTGTATAATATAAGAGGAAGGGAAGTGAAAATTCCACGAATACCTTCACGGAGATTCATTAAAAAAAACGTTTGCAAGTAAATGGAAATGTCAAGAAAGCATGGTAATTTAAGCAAAGCTTAACTGACAATGAATCCATAAATCGGAAAGTAACGTAACTCAAACGCAAGTAACCATGCAAGGTTTCAATGCGTACCTTCAATCTTTTATTACAGTGAAATTTGAACTTGACATTTTTACTTAGCATCTGCTTGACTTTGACATCTTGACTTAACAGTGTTTTTGTGACTTTATTTTCTGTCGCATCTTTCCGCATTATCTATTGGTACCATCAACAGTAAGATGTAGTAATATGATTACACATTCAAATGTCCTACCGTATCGGCCAACCATGAAGTATCCACAATCCCCAGCTCATGGTCAATGTGCGTCTGTCAAGGAAAATAATTATGTAAGTCAATAGGCAAGCACTCAGGTCTAAACCCGTATATATGCAGACGAATTACACACATTCAACGAACACGTTAACCTATCGAATTTGACGCTCTTTTCGGTAAAGTCAACAACTGTTGATAATTCTGTGTGCGTATACATAAATTCTCAACACATTTCCAAGAAGGAATGTTCAACACCGAAAAATTACACGCAGTGTTGCTGCTTTACTTGTTAAAAACTGCAATACAGGAAAACGCTTCAATTTTAGGGGTATCTTAAACTTTGTAGTTGGAAATACAAATTCGTGCTCTTCAGTATATAACCCACAAAAATTTCTGACACCCAAATTAGCGTTTGTATTTGAAGGTAGACTGTATAGTACCAACGAAGGGAAGAGAGGAACTTTAGATCAGCTTGTGCGAATGAACTTATGCCTAAGTTGATTAAGAAGGCGGCGACATGCATGTCTGTCTTGAAGCATCCTTACAAAAAAAAATTGAGACATTTCTGTAACGGAAGTATTTGCGGCAAAAAAACCAAAGACACGATTTGTTTAACTTTTTTTTGCATGTGCACATATCTAGGGAAGGTCACGTGCAGTGATTTTAGTCAAGTACGGATGTTAACTGCAGTGTGAGTGAGCATGCAGTCATTTTTAATTTAAGTATATACTACCTACATGTGCTACCCCGAACGGAAGAAGCTTGTTGAAGATTGAGTAAATTAGGTTGAAAACCTTGATTACAAATTATTTTGTTTGACTTGACATTTTTCCGTTCGGGACAAGTTTTTATTAATAAAAACGTCTCCACTTCATGACATTTACACAAAAAAGGGTTTGGAACGATAGCGTTTTGCATGTTACTACTGAAAGGCTTTCCCTATTTGGCATCCTAGATACTTTTTCAAGGGTTTACGAGCTTTTCATAAGTTTCTCGAAGCGATTCAGGTGTTAGGTAAATCCTGTAGGTTCCGGGATTTAATAAGTTAATGTGTTGAATTTTATGTCATGAAATTAATTGAAAAATTTCAAAATATGGCAATAATTTTGAAATTTAATTGTGTAAATATTCCGCCTAAAGCAAGCCTTTCATTTGTGTTTGTAAAGAGAATGTAAAAGTAACATTGAGAGATTGTAATTATTACATGAGGTTGTTCTGTATAAAGTCTACCCAGTAGTGTGTCTTATGCACTACGACGATTTTCAAATACACACTTCTTCTGCATTATGGTTGATCATGCCAACAAAGATCTATATGTATCTTCATTGGAGGCTGTACGCAAATTTGGTGTGGATCATTACTTCGTTGAATCCGTTTGTTAGAATTGGAAATTTCATTAGCTTTAAAAACATGAACCGTTATTAGCTTTTGTGACGTGAGATCTACGCTGTAAACCTTGATGCAGAATAAGATCACTGGGAGCTTCCATTTTATGACAACTTTACAGCAATAATATTTTATATTTTGACAACTGCAGAATCTAAATATTTAAGTCAAACCTTAGTGACAAGAAAGTAAGATTTCTTGACAAGAAAAAGAGACTTCGGCTGAGTAAAATAATTATTGTTTTAATGGAAAGTCCTTGATTCAGATTCAGAGTATATACTTACGTTGGGTTGACATTTGAAATACGTAAATTATGTGATTATCATTTTGCTGTTTGCCTCTTTTCACGATTTGTGGGTTACTGTAATTGAAGCAGGTGGAATTGCTCAAGGAATTCAAAGAGACTAGGTATCCGCATCCTTTAAAATACAGTTCTTGTTTCCCTCTGCACGCTTAGGTTTGGTTTGATTATTTAATTTGAGGAGCAGTAAAACTTTGCTGGGATTTAAGGTAAAGAAACCATCCATTTATAGCGGGATTCGCGACACAACTCGATTGCATCTCCTCCGTGACGCATCTCATCTCAACCCTTGTCTTCCCACTGTAGGTATTTACACTTGGAAACGTTGGCTGTTGCTTTGACACTTTGGGGCAAAACTCTACCATACATTTCAAGCATCTCAACTCAATCCTCAACAATATTTTGTGGACTCAGATTTGAACAAAACCGGAAAATTTGTGGGTGCCTATTTAATATTATGTCCATGGTTTGATACCGACATTTTGGTATTATTATTGTTAAATATTTGTTAAAACTCCACTGGAAAGATTTTGTGAATTGTGAAGTGAAATCAAGGGCCATGGCCACAATTTTGAATTTGTTTTTAACGTTAAGCGTACTAATGATAAGACTGGGACTTACAATATCACAGGATTACGAAGGTAAGCAAATTAATTCACATTTTCGATTATTTCAGGTAAATATTCAGATAATTTAGATAGAAATAAAAACAAAGCTCACATTGTATGTATGTAGATAAACAGTGTGAATTGTCACGTTTATTATAAATTAAGTCCATAGAAATTAAATGCTAGCATTTAATTCTACTCTAAATACAGTTGTAATGATTTTTAGTTATACTAGCTGCACTCGTGTAACCAATGAACTCCCATGGAAGCAATCTTAGCGCTAGATATCTGCATCCCTTTAATTTATCTGTACATCTCGTACATCGTAGTCTACGTGACAAACGAATATTTGCTTACTGTTACCATTATTTTTATTACGCGCTGTAAATACGGGACAAAAGTTACCATTTAATTTTTTTTGTAGTTGCGGACATTGACTGTGCCGTTGGAACCGGCGGAAAAGAACTTCTAACAGCCCGTTTAAGAAAACCGGATGGGTTTAGAGGATCCCCTATTTTCGCTGACGACAGAGGTACAGCTGTTCGAGATGTAGCTCAGGATATTGCTAAAGACCTCCCATGTCAAATTCAACATGACCCTACAGATGCGTCAGGTCGAGTGTATGTATTACGAGTAACAGACTTCACAGAGTGCGGAGTACTCAAGCGCAATGTAAGTTCTGCTAATTTTTTCCAATCCTTGCACCTGCATCTGCATGTATTATGACACAAATAATGATTGTCTCAATTCTTTTACTTAGGAGCCATGCACTGAATCCTTTTGTGCCTTATTATTTACTCCTGTGATAGCCTGTTTCTGCATGAGTAAAATAGATTTCTAAAAATCACTTTCAAGATGATATACTTTTAGTAGGGCTGATTACAGATTTTAAAAATGCCTCAGTCTTGCTTACATAGCATAGTATTAAAATACTTGCACAAAAATATATTAGCATGAAGTTTAGAATGATATTCTAAATTTACATTTCATTATTTACAAAAGTGCAATTTCTTCGGTAAATTCCCTTGATGTTTTTTTTAACACGGAGTTAACCTGTCTTCGGCTTTTTAACAACCTGAAAGTATGACCACCTGAGATTTCAATGATTTTTTAAAAACAGAATCCGTGCACAAGCATGAAGAGAATACAATAATTAGCAATAGAACAAAGCTATTCAGGGGGCATGAAATGCGAGCATTTATCTTCTGCTCTTCCTCTCATTTTTTTTTGGTGATCGTGGAAGTCGCTTAAAACCCCTTTTATCACTGTCATAAACTTTCGGCTGATTGCTGTTGTTTTGCTCGAAGAAAGGTTGCCGTCAATTCCTATTTCAAGTTCAGAAAGTGGAAAAACGGTGCAATGAGGAAGAAAGGTAGATGTTACTCAGCAGATTACTAACAATAAGAATGGAAAGAAGAGCTGCTGTGATTTGTGATAATTATTGCATTTGTATTGTGTATATGTCTATATGGACCCATATGAGTTTACAGAATAAACAGAACTTGCAAGGGAAAATGCACTAAACTAAAACTATAGGCGAGACTCCCTTGTTGAAAAGAAAACTATATTGCTTTCTTGTACTGTAGTTAAAGTAACGTTGACATGATGACGGACGGTGAGTTGTCATTGTCATTTAATATACTTACAAGAAATCATGTCACGCTGGTAGTTGTGGAGTTGCACATAATATCTGAAGAAAAAAAATCTGTGTGTACCAGATAGCGGTCCGGAAGTACACACTAAACTGAGTTAAAAGAGAAAAAATCCTGTCGAAATGAACTTAACGTGACGAGGCGTGAATTTCAGCAATTATTTAGGAAAGGGCAAAGACCAAAGCTGGATTTTGTATTATGAAACCGTTGTTTACCTATTACTACAAACAATGGAACTATAATTATTAATACTATAGCCTAAATAACTGTTATGACGGAAGATTTGTTGACAAAATTTCGTTTTTACTTTTACTACTACCCCCCACGTGCAATGAAATAAGGGAATACATAAAAGTACATACATAATTACAAAGTACTCACTTAGTTAGCCACAAGTTCAAAAAAGTTGTTTGTACTCTTGTGGGGTCCTTACTGTCATTCGAAATAAACAAAACAAGAAGGTACATTTCAGCACTGTTTCCAACTCCTATCTTATA
The DNA here is from genome assembly GCA_947179485.1 of Allacma fusca. Lineage (NCBI taxonomy): Eukaryota > Metazoa > Arthropoda > Collembola > Symphypleona > Sminthuridae > Allacma > Allacma fusca. The sequence goes on from OX359249.1 coordinate 38,207,564, forward strand.
CAAAATCTGGATAAAACATGGAATTTGGAAGTTAACTTGCTGTTAAGTAAGTATATGGTGGAGTCCTATTTACATGGAGTAAAACATTGACATTGTGTAGGTTTCAATTTAAATTAAGACGATGATTTTGGATTGTTTTAGGGTTTCATCCATGTGCGGGTGTGGTTTCCTCAGTTACCGGGGGTGGTGATGCTCTCCGACCAGGAAGTCATTATAATGTGCAAACCACCCCAACCGACCGTAACTCAAAGTAAAGCAGCTGGGTTTGCAGGCAGCATGTAAGTTTTTTTGCCCAATACATATTTATTACACCTTAATTTGCTTGCTTGCCTTTTTTGCTCACTCACGATTGCTACGTTAAGAAAAGGAGATTACGAATACAGACTTAACTATATTAGCGTATAGGAAGTTCCATTGATTTCAAATCAATCGAGTGATAATACAGGAATCCTGATGTGCTAATATTCAATTCTAATTTGTCACCTTGCCTGATTCTAACTCAACCTACATGTATTTTACATATACACAATCCAGTAATATAACAATATCTTAAAATGACATTCATGCAAAAACAATTTGAACGCCCTAGGAAGAACCCCTCGAAACCTATTCCGACTACGGGAACTGCTTTAATTTAAAATCATTAATGTTTCCCTTTGAAAAACCAACATCGAGAGATATGCCAAAATCATATGCAACCCTTCGCTAAAATTACGTTTTTTTAACATTTGCCCTTAACTGGTCGGTGACACAGCAAGGGCTGTTTTAAGTGATGTCCACAATAGATTGAAAGCTTAACTGAGGTAGCTGTAGGGGCAACCTGATAATTTTGTAGCTAATGGAATTGAACTGGATTTTAAACTTTTCTTTGAATGTAATTCTTCCTGTAACGCTGAACACAATCGGCTATATTAATAAGGTAACCAAACCATTAAATATTTGCAAATTGCCTCACAGACCATCAGGAGCTCGTGTCAGCGGTATTGTTGAGGAATCTCCAGGTCGTCTAGAATACGAAGTGGCACTTTACCGAGAAAGTGGAAGTACGGCTCAAGCTAGAAGTTCATCCCCTGGAGCTGGAGCTTACATAACTGGAGCGGACTCGCAGGAATTGCCAGTTGATCAGGCTGTCCCAATTGGAACGCGCCTTCAATTGCGGGCAAAAATTAATCCAGATTCTTGTAAGATACTGTTAATTATTTTGATCAATTATTATGAAAAATATTTTACGCACACCTACTAATAGCCAATTTGCTTGTCTTGCTCTCTCTTTCCCCACAGCATGGAAACATGCAAAATTGATGGAAGTTTCCGTTTCACCCGACCCAAAAGATGGAAGTGCAGAGGGATCAGTTGCATTAATCAAAGAAGGGTAATAAAAATAACCTTACAGTGTAACTTTGTAAAGGAATCCTTTTTTATGATTGATGCATTTTCACCTGAAGTTTTCATTGTAAATGAATATGAGCTCAACTTGGTGATGGTTTTTCAGCTGCCGAAACCCGGATTTAGTTTCTATCATACCGAAACAGCCCTATCGATTTAAAGACCGAAATAATGAAGTGGTACTGGACTTCGAAGCCTTTCTGCTCTCAAACATGGGCGAGCGAAATACTCTATGGCTACATACGCAGATCAAGGCTTGCATGGAATCACAAGATTGCCATCCAGTAATGTCCCATTTTAAATGTTATTACATCACAGGTAGAAAAAGTTGTTTTAATTTATAAACAAAATTTCTGGTAGGAATTCTGCATGGATGTGTACCAACCATCAGGCTTCGGGAGGAAGAAGCGAGATGTTGGTGCTACAATGGTGTCTTCACTGACCCAAAATGAAAATGGAACAGCTTTTGAGTATGCCACCCCTTTGGCTCAACATTGGAGAGCAATTGAAGGTCCGATTTCGAAAAATATGACTTCCGATGAAGAAATAACAAGCACATCGCCTCCACCATTCCAAAATAATTTAAATGTGGCGAAGAGTCCATTCAAAAAGCACAATCTCCTGGACGAAAAGAAAGATTCACATAGTACCAAGTTTGGGAATAACATAGGATTTTCGGTTATAATGCCAGCAGGTAGGCATTTACAAGTAGCATTACTTTATATATTAAATTACTCCACTCAAGTTTTCCTTTGTCATTCAATTTGAGTTTTTAATGATACTACCTCTAAAAGAATTTTTCGAATTTAAACAGAATACTACAGAAATGCCCAAATGATCAATCCTCCTTTTGAGTGCCGTGGCTGGGCTGCTGCAACTTTGTTCTCCTTACTTGGAGCTCTAATAGCTGGCACCATGACTTGTTTCTTGAGCTACAAATTACGGCAGAGCTCAACAGAAAGAGAAAAAACATTTTCGTACATTCCTAGCCAAACACCTGTGACAATGAGAACTACTAAAGGTACATATATTTTTGTATAATAACAAGTTCAGTCAGACCTTATTGTTACCACTCCATACATGCCATACTTGTGTCATTTTTCTAACCTCTGACCTCCAATCCCAGATGGCTCTCTTGCTCTGGAACATTCCGGGAATAAAACTCGAGGGATACATGACGGAGTCGGTCATCACCTACCCACCAAGTATGCTCGAGATTCCTCTATCTACCGTAGTTAAGGATTTCCTTGAAATCAACGGGCTAGCCGAAGTTCTGATTTGAAAATGCAGACTTATTTAATGTACAACTCTGTAATGTTACACACACGTCGTTTACAACTGTAATTTAATTTTTGTTGATAACTTACTATTTATTACCTATCTACTAAAAGGGGATTCCGTAGATTCAATTCTAAGCGTAGAAACCATTGGAGTTTCGGTGTCTCTCAACAAAAATCTGTCAGTTTATACGTTTAAAAACTTGTTCGGATTACTACAAGGAATTCATGCAACAATAATGAATTAATCATGGCACCGTGAGCATTTTTTCTCTTCTTATGCTGACTTACAAGAGAAACAACAACATTGGAGCATGGACTTACTTACATACTACACATATGACAAATTCGAATTTAGACAAAATATAGTCCTTGTAAGTTGCAAGAAAAAACAAGATACAAGTGCTTGGTAGAAAAGTGTAGGCGTATATAAAGTATGAACAAATTAGGGCTTGACACTGGGTTATTTGGCTTTCTTTAAAATGGCAAATTAGATAACGGGCTAACTAGTATGGATAATAATCTCTTTTTGGGAAAATAAATAGTATTTGAAAATACTAACCTTATATGTAAGCGGATATTGTGGCAGGGTTATATAAAAAATATATCTTTTTCAGTATTTAATTAAATTAAAGTGTATTAAACGAGCAGATGCTAATAATAATAATTATTGAATAATGATACACAAGTTTCTTCGAAAGCGTCCCATGCATAAGACGATACCCAATACCGTCCAACATGTAGTGCATAACATTTAGTTATGATAAATTATTGTAATGATTTGATACCTGTCACTGCAAAAACATTGTTATTATTGTTACACATATGCTGTGAAAGATTCGAATCCGAAATAATGTCGAGTAGCTTGACAATTAATAAAACCACAAATGGAGTCGTAGTTATTGTTACTATCGATAATTAACATAGCGGGGGCATACAAACTTACTACAATTCCTCTACAAAGAATACGTCAGTCTGTACAGTTGTCTTCTCTCAACTAATTTAGCCATTTCATTTTAAAGTTATTTCATTTTTTTTATTTTGTATCACTTTTTGTAAATGTAATTATGAAGTTATTCTTCTGAAGTAACAGCAAGATCGTTAGGATTGCTTGTTTTTGAATCCAACCTAAGAGCACCGGCTGAGCGAGCTGTTGGGATAATTACTTTTCTCGCTGGACGGAACAAGTGCAAGGATAACAGTGACCTTATCTGCCGTTGAGCCAACTATGAAACCAAGTAATGGGATTAATATGGGTGTGTTATAAAGTTCACACACCAGTTATTGCGAATGCATATTTATCAAGCAAAAATAAGTTCTCTTACTTGTACGGCATTGAATGAGCCACTAATGCGTACACATTTGGCCAGAGATGGGCCCTTGATAGCAGCACTACTTACAATAGGAACCCCCGAACAAGCAACGTCTGGAATAACCACACCAGTACTCTTGGCATCATTCTCGATAACAATACGGGCCCCTAGAAAATTGTAATAACTGATAAAAAACACTACATCAAATAGAATAAATAATTCAAACCAATATTATAACTTCATCATTACCTGTCCTTGCAGTTAGTTCCTTGATATTTCCTCCACGCTTTCCAATCAACTTTCCTACTTTGCCTGTGAGATAAAAATGCAGATACACAATTAGCTCTCACTTTTTCCAACAAAATTGACATGCTTAGATAGAGTACTAACTGTTGGAGACAGTCATTTCGACAACGAATTTGGGATCGGCGGACTGTGTATTATCACTCTTCATTTTGTCATAAATTAGCGACTGGGCTTTCCATTGCTGTTCTGGATATCCTGTAATGGTGATTTCCCGGATGGCATTCTTGTCCTCCTCACCTGAGCCATCGAGACTTGGACCTGAAGACACTTTAACGGAAGCTCCGGATATCCACTTAATATTTCGAATAGATGATCCTTTCCGCCCGATTATGGCTCCAATCGCCGAAACAGGAACGGGAACTCGCACAGTTTCCTAAATGACACACTTTCTTAATATCAACAACCACCCGGTGCTAGCTAATATATTTTATTTTCATCTGACGACTTCTATCACCTTTTCATTTAGCTGCTCCACAGCTCCGTAACCCCCACCCCAGTCAGAACAAGATGCTACAGGCGGTACTTCTTCCACACCCCAGGGTATAAATGGGTTCCGAGTTTGTGCATCAATACCAAATCCCATGGAACTCGAAGTATTATTCAGTGTCATTGCGTGACTGGGTGCAAAGGATGTCGGGATGTGAGTAGGACTTGGGCTAGCAGTGGGATAACAAGGAACCGAACCCACCTACCAAAACAATTATGCACATTCCTTTCACAACTTTCAACTGAGTAGATTAGCAACAATGCTTTGTTGAATCAACTGAATTTTACATTGAGATCATCGTTAAATGATTTTCTAAGCCGTTCGGAGACTAGTCTCTCGGCTAGTATCATTCCCTGCACCGTTCCTTGAATGGTTATAACACGGTCCACATTGTCCCCACTCAGCTGTGACAAACTGTAACGGAAATAAATAATAACTTCAACTTGACACCGTTCGTACTTCCTCTTTAACATATACTGAGCGTGCTTAAACACTTTACCTAGACACATTGATTTTTGTTCCGCTGTCCTTCATAATTTTCTTGATTGTCTGACCCTCTTTACCTATTAACCTTCCCACCAGGTCATCATGAGCGAGTATTTTTAATGCCACTTCCCTGAAAAATGCATTAAACAAGCTCAGAAACAGATGACCTCGGAAAAGGCACATATCTATGGAACGGTTATTGGAACTGACAACTACACAGTACGATTTAATAGTGATCATTTGTTTACTCTTGAGTTGCTGTCAGGCTTATTTCCTCAATCATTACACTCAAAATTCTTTGGCAAGCATCCGACTGGCTCTCAGGTGTTCCATAAATTGTAACAGCTTTATCACTAGAGTTGTATTCTTTTCGGTTAACATCCACTCTTGCTTTGGTTTCCTGGATTCATACGGAAATTAACAATATCTCTAAATCCTTACGCTTTAAAACAAACCATTATACAAAAATATTACATCCTCCTGGTGCCTTACTCGAGTTATGTTACGAATTGTTGATCCACCTCGTCCGATTATGGCGCCCACAGATTCTCTTGAGACAAGCATCCTAAAAAAAGGAAAAATATCATTTCTCAAGCATCTCTTGAAATTTTCATTGTGCTCCTTTGCTGAATACAATAAGTACTGTCCAGAATTTGACATACCTCAAAGGGAACTGGCAATTACTGACGGGAGCACTATTTGCATCTCGGTCATGGCGGTTCCCCTCATTGGGCTTCCGTCTACCAATTCTGTCCCCAGACATCGTTACTGACTGCAATGCAGTTGACAATTTAGGATTTGATTCAACTGTGTGTTCTAGTAAAACAAAATAACAAATTCCAATCAGAAACAAAAGCACGGCTCTTAATACTCATCTGATTAATTATCATCGAAATTTCCGAAATGTCTACATCTAAGGCTCATTTTTCCCTTACTCAGCCTAGATGCACAAGAAAAATTTGATTTGTGCTGCGAGTAGATAGTCAGGAAATGGCAATTTTTTAAAGTGATTTAAGCTAAAAGAAGTCGGAAAACTAATAATTATCGAGGTACCATTCAAGTCACTCTTCTAGTTCTTGAATAAACGCCAAACGTAATAACGTCAAAATTTTAATTCCAATCAACACATACACAGATGGTTCCACTGTTTCTGAAAGTTTTATTTTCACTTTAATTCGATGTAGGTAGACGATGCAAACTCAGAAAATCTATGTACATATTATGTGTCTCGTATCGGAAGAAGCTGGTCTACTTTATCTATTTCCGTAAACGGAGAGACGTAGTGATGGTGATGATGGTCGGCTCCTTATGTATCTATCTTGTTTAAGCTTAGCATGTTGAAAATGATTTTTTTAATATTTGGCTTTTCAAAAGATTAAAATTATTTTCGAATAATTTAATTTTTAGAGAAAAAATGAACAAAAATGACGGAAAAATCAGACGAACTGTATTTTTTGTTTCCTTAAAAGCAACTCTTTACAAATAGTTAGAAGCTTATTTCCATACCAACAATGTCCAACGCACACAACATGGTTCTGGCCAAATCTGTTCTGATAAAAAACTTGAATCGAAGTTCAGGTTTGAATCGAAGTTCAGGTTTGAATCGAAGTTCAGGTTTGAATCGAAGTTCAGGTTTGAATCGAAGTTCAGGTTTGAATCGAAGTTCAGGTTTGAATCGAAGTTCAGGTTTGAATCGAAGTTCAGGTTTGAATCGAAGTTCAGGTTTGAATCGAAGTTCAGGTTTGAATCGAAGTTCAGGTTTGAATCGAAGTTCAGGTTTGAATCGAAGTTCAGGTTTGAATCGAAGTTCAGGTTTGAATCGAAGTTCAGGTTTGAATCGAAGTTCAGGTTTGAATCGAAGTTCAGGTTTGAATCGAAGTTCAGGTTTGAATCGAAGTTCAGGTTTGAATCGAAGTTCAGGTTTGAATCGAAGTTCAGGTTTGAATCGAAGTTCAGGTTTGAATCGAAGTTCAGGTTTGAATCGAAGTTCAGGTTTGAATCGAAGTTCAGGTTTGAATCGAAGTTCAGGTTTGAATCGAAGTTCAGGTTTGAATCGAAGTTCAGGTTTGAATCGAAGTTCAGGTTTGAATCGAAGTTCAGGTTTGAATCGAAGTTCAGGTTTGAATCGAAGTTCAGGTTTGAATCGAAGTTCAGGTTTGAATCGAAGTTCAGGTTTGAATCGTAGTTCAGGTTTGAATCGAAGTTCAGGTTTGAATCGTAGTTCAGGTTTGAATCGTAGTTCAGGTTTTGAATCGAAGTTCAAGTTTGAATCGAAGTTCAGGTTTGAATCGAAGTTCAGGTTTGAATCGAAGTTCAAGTTTGAATCGAAGTTCAAGTTTGAATCGAAGTTCAAGTTTGAATCGAAGTTCAATTTTGAATCGAAGTTCAATTTTGAATCGAAGTTCAAGTTTGAATCGAAGTTCAAGTTTGAATCGAAGTTCAAGTTTGAATCGAAGTTCAATTTTGAATCGAAGTTCAAATTTGAATTGAAGCTCTAGTTTTAATCGCAGTTCAGGTTTGAATCGAAGTTCAGGTTTGAATCGAAGTTCAAGTTTGAATCGAAGTTCAAGTTTGAATCGAAGTTCAGGTTTGAATCGAAGTTCAAGTTTGAATCGAAGTTCAAATTTGAATTGAAGCTCTAGTTTTAATCGCAGTTCAAATTTGAATCGAAGTTCCAGTTTGGCTAGAAGCTGATGTTTGATTAGAGTCTAATTTTAATCTAAAATAGAAGTTTAGACTGCATTTCATTTTCTCATAAGGTGTGAGTTAGGGTACTGCTTTAATTATTAATTATATTTAATAATATTTAACGATTATTGCTAATTGAGAGTTCATATTCGTGGTCAAGTTCCGGGGAAGGTCTAATTGGTTAATTGACCTGCTCAAGTAAGTAAAAAGAGTTTAATTTCAATTTGCTCAAATATATGTGAATGTTCAATTTTAAGTTGATGTTCAAGTTACAGAGAGTAGGCTTGTAAGGAAATTTAGCTTCATCCTACAGTATGTACAACCATAACTACAAAACAAATATTACATACAACAACAACAAAAGAACAGCCAATCCAAGTGCAGCGAAATAATAATAAACTACGCTCGTTTTGAGAAAAGTTCGCTCACAACAACAAAGAAACTAACAACAAATTACTGCACTAGGTACAGGAAAGCTGACATTGACTGCTTTAGTGACGCAATATTCAAGCTTTTTTTTCATGAAAATGATTTCGCTATGAATTTCAAGAATTTTTAATATCTTGTCCAACCAAATGCTATTTATAAATAAGAGAAAGAAAAAATTTAAGCCCAGCTAACTGATAGAAGTTGACGACGCTGAAATATAAAGGTTTAAATTGCCGTTTTGTACCTACCCTTGGACTTGTCAGCATAATCAAGGGATGACTAATTTTTTCAAACTCATGGCCATGGCTAGTACTGTGGTTTCTAGTAAAAATATTTTGAAACAAATTACAACAAGATGATAGAACGAGAAGCGTACCTACACTCTTATGATAAGCCTGCTCGTGTACAAATCAAAAACAAATAATTCCGACAAAGTAATAATTATTCGGTTCGAGTATATTATAGGTGTAAAAGTACAAATTAAACTTAACTATTCATTAGGATTTAAAGTAGTAATTGTACAAGAAAAATTGTTTCGTAAAGTTCAATAGCCGAATGCCCAAAAAGGTTCGATTCAAAATATTCAATACTTAAAATAACTTTAGGATCGTGATGATTAAAGATTCAATGAAATTGTACGTTTTCGTAAGGGCGGATGGCTTGATTGCTACTTAAAAAAGATGTTTTGACCGACGGATTCGCAGTGTCGAAATAGCGAAAAACGTAGGTATTTTACTCAACCCTTCATAAAAGATGTTGTGTTTTTTGCCTACTCGAAGGTTTTTCTGTCATTCTCAGACCAAAATGACTTCATCGAAGAAAAATTCTTTGCATCCCTTAAGTCCCCCATGTATTGTGAGATATTTCCAATTTTCAACAACTTTTTCAAGACCAAGACCACAACCATCATCATCATTATATACTCCTCTCCGATTAAGGAAATAGATGGTAGTTATGGAAGGTTTTTGATAGCAACAGCACTAAAAAGTTGTTGATAATGACCCATATTTAGATAGGTATGGGATGCAGAGGACTGAAAATATTCAGGTTAACTTAGTATGCTCTTGCATGAATTTTACACTTAAGATTACCTCAATCGGTTCAGGGGTTCAGAAGTTATCCATATATTTTTGAAGGGTCCGGTAAGTGCATATATAGGACAGTTTTTTTACTTCACGAGCTTTAATTTTTTTTTCCAAATTACTAATCGAAGTAAAACCATTTTTATGAAAATAATGCTTGCTTTTGAGGCTTGACCAGTAAATACAGTATAGACTGTTTTTTACGCAGCATGAAATTAAAAAAAAAAAAATCCGTAGAACCTGTAAGTTCGTCGAAGAAAAGTAGAATCTTTATAAAAAAAATTTTTTTCTCACTTTTTCTTCACTTCACTTTTCTCACTTCTTGGCTTCTTTTACAATGCATGTAGTGTTACAAGTTAATCTAATCATTAATCATCTTGAGAATTCCCAATAGATTCTGTTTAATTTGAGTGTGTTCTATCAGTATCAGTGACATGAGGTTAGATTGCTACTTAACTTTTAAGTTAAGTAGCAAATACATACGAATACTGTAATAACTACTGTTACATACTGCTATCTGTTTGACTGTGAATTCGAAAATGAAATTATTGAAGAAGGCGGAAATGCATCAACCTCACGAGATAGAAACTGCAGTTTTTCTGTTGATTCAAAAATAAAGAATCAAATTACGATAAAAAGACGGAACGCATTGCGAATGATACTGCGCTGTATAAAATATTGACACGTTCTTCCGAAGCATTACTTTGACAAGATTAAAGGAAACAGCCTAATCGTAGGACTTTGAAATGGAAAGCAACAATGATAGATTGGAAATGTGTGATATCAAGGATTGCAAATTGTAATAACATTGAGCTTTCATGCCCTGCCGTTGTAATGTAAAAAAAAATCATGGTGATGGCCTGTTATGGCCAATTGTAGTTGGAAGTTTGGATGCACAATTTACTGGGGAGTCGCAGTAAGTTAAAACATGAGCTCGTTACTAGGAATTATCAATCTGACTAGGAAATAAATGCTAAATCATTTATTTTACAGTTCTTCAGCACAATATTCCTGATTGCATTAAATTTCCAGCACGAGTACGTTTTACCAACGGATGCCTACCTGTACTGTGAAAAGTTACTCAAAATAGATTTTACGTTGCTAATTTGTTTTGCTATTGTTGTCATCATTTTTTCAAAATCTAAAGTCAGAGGTGGTGTTAGAGCCTTTGGTGTAAGTCCAATTATTCATTACTCAGTGTTGATTGTGAGCTCTGGATTGAGCTCTCTAACTTTTGAGGTTTTGAATTTTGAGAACGTTGAAAAGTGGGTTATTTTGAGAACTTCTGTGTGCCTCTCTAGATTTTAGCAGCCTCTGGTGGATTGTTGCTCTTTTCGTTGTACACTTTGTTTTTAGTAGAAACTGTGACTTTTCCCAAAATGGACGAGGCTTTAGAAATCCTTCGTAAGAGATATGCTGTGGATGAAAATATCCTCGGTTACGTCCAGATGAAACATGTAAGGACATTTGCATTTTTTATCCTCTGTCAAGCACTATCAAAATAATTTTTTTATTCAACATGTAAAAATTATATTTAGAAATGCTGTGGCATTCGCAACTTTACCGACTGGAGGGAAATCATTGCGAAACAACAACTTCGAAGGGAGATTAAGGCGAAAGAAGATGCTCAGATTCCACCAGCAGTTGTTCCCTCCTGCTGTAAATCAATCAATCATTGCGGAATGCGGTTGTATCTGCTAGAGCCTGATTTCATTCTTACGCCCTACAAGTTACATGCAAATGCAGGGAAACTCATCCCCTACGTTCATAATGTGGCTGATTATGTTAACACAAACGTACTGATATTGCTGATATATATGTATTTGTTATTTATTTGACCGGAACCTATGGACATATCGTGGGTAAAATTCTAAGAAGTACCATTTTCATCCAAATCTCCAGTTTTAAACGGGATCTCCTATGAAAATGGTACTTTCTAGAATTTAGGAAACCTATGTATGCGCGTATGCATTCACCACTTTAACAAATTAATAGTATTCATCCCTAAAGTTTTCATTCTTACAATTAGGGATGCTATTCGTACCTCAAGGTAAATTCCAACATTGCATATGAAACTATGCGAATGCTTTCTTGTGTCGCTCTTTTATTTGTTGTGTCCATCGCCATCGTGTTTTCTTACCACTGGAGGAAGACCACGGGAGGATCCCGTATTTCCAGAGGGTGGCCCTCTCCCCCAATGGACGTAAATTCAGTTGTCTACGACAAACACCGTGGCATCCTAATTGCTTTCATAAATCCTTTTATGCATTCTGTAATCAGAAGGGCTGCAGAACCCGAAGAATATTCGGATTTGAGTAGTCGAGGTCAACAGCGTAGATCGAATTTGGGAATCACCGCCGCAAGCAGAAGTAGTAGTAGTAGTTGTAGTAGAACTAAACCAGTGAGATTTGTATCCGTTACATAGTATTCGCATGTTCCGTAAGTTTTTGCATGTCAATAGTAATAAACGATAATTGATTTTCCAGTTGACCAATGCATTTCAAAGAGTAATCCCATTTGTAAACTGGATGCATAAGTAGATATATGTAATTCCTTGTGTGAAGAAAAGTCACAGTCAATGCTAATGTACACACTACCACATATGTTAAAACATTGTTGATGTACTAGGATAGGGCTGAAATTACCGTATACCATACATACATACACTTTAAAATTCACAAATGTCCCCAGCAACTCAGCCTTATCCTTGTAGAACCAGCTTCATTCACAATCAGCAATCACACTCACAGTCAAACACATGCGATTCTTGGAACGAAAACTGTCCTGTGTCAATAAAAGCATATACAAGACAATTATTGCACAGTTAATCTTTTATTGGGGTTCGAAAAGCCAGTGACGGCCTTAAATTGGGCTCGTTTGTACTCATCATGTGCAAAATCCATGAGTTTGGTCATCAGCTTAACACGCACCAGTCTTGAAACTCTTTCCTCAAATGTAGGGGTAAATATGCAAGTAATATAAGGAAATTTATGAAATTAATGTATATTATAGACGAAAATAATAAAACGAAAATGTTGAAGTGGATTCATCTGCTGGGAAGCGCTGGCGTTCTAATGCAACGCCCGGTTTTGTTGTGTGTACGTCCAACACAAGACACAATTAAAGGAAACCTACGACATCAGTTTCCTCCAAATTTGACACACATGTTCTTCAACTACTTAGCTCAAGGAGTTCAATTTTGGTTGAAATCGGTGCAGTAGTTTTCGATAAATAAATTGTTTATTCCGAAGAATGCAGGAGAGAAGGAGGAAAGAAATGTGTGGGGACAAATGATACACGAATTACTGTTTACATTTCACGGAGCCATAATAAGCATCACATACTCAAGGGTAACATTGATTCCGAAACAACTGTGGCGAATTACGTGGATGTATCTTCAAGTAACGTAAAGAAAATTCAGTGGTTGTTCTCCGTTGTCAATAATATTTCAAAAATTCCAAAAAAGGCTTTGAAAGCTCAGAGAAGTACATATTTCACAAGTGGAAAATACTTCAAAATTATATAAAACAAACTTCAGAAACAATTTTCCCCGCTTACGTAGTCCTTCGGACTGCGCAACCCTTGGGGTGGACTAAAATCGTTGCGAAGTGACGATTTTTGTACACTACTTATGTATTCCCATATTATCATGGAATAAACTTGACATTTCATGTAGTTTGGATTCCTGATGTCATTAATGTGAGGTTCATATATAGTTACAATTTATTAAACATGCATTGATTTTACGAAATTCGACAAAATTCATAAAATTATAACATGGGCAAATTTGAATATGACGGTCAACAGGTATACAGCTAATTGTCAGCCACTTTGTAAGTTACGCTCCTTCTCCAATTTCAACATGAAGCAGTTGAACTTCATTTTGGTACTCATCCTCATGAAAGATGAAGTAGTTTTCTGAATCTATACTGTAGTAATTTGCCGAGATGGACTCGATGACAATCGATATAGGTTTGACGATATCGATCAAATTAGACGTCATCCCCACTGCTGGGGTCGACAACTCGAGTTGTACATACAATTCGAATCAGTAATTTAGTAACTTGCGATACAGGGTAAAACAGTGCTGATAGATGCTGAAAGTGCTGAAAAAAATATCCGACATTTTGCCTGCCGCAGTACCAATTCTGAACTAACTTCACAACAATTTTGATGCTCCTTTTGTTCTGTCATTCTTCTGAAATCATCCATTCATATTCTTTTTCTCCTAAATTATTACCTTAGTTTCTATCTACATTTATTAGACTACTTGCATGTACTAATACTTCCGTAACATGAACGGCCACTCTGCCCTACCTCGCCAATAGGTAAAACCGATTCTGTCGTTTTATTTAACTAGAATACGCAATATTTAACTAGGTATGCTGTTATATGAATCAGTGATGCGGGTTTTAAGATGGACTTTCCTATGAAATCATATTTGAGATGGATTTAGAATTCCAAGATGATCTTAAACATGAATAAATCATTTGTACGGGCTCATAGGGTTTCAAGATAGTCTTTCCTCTGAAATATATGCACATGTTCTTGGGGTTTCAAGATGGTCTTTCCCCTGTGTGTATACGGCAACGTATGACTGTGAGTGCGACTTGTCCTGATTGTAAGTGAATGAAGCTACTGCTGATGTACAAGGATGGGGCTGTGCTGCTGGGTACTTACATTTTGCCAATCAGTAATTTTTAATATGTTTGGTCTACGGCAATTTCAACCCTTTACTTGAACATCAGCAATTTTTTAGCATGTGTGGTACACTACAGAACCGTGTACTTACTAACTTTGTTGTGAAACTTCTGCTAATATGTACTCGGTTTGGTAAATAACCTCTTACAATGGAAATAACTAAGCTGGTTGCCAAAATCTCGGAGAATCTTTACAATAATTATTGAAACTTGAAACGTCTATCTCCAGGGATTCCTATTACTTTATAATGAATTTAATTTTGAGCTAAAGAATAATGGTTTCAGCATATACAAACGTCATGAATGTTTTAAGAAAATAGTGTGATTACCGTCCACTTATTTGGGTAGACAAAAACTACGGGATTAGAATGAAGAAAGGACAACAATAATAAATTATTGGTAATAAAATAATGCGTGCACATTCACGTTGAAAATATTCTATAATCATTGAGAGAATTATTATTATTGAGGTACATACAAACGTTCATTAAAGAAGTACAGAAGGACCCCGACCAATCTCCTACGTCCCACATAGGGGAAGGGGATGTCAAAGTTGTCAAACTCAGTGAATGAATTGCTATTTTACTAGTTGTAGTTGTAGTTACTGTCATAAAACCACGAAGTGCCACGTTATGCTTGAACAACCTAGATTCCAGTTTATTCGAGTGTAATTCCATTGTACCATTCCATTACTCTGAGACTGACGAGACAGTTTACTGAGTGATGGCGGAGGCTTACTATCAGTTGAAAACGTTCCTTGAGTCCATTCAGTGTTATCATCGCTCTCCGACAACATCGTCCTTGTAGTCAACGTTTCATTATTACATGCGGAAACCCGCATATCATGACAGTGATTTTTAAACTAGTGTGGTGTCTTGTGTCTTATTCCGGTGGATTCATAAGCAATTTTTGCGTTGGGAAGTTGAACCTGGACGGAAAAGTTGTCACAATTTGAACAAGTGCATTGATGAAAACAAGTTTATGATAGTGATTGCTGCTCAGTTTTAAGATTTCTTGTGCACTATACAAAGGAGCAAAGTGATTGTGAAATGAAAGCCTGCTTTTGTGTACCGCTAAATCAAGCGGTGAAAATTGTAGCAGTGGTTTGCATTGTGAGTCAATTGTTTTCATTACATCTTGAATAGAGTAATAATTATTTAACAATAACAAATATTCGTCATGTTCTGATTACCGAGCTCATACTCAGGTCATAAGTTTAGTGTCTGTAGCCAGATTTTATATACATGAGGAAGACATGTGTATTGTATACTGTATGGGCATGGATTTCAAACTAGAATGTCTGCTTAGACTAGAGTGCTTGAAAAATGTTTTTGTTTGCTTTGAACACTTCCATCGAACATGAGAGCTTACGACACTCAAATGACGCATGTTATTGGATTTTCGGAATCCGATGATTTCTTCCAGGGATTTACGTTCCCACTTACTTTGTATTGCAGAAACCAAGTGCATCTAAGAATTTTTTTAATCTAATATCTTATTATTGTCCAGTTGTTCGCATCTATCTATCAATATACTATTTTGCAAAATAAATGTGCAATGGAGGAGTTTTTCAACAAAATGCAGGAGTGGAGCATGGAGGGATGAGGCAATAAAATGCGGGATTATTGTTGAATCGGCCAAACCTGGCAATTGCAAGCTCATTGACCATGATTCCAAGAGATATAGGATGGCGAGATCAGTTGGTGGGATGGAATGAAAATATACGTTCGTAATATGTTGTACAGTCTTGGTAAAACATTTGTGTTGCCTTCCACACTGCGTATACAGTATTCTGCAGTGAGTTTTATTTATCAAAATTTTTGATTGTAAATTGTTGCATCATTTTTGAACGTTCAGGGGTAATACAGTATAAATAGTCAATAAATAGACCAAGCGCTAAGTAAAGGGGCGGGACAAATTTTCATTTAACTGAACATTTTGTCAGAAAATAATCTCGTACAAAAAGATTCCGAAATATTTTGTGAAAAAAAAAATAAAGAACACAAATAGAAATCCTGGTTGCACTCACCGAATGAGTGCAACACTCCTGTTCTCACTCAAAAGTGCAAGCCAGAAAACCACCTCTACTAATAAAACCAAAAACATTCCGACTAAAACTCATTCCAAAGAAATTTTGACCTACTTGAGCAAACATTATCGAACGTTTCGGTGTCAGAATGTTCTATGAATCTGAGTCATCTGCGAGCACATACCGTCTTCCTCACTCACAGTTTATTGCCTGATCTTGCCATTCCGCTTTTTTCTAGTTGGTCCCACTTTCATAGAAAATCGTCACCCACTGGAGACTGATTTTTATCTAACAGTAATCACTGGTTGGGTGAGGAATTGCCATGTAGTGTCCTCTGTCCGGTAAGAAATTTTGAGGTGTGGAGTGAATCCCTTCCCGTCGGAAATTCTCCCATGACCCGTTCAGTATGAAATTGTCATGTGACCCCTGAGATGGTGTCCCGTTTCATTGTCCTGTCGGCGCCCCCCGTTCCTGAATTTAGTGTCACCCAATTTAGTGTGCAAACATGATGCAAGAATTTAAAAATCAAAAATTTTGATAAATAAGACTCACAGTAGAATTATGTTTACGCAGTGTTGAAGGCAACACAAATGTTTTACCAAGACTGTACATCATATTGCGAACACATATAGATATATACCTTCATTCCGTCCCACCAACTGATCTCGCCATCCCATATCTCTTGGACTCATTGTCAGTGAGCTTGCCCTCCCCAGGTTTGGTTGATTCAACCATAATCCCACATTGTACACCCTCAACCCGTCAATCGCGTCAAACCCACATTTTATTGGGACCCGGATATAATTGAAGTGTAGGTCATAAACAACGCCGAAGATAGTTTATTCTGTGGTAATGAATGAGGAACTTCAAAAAGAGTTCAAAACTGCAAAAACTATCCCGAATCAGGAACATCGTGAGACTGTAATAATTATTACCGGAATTGTTTTTGTGGATTTAGGCACATTGTCATGAAATAAATAATTCCTCCTGGTTTTATCGCGCAACGTTAGAACTATTTTACTAAACACTCATCTAACTATGCGTACATACTATTAAAAATCAATCTGTATTATACAATACCGGATAATTTTTTCCACCATGAAGTCAAATGTCAGCAATCAAACACTCATTGACAATGACAGTTTACTGCTTGCGGTCTTCTCGTTATGCAAATAAGAAAGCAAGAGTATACATATGTACGTGTATAATTCCAACGAAAATTAAATCAAAAGAGTTTTAAATTTGTCAAGCGTTTTAGGTTTCTTTGTAAAGTATTTTAACAAAAGTAAAACTATGTATACGCTTCCTATTACAATAGTTTTCATACAGGGCTGGAGTATTCGAAATATTGGGTACAATTGCGATTAAGATTAATATTAACATATTCCAATACTAATTCGAATGTATTTGTTTTGTAAAATGGAAATTCCAATTTAATTCAAATAATTTAAGTATTCAATATTAATTGCAGGAGGTACTAGAACCCCGAAAAAGATCGTGATTTTGCGACTTAATTATAAGCCTGAAAGGGTCTAAATTCTGCAGTTATGAATGCAAAGAACCCCAGTTCTATGTCATATCTTTTTGTTTACTGTTTAATCTACACAAGTACCATAACCACGTATGACTTGTTCATTCATCTTTAGTGTCCTTAGATGTACTCTAGTACTCAAAATACCTACACAAACGATTAGAGAAGTGACCTGCATGTTGTTTCCGCTGAAAATCATAGACCTCCTATGTCTCACATCAAAAATTATTGACAAATTAATTATTGATGCCTCGATTGTAGCGAATTCATTTCCAGAAATACTGTAAAATGAGCGTCCTAATATTGACAAATTAATTGATTGTCTAGACTGTAGTGAATTCATTTCCAGAAATAAAATGAGTGTCCTTGCTCTGCGTCATTTTGTGGAGTCATAAACGTAATGACAAAAAAGATTCCCAGTGCTTTTTTTAAGTTTATGTTATGACTTGGTAAAAAACTCATTTTCTTTTTTTTAATTTACGAGATTAACTTAAATACGTCGCGGATTTTTTCGATATCTAAGCATTGGATACAGTATTCAAATATATTTTGAATACTAATTTGAAAACATATTTTTTCAATTCAGTATGTATACAATACTTGAAAACACATATTTAAGAAAATCTACCGATTCTAATTCTAATAATTCTAATTCTGATTTGAATGACCAGCCCTGTGAAGTCATACATTACTGAACTAGGATCACCATCTTTCTTCATACTTGTCATATGTTTCGATATATGTACATATCGTCGTTGAGGATGCAAAATGGTCTACGTATGCATGATTTTGTACAGCACTCAGTCCATTTTGTCTCTTCAACGTCGATATGTGCTCAGGAAAACATATTGTACTTATCTGTGTGTACGTATTTTGCTGTAATAATATGCCAGCTTAGATCCTGTTTGAGATTAGATTTTATTTATTTAAAAAAAATATGCCCCGTTTTTGTTCATTTTTAATTGTCATATAATTTTGCATTGCAGCTGGTGGGCATAATCATTACATCAGTGAGTAGTTGGACCCTCCACAAAACCTTGCAAGCAGTCAAAAATCCAACTAAGAAGACAGCTGAAGATCTGCTGTACCAAGTTAATACGTTTTTTGGTGGAACGACTGGTCTTTATGATTTAGATGTGATATTCCGTATTTTGATCTACTGCAGTTCCACAGCACTTGTGGGTGGTTTTCTTCAATTCCTCATGTCTTTTTGGCTACTAATGGCTTCAATTCGAGTAAGTCATTTATCAAATTCATGTTATTTCTTTTTTTCCCAGCAACTATAAATGTTGCTAACTTTAATGCTGAGTGATGAGATAAATCCAAAATTGCCTGACCTTGAAAATTTGTAATCTGAGGTTATCATAATCTCAAACTAACGATGCACCACATGAAATCATTCTTATGAAGTGAACAAATTTCAAGGTTTGCTTTATAACAAGGGATAATGATTATTATAGATGTATCAAGACCATTTTATAAAATTTTACAGGACAAATTTCTCATTCCAAAACCTTTAATATTTATAAGTTACTAACATTTAGAAATTTATATGGTTCTATATAATTTGCGTCGTACCACTTTGAATCTAAACTTCTCATATATTTTGCTTGAATTTATACTACTTTTATGGACGAGTATTTATGCATTGTATCATTTGGGATATTTTAGGGAGGCCGGAAAATGGCGCTGATTTGGGTTTTAGTTCACATTCTCGTCATGGTAGCCATTGGTGGAAGTTTCCTTTGTATCTTGACCAATGAGATACAGATCTCAATGGCTGTTCAAATATTCCTAGCTGCTACAGGAATTGATTTCCTTCTCCTCATTGTTTTCTGCTGGATTGTGTTCACATTCAGTCAGGGCGACGAGGACGACGATGATGAATCTATTGGAAGACGCCGGAATATAACCTCGTCGTCTTCCAGCACTACTGTGCTGAGAAGTGTTCTTGCAAAAGATGAACCGCTTCGGGCACCAAGAAGGGGATCTAAAGCAAGGGCCCCGTTAATGCAGACCGATTTTTAATTTAGACTTCTGGATAGCAGCTTACAAACACTGCAGAAATAAATTAATGGTATGCATTCATGTATGCAACTTTATTATTACATAAAATTTCTTATTTGCTAATTTCTGACAGGGAATTCAATAGTATATTCAGACTGCTATTTATTGAATGACTGAAAAAGCGTGATGTTGGTAACTAATTGTAACAAGGAGTTCAGACATGTCCCCAAAGATATTTTTTGAAATTTTTCTCAGTTAGTGCTTGCGTAGGTAGGTGACTTCAGTTCATTTACTTCAGAAGCTTCAGTTATCACGTGGTATTCTTTTAAATGACTTCGTAGAAAATGCTGCTAAGTTTTTTTCTATAGGTGCAGTGATATTCCTTGATTCCATGTTCAAAGAAATACTGCGTAAAATGATGATGAAATTTGGATTTTAAATTGTACTCTAAATTAAAAATTCAATATTTCTAATGGGAAATGGCGTATAAAATTTCGACTTAACCTTATGAAATGAGGTGTAAAAATCTTGGTGACCTGGAGCTCAGCTCTAACCAATTGCTAGCAGCAACTAAATGTCTGAATATGTAACTGAAGTCACCTTTCTATATTAACTGACAATGAGCGAAATTGAGAACACAATGTTTAGGACAGGTTTGAAAATTTCCTTGTAGTTGTTTCAATTGTAATTTAAATTAATCTGAATCTCCTACCGCCGTAATTTATGGAAAACTCTAATACTGGCTAAAAATTTGGAAATTATTGTTTATACTTAATTATTAAGCTCAAAAATTTGAGTCTGTAATGTTTTCAGTGTACCTATATTGCCTTTATATAATTTATGCAGGCCTTTGCCAACTCTAATTTCTAGACCCATTTGTAGGGGAACTGCCTATAGGGTATGAGCAGGACAGTAGAGAATTATTTCAGGTCCCAAACATACGTATGTTTATTGTATATGCACCAAAGGTGGGCATTTTCATTACCCTAGCCTATATCCTGCCTATATTATTAAAATCTTCTGCGGCCCCCTTATAGGCCCAGAATTTCAATTTACGATTTATGCCCCTATCCCTCGAGGCTGGTGGTGACAAGTGCCTGCCTATAATCCTATATAGGCTATTAGCATAAGGGACCGCCTGCCTAGAAATTCCCCTAGCCTAGAAGACACATTACTTTCCCCTAAACCCCTGGATAATTATATATACATTATTAATACTTTCCATATTTATTTTTGTGTATATTTACTACCCGTGGAGTAACAAAGTACACATGATACATAACTATTACGAGCGGAACATATTTATTCACCGGCTTACCTATATGCGTTCTAGGTGTGGGTAGTTTCAGGAAGACTAGCCTATATTCCCTAACCCCGAGAAGCAATCTGGAGACCCTACCTAGATTTTCATCCTAGCCTATATTTATTTTGAGCCCTAGCCTATATCCGTGCCTATATTTCTCATTTTTATTTTGCACCCCAGATCTGGGCCTATATTCTATCCTAGATCTGGGATAGGGGCCCACCTTTGATATGCACACATATAAATACATGTAAGTATGCACAGAGTGTTATAGATTGTTTCCCTCCTTCTAGGCCGTATAACTGAGTCAAGAAATTGTTATTTCACTATTTTATAAACGAATTTTCTTTCAGATTATTCAAAATTTGTCTCATCCCGCTAGCCTCATCCTTCACAATGCAGCAACAAAGGAAATGGGACAAAGTCAATACTTTTTTGGAAAAAGTGGAATGATGAAAGTTTTTAGCTTGGCTCGCAAAACAAATTAAATTTGAGGTTCATTTTGAAACCATTTTTTTCTAATTTCCAACAGCTACAAAGTGAGACTCCTCCGTTGAAATTGTAGACATATGCGGCTAAATTAAGTTTTAAATTTAAGTTTGGTGTAAATGTCAAATCACAGTCAAAATTACAAAAAATTAATCAGAATTCAGAATTAAAACAAAACATTGTAATTTCTTCAGAAATTATCGACTGAAAAATTCAATAGAAATAATCTTTAAAAATCTACTAGCAGATTTAACGACATTACAATACAGTTCCGATTTATTTTTAGCTGATTATCGTTTATTGACTTTTCATTGGTTCACACTTTGGGTTCACGCGTCTAAAAAATTCAACGAAAGGGGTCTCACCTTCCGCTTTTTGGAAAGCCCTTTAAATTTACTAATGATTCTCAAAAACCTTTTTTTCAAGATCGTAAACTTAAAAAACTCGATTCAAAATTTCACTATTTCCAAAACAATTTCTTTGTCTCACTTCGTTGTCCACTGCGTCGTGAGAGATGAGACTACAGCGGGACGAAAAACTTTTTGAGAATTCTCTATAGGGCAATCAAAACATCCTGTTGCTTGGCGAAATGGGGGAAAGTGATTTGCTACATCCTCTGTGTCTATATTGGCTTTTACCCATGCCCTTGTGTGAATCTTTACATGTATGATTCCTTATTGTGATTTTCTTAGTACTTGTAATTAATTTGATCATATGCACTAACAGGTATAAGAGCTACTTGTGAAATCACAATATTCATTATTAAAAGTATAGTTGAATTTAATATTATAATACTTTTACTTTAAATATAAACTTGCCAGTAGATTCGTAGCGAAACTTGCATCATTTGTACTAATGTTGTTCTACCTAACAATCAGTCACTGTAGTTAATATGTTACCCACTCTCCGGATCCTAAGAAATAAATACAGACAAATCCACTGTGAATCATGGAAGAATTCTGTTTTATACATTCATAACAATTTAACTATACTGTAGCTTAGGAATTAATTTAGAAGTAGATACAAATTAAACAAAAGGCACTGATCATCATTACATTGATCCTAGATCACATTTATGGTCGAAAAACATTGTTTTTGTATTTTTATTCGAACGAAATAAAACTTAAAAACAGTGATTTCAAAATTTTGGGGAAACCGTACTCTTAGCAAACCTGCGAGACTGAAAGCATGCGTTAAATTACGTTCATTCAGTAAATCAGTAATTTATTCAGTACAAGTTAAAATCATAATAAGCCGACTAAAAATTGCTTAACGTCTGTCAGTTTCACAGTATCCAGCATAGCATCTGTAACTCTCATTTTTTCATTTACATCCAACATTTTGGAACCGAAACTTTTTGATCCCTCCCGACACCACGCTGTTCGTTCGCTGCCCTATAAACTACTTCTGCTAATTACTGTAATTTGTGCAATCAGATTTGAACGATTTGATGCCTTAGGATGCCCACTTTTCTATCTCTCACTACATCAGGACTCAGGAGTAATTTCGGGTAAAGCAAGAGTTGTCATACTGGAGGGTTATTCTCGAAAGACTTACGATCGTAACTTCAGTCGCAACTCTCGAGTTACGATAGTTGGGATTCTTAAAACATTTTGAAAATCGCAAGTTCTCAGAAAATCGCAAAAGTTGTCGTAACTTTACGACAACTAAAAAGCAGTCGTAAGTACTTATGATGAAGCATTCTTTATATGACGGGGTTCATTTGAAAGCCGTTCTGTCATTACAAAATTTTTTATTTGTTACATAGGCCTTACAATAGTGGCAGGGTTAATTTTAACGATGGAGTCATTATATTAGACTGGAAGACGAAAATCGAAGAGCTTTAAAAAGGCAGAGTTTTTCTTGACCGCACTAATCTATTGGAAGTTTTTGATGACCAAGGACTAATTATGCACTACAGATTTCCTAAAGTCGAAATTTTAAAATTGATAGAAATGTGTAGTGTTCAACTCCGGCGAGAAACTTAAGGACTTTTAAATATGCCATTCAAAATGAGTTATGCTTACCATATCGGTTATTGTAGCCCGCAGTGCTTCCTTTGTCTGATGACTAATTGAATTTGAAAACTTTCCAAAAAGTTTTGAATAATTCGAAATTACACTGGTGACCAAATCATCACAGTCTCCCTCACTCCAATTCGGTGAGCGTTTTGGCTGCTCTGATAAATTCGTTTTTATATTTTTTGCCATTTTCAATCCTTACAATTAACGTTAAATTGTTTTGTAGAGAAAATCAATAAAAGTAAACCTGATAGAAAGGACAAATTGGGTGAATTTTATGGCTTATTGGATGGCTTAAGATTCAAAAATTTTGACAGCAAATCACAGCGTCCGTTACATGAGATTAAGGCGCTTACGATTCGTAAGTGTGATCGTAGCTGCGATACACTTGCGATAGTTTTTGAGAATATTAAAATTTGAAAATCGTAGAGGCATCGTACGACACCTGTCGTAAGTTCTTACGAAGTCGTAACTTGCGATATCGTAAATTCTGTTCGAGAATGACCCCCCTGGGCCTCAACATTCTCCGTCTCCGGATTACACAATAGTAGTGTAGCATCATTAAACTCATAGCAAAGATAAATCTTAAAATATGTAATAAAAATACATGCGCACAAATCTAGCGTTAGAAAATGAGCTACACACTCGAAGATGTTCTCCAGGAAGTTTCACATATGTCTACACGTATTTGTCTCCACAGATTATTTGATTCAGAAAGTAGTCACCCCTCTTACAATTAGTAAACCCATGAAATCTGTGTCTTTATGTTTAGTTAGATGTTACTCGATGTCTCTACTCTGTTAGGGGACGGTGACGGAACTCGTCAATTTTTGTATGTATTGCACACCAGGTCGTTACTCAAAATGTAGATACTCCATCAAAGCCACGTAAACCCCTGATTGCACTGCAGTAACAACAAATGACTCCATGTGAACTATAGTTGAGAGTTAACGGGGGCTCAGTTGAATAATGAATGTTGTCTTGACGGAAACAACTCATGCTCTTCAATAATCCATTTCTTACGAGTCATACATAAGTATTACACAGTGGCAGTGCTCTCACTTCCACTCAAAGTTCCATTCAAGTTTTCTTCCAATGGAATAAAGGAGAAATCCACAGAAAATCCGGATTAATTTTGGGATCCATTTAGCAACTTCATCTCTTTTACACCCAAGTGGATCCCTCAACGAACTTTTTGTAAATCGTAATTAGTTTGTAAATCTTGTTATTGGTAAAGGTTGCAAGCTTGAAAGTGCCATACTGACAATTTATTATTTCATGTTGGACTCAAAAACGTTGTGAAGGATGAAAGCGTGCTTTTGTATACCGCTTAGTCAAGCGGTTAGACTCGTTGCTCTGACTTCTATCGTAAGCAATGATTTACTATTTTTATAGCATTTATTTACGCACTTATAACTTTACACATTACAGGATAGTTTAAGTTTGACGTAATTATGCGCAATTCTTCAAAGGTGTAACATTTCAGCGAAACCAATTACTTGTGCGTAAGTAATATTAGGTATAGTTTCAAGTTCAACTCAAAATTTCAAATTTTTTTGTAAACTACCAAAAGTTACCTTTAACGTATTGTATTTACTCACTTATGCAACTATGAAATTCCGTGAAAAATCCATTTGAAGTATTGCCATTAACAAGTATTTACTACGTGGTTATTTTAGTGTAACTAATCATACGGAGGTTATATCTCACCAGTTTTGAATTTCCAGCTCACACAATACCCAAAAAAATTAATCGAAAAAATCATATTTTGCTTTTGGAATAATTTTATTCTAGTTCAAACCATCACGTTGTCTTGAAAAGGGCAGTGTAGTGAGTCAAATGCATCATTTCCTTTAATGAATGGTGCTAAGGATTTTAAAAACATTTTTGTTCCATTCTAATATGAATTTCCCGTGAGGAGGCAATTATGTGCACTTTCGTAAAATTACACACTAAGTTAGGCTAAAAGATGAAAAGGCTTTCGCAACTTCAAGACTTTATTGTTTCTTGACCTTGGCGTCTTATAGGTGTCGATTATGCTCTCAAGTTCTGTTTAATATGCACGTCGGGTCACCTGGGAATTAAAATTAAAGTTCCCAATTTTTAATGTAGCTTGCTGGAATAATTGTGGCTTCTGTGAGCAGTTGGGTGCTCCATAAATCCATGCAGGCTGTCAAGAATCCCACAAAGACGACAGCGGAAAATCTTCTATATCAAGTCAATACGTTCTTTGGTGGAACGACTGGTCTCTATGATTTAGATGTTATTTTTCGTATTTTGATATACAACAGTGCCACAGCCCTTGTGGGGGGTTTCCTCCAGTTCCTCATGTCTTTTTGGCTTCTAATGGCTTCCGTACGGGTAAGTTGTGAATCAAACAAATTATCACACTTTGTGTCCTGTCATTCGGAACCACGATCACGTAACAATGCCTAATTACTTATGACTAACACGAGTGAGCTGTCGTCATATAATTACCATTAATGTCTTCATCCTAAAATGTGGCTCGTTGAGCCTTTTGTGATACTTTGACAATCAATTTTTAGCTTTTACAACTACCAACGAATCGACAACCCAGATTTAACATTTTATATGTATTCCTTTTAACAAACCAAATGTGAAAATGTTACAGACATTTCTTACTGCAGAATAATTATATACTATTGGGTCATTATCATAACTATACGCAATTTGAACAACAAAGTATAAGTACTTTGATAAGGAACAGTACGAGAGAGCTCGAAAGTCAGCGTAATTCCAAGCAGCACCGTAAAAGATTCAAATGTTGTTTATCTTATGAAGTACTCTCGAATTATTTTAAAGGGGGGACGGAACATGGCGTTGATATGGGTCATTGTTCACATCTTCATCATGGTCGCCATCGGTGGAAGCTTCCTCTGCATTATGACGAATGAATTACAGATTACCATTGCTCTTCAAGTATTTCTCCCTATTACTGGAATGGATTTCCTTTTCATCATTTATTCCTCCTGGATTGTGTTTTCTTTCAGTCGGGGAGATGATGATGACGATGATGACTCAATCGGAAGGGGTCAGACTTTCTTCGGTTCCCCAGGGGTTAATGTTTCAGTGACGGAGAGTAAACCTCCAAAAGAGGAGCCAATAAGAGCTCCAAGGAGAGCAGCGAAAGCTGCTGAAGCAAGAGCTCCAGCAATGCAAACTGATTTCTAATGTTTTTTACCTCAATCTTTCGAACTTTTTTTTATGGAATGTAAGCGAATTGTTTTACACCAAGGTAGTGACTTCTTCATTGAATCAATAATGTTACCGTACAAATCATACTACTGCATTATTTACGATCTTAAATATGCATCTGCATGTCTACCTATACGAGATTTGTATTTTTTCCTCCGTCCAATCCGTTCTGTCGTCATTTTGTAATAATTGCATTTTTGATTTCTGTGCTGGCTGATACAGTTTGTCATGGATCCATTTTGAGAATCGCGTGTACTGTACTGTTTATAAATATTAAGTTGTTCAAAATAGAAATACGTCTTTATTCTGTGTAAATAAATGCGTGTATGTACATATGCATTTACCCATATGTCATGAATGGATTCAGTGTACATGGGTAGAATTAAGTAAGTAGCCTGGAATGCTCCCTGAAATAAGGGGTATTACTAGAAAACGACCATAAACATATTTATTACTGTCCCTACACAAGTTCCATAGTTTCACTTCAACCACAATTCCAAGAAAGGAATATGGGCCGGAATATTTGTGCTGCTGCAGAACTGTATTTGATGATGCTACATATGTGCAACTACTTTTAGTACAAGTTGGCGAGTTACGTCATCCATACAAGATTCATTTGATGTTACATTTTACTTTCAAGTAGACAATAGAATTTGTCGCATAAATTCTTACAATAACAACTGCAAAGATGACTACAAATAGTAATAAATTATTTATTTTATACCGTGACCAACCTCATTCAGTTCTAATTTCAAACTTATTTAAATTACCCGTACCAATTTGTCCGTTGAGTATAGAGATGATAATAATCCTGAGACTTCAACAGCAGTAATAATTCTTAACAGTAATAATTATTATTATGTGGTGCAGTGAGCAGTAGAATTTATGATGTTGCATTGGTTAAGTTTGGTGTGCATGCAATCAGCAGGATGATTTCGTCGTTTTCATGAAATAGTATCAAGTTGTATCTGTCTTTATTACGTTTACATTTAAATGAACAAATTAATCTAGTATTGTAAGAAAAGCTGTTAATCCTACAATGTTGTTAAAAAAATGTTTCTATTTCCTGTCAGGTAATCCAGGATTTTTTTCGTTAAATAAAGTTTTTTACGAGTAAATACCGGGAATATATTCCGTTCACTTATTTAAAACTCTACTACAAAATCCTGTATTTCCCGAGTCATCATGTAATTCTTGCTACCTGAGTTCAAAGACTTGCTAACTTCTGGGCATTCCTCTACTGCACCATACCAAAATTCATTAGTACCACTCAATTTCCTTTAGCGTTGGAGCAAGTGTGAAAGACTTGAAGTGACCTGGCCTAATTTCTTACGCACACATAACGCAATGACATTTGTCATACATCAATCTTTCTGCTGTTAGTGCGTACGTGAAATCCCCTGAGGAAGAGATCCGAAGAGGTATCAGAAATGTAGGCATAACTCGTTACATTCGTTTTATTGCCAGGCGCCCTTGTATAATATTTGAGAAACTATGAGTTGGAAATATGAAATGAAGTCCTTATGTACATTGAGGTGATAAAAACTCTTGTCTTCAAGAGACGACTAATGGACGGTAGGGAGAGAAGGAGAATATGTCAGGGTATAATTAGCAGATGAATAATTTCCCTAATGTTTCTCGCTGCCTTAGTCACCACAACCAAATAGTAGGATTGAGTTCATACACGTGGAAATAATAACATCCGGACATTTCATAAGGAGTTTACTCTCATATAATCATGTGCATACGTATCTTGTCATGTATCTATATCCACATATGTATGTTACCATAGTTAAATGTCCAGCTAAACGCCTCGACTGTAATTATGCGGAAATGTGTATTTAAAAGTCACAAGTGTTTGCACAGCTCCCTTCCGTTTTTACACGCCTTCAATCACGAACCAAATCTTATATTTTGAACGCGTTCCATAGAAGTCCTGTCTACACAAAAGATCCTGTAAGTTATACTTTTTTGGGGGCACAATGGACTGTACTATGTGAGTCCAAAATAATTATGTACATCAGAGAGTCTGGCAAAGACGAAGCTGAGAGCTATGTTAGGATGCTATAATGTTTTTGAGGGCTAGAAATAATTACATGATTTTTAGGCAACTTACTATGTAGATGTCTTTATTACACTTCTTACCTGCAGACAAATTTACTGGCCCACGTGAGATTTCGTAGTAAGAGAATTAACGTAATACGCACAATTAACGCACAACGGTGATCTTCCTTGGAGCCAATAACCCGAAGATGAAATGCAGAGGGATTCACAAGTTCAAAACCACTTGCAATTTAAAAGCACAACCCATCTCTGTATTTTGACAATGCTTGCTTACAAAATAAAGTTGGTACGCGATACATTAGACTTTATGATTTTGCCGGGTCTTTTACATCTCCCATGCAGGCTTTTGCACGCATAATCTCAATTGTGAATCCTTTTAATGCGTGCAGTCGACGCACTCTGAATTAGTATTTCCATGCAAATTAGTGTTGAATTCATGTGAGATTCATTTTTTTTATAAATGAGAGTATTGCCAAGCATATAATATTTGAGTACTATAATCTGCTTTATTAGTTTGCTTTTAATTCCACCACGAGCCTTTAAGCAACAAACGCAGAGGCCAGATGGCTAGAATTGAAATACCATTACCTCACTGGAGTAGAAAGAGAGAAACCAAAATACAGGCGTATTGAGAAAACTCAAGATGAAAATATTTGATCTATGGGTTTGGCAGTTGAACGTGAGCGGTGAGTATACGCATGCATGCCTGTGTGCCATATCACTTGCACATTGTGTAGATTCTGTTCATAGCGTTAGTTAATAATATGTAATACGGATCCTACCTAAGCCCTGTATTTGCACATATGAACTTTCTTTTTTGCCACCTTTTTGTTTGCTCGTCGTGGTACACTTGTATTTGTACTACTTCGTTCATTTTGCACTTGCTTTGACACCTCTTATTTTATTAACTGTTGAGACTGGGGAAGATATAAATTCAAAATAATTCCTGCATAACCTCAAATACTATGGTCACCAGTTATCACGCTCTTTGCGTTATTTCACTATCATTGTAATCTGCTCCCAAAATATGAAATGAAGATGAGACTGCATGAAACATTCCTATGGGTTTCCGTGGATTTGTTGCCATTGGCAAAGTAGTGGAAAGGAAGGAAACTCAGAACTTTCAAAGTTACGTTACAATGCGTGAAGAACTCGAAGTAAGCCATTACAAAATATGACACCCAATTTTATGGTCACTTTTAACGACGAATTTGACTTGTAAGTGTGAAAGCACAAATTCCAAAAACAGAAATTCCAAGGATATGCGGATGTTGTAATTGTTGCAGAATATTCGTCCTCTAGTGCTCTGTCTTAAGAAAATTGTTTGAAGAAAGTTCACCCATTTTTTTTGGGTATGCTAGGATCAAATATATCAGGATGTTGTCATGTTTCTACAAACCAAAATAGTACTAATTATATTCCAGCATGCTGTTCTACTCCTCTCACAAAACGTGTTTTTTTTACCAAATAATCACCAGCAGGAATACATCATGTATAAACTCTGTAGATCCATTTGACATTGTGCAAAATAAAATTATTAATCAATAAACAACAAGCTAGATCCTGGATTATTTTCAGTTCCAAAGGTATACACACTTACACAAGCCAGAACATTATGAAGGATTAAAGTATAATGGATAGAGCATGCCATTGAAAGTAAAATACTACTTACAATTAGATAAAAATTCCTTAAACGTTTCGACGGCTTTCAATCGTTAGCAAAGGAAATCTAAGCAGCAACGCATTGGGTCCGTACATAAAATTTTTGCCCGGTGAATATTTACATGGTAATCAACACCTCACGAAATGAAATATTATCTGATGAAGACTGAAAGATTGGCAGCTAGGTAATGTACAGTGTTCATATTTAGACTAAAAGGTCGGCAAATTACGCAGGAGCAGAATAAGTAATTATATTAATTTGAGGCTATCAAAACCCATTTGTTCCTTCCATAAGAATATATCAAGCTTCAGTAGCATTGTTTATTTCTACACGTAATGTACAGGTTAAATGCATAACGTAGTAGCAAAATCGAATGCATTCCTTGAACAACAATCTTAGCTCCGTGCTTCAGTTATCGACTCTGTTATAATCAAAGTATTTTTCAATCTGTTCACAAGCGTCACTGCATGTAATTTTATGACAAAACAAGTAATAATAATTGTATATTCTCGCATGGATGAAATCTGGCAGACAAGTTACAATGTATTAATCTTATATATAGTCCGTCAGAAGTATTTATTTACATATACCCAATATCAGTTGTGTCAGCAGTTTGTAATGCTGATTATATTAACAGCTATTTTTATCAAATAAATTATTTGCGAGGTCCATATTAAGGCATACATATTAAGAATAAATACCCGATGATGATGCTGATTCTGCCCGAGAAAAAGCCTAAATGAGCCTTGCAACCAGGGGAGAAGTATATACCAGGGTCAAAAGCTGGAAGCAGTTGATCTCATATGTCAAATAAAATGACGTGACGACTTGTTACTTAATTCTAGATTTTTCAAATTTTATTTCAAATAGTTGCTATCTCTCCAATCTATACATAAATAGGGTTATGAGAAGTTGATACAGTTAATCATGAGACATGAAGTTCAAACAACGACTTGATAAATGTAATAGACTGTAGCATGTAGTTATTTGGGTGTTACGTTAGCTCTTTCAGTACATCATCTTACTAATTAAAGATGATTCATACTATGTATACCGTACGTAGTAAGAGTATGGTTGATCTTTGAGCTCCTTCAAATGAGGGATTAATCAATAAAGGATTTAGTCAGCACCTGAGGAGATTTTATCTGCGTGAGACATACGGTGTAGTGAGTCTACATGCAAGACTACATTTATTATATGTACATATGTAGTCAGTATTTTCTTCGCATGGTTGTAGGATTCTTCTTTAGCCAATGTTTGCTTGGTTGGTTCATGTGATCTGTTTTGGAGCGAGACACTTATGTATTCCTTTTGTTTTCTATTCAAAGCAAACATGCGTTAGAGTCTCAGTCAGTCATACAGCACAATGAATGCATTATGATTTTTAAGGCAGTATAATACATCAAGTTGCACTTATCAGCTATCAAGATGTGCTTCAGCAAGGATGGTAAAACAGTACCTGACCGTCTCAAAAGGAAAAAAAATACATGCAAAACTGTAGTCACTACAGCTCTATTAATGGATGAGGTATTCACACTCACAGGAGTTTGTGAATAAAAACAGATATTCATATGTATAGATACTCTAAAATCTGAATTGTGTATACATTCCTGCTGGTATTAATTGCAAGTGAATCTTTACATTTTGATGATTTCAAGTAAAGTTCAAGACGAGAATTACAATTAATATTGGAGCTGATGATTGTCAGACATTGACCTTGGTAGGTGTGGAATGAACAAATTATTTTCATTTCTACGCTCTGATTAAATAATTAAAAGTAATGCTACTGCCAAGTACAAACATTTCGTATCTGTAGATGACCAAACATCAGTTTCTGATATTTTCTCTGATTATTTTCAGGTATAAAAGCTGAATTACTCGAGGGAAATCTTCAGTTTACTCTTGTGATCCCACAGTACATTATTCATTCAATATTTTTCTTTAGATTACTACAGCCAAAATCATGATGAAGTTCCTAACTTTATTTTTCGTTCTCACCGTTTTCTCCTGTTATGTTTTCGCAGCTCAGAGGTACGCACCACCTCGGAGTGTGGAGGATACCGTTGCGGAAGGAGGTAGCATACAAATAATTCAAAATCAATTTTGATAAATTAATTAAAATTAGGGAAAATATTTGGATTGCTAGAAATGGTGGCTTAAATACATGTTGTTGGTAGTAATTTATTGAAAACATGTTGGAAATTTTTGATGGATTAAAAGCTAATTCCCTGATTTTTAATTTGTTAAGGTCAACACTATCATGAACAGCACGGTCATCATGGACATGGTCATCATGGGCATGGGAGGGTTCAAATCAAGACATACAGAGGCCCCACTCAATCCCACGGTCATGGCTGGTTTGCTCCTTACGGATTCTGGGTTCGACAACCCCATGATAACCAGGGTCACGGATGGAAATAGAGCTATGACACACTACGACTATTAGTCTTAACCGATCTTGTTGTCGAATATTATTTTATTGTTTTGTTATATGCGAGAATAAATTTATATTTTGTTAAAAAATATTTAAGTTGTCTAATTTCAACTGGGGAATACTAGGGATGAGTGGCATTTACTTAGAAATCAGGTCGAGGTCAAATTGACTATAAATGAAATAATTGAAGAGGTTCGGAAGTTCTTAAATTCTTTCTGACTCATAGAGTACGTAAAGCTCAAAGCTGGACCGCTAACCGTGGATAATACATGCTTTCCTATAATCACTCCAAGACCGATTACAAAATTTTAACATTGCAGGAGGTACGAGTTAAGTTTGAAATTATAATTTTCTCATTTCATCTCAACATCTGCATTTTATTGTAAAAAGAGGGTAGATGCACGTTATATTGAACAGTCGCGGAACCATTGTCTATCCCTTACCTCATGTCTGTATCAAGTGAAATTTCATTGAGCTTTCAAAAAAATATAGGAAATTCGACCTTATCCGGAGCGAAAATGGGTTAGAGGAAGAGGAATTTGTGCTATAGTCATTTTTATCTCGCCGTTACAAAAGAAATCAAGATGCTGGTCTTGTACAGGTAATGCTTTGAGGTATGGTTTGCACTTTATAGCATCAGATCAAACCAAAAATTGCTGCTGCAGGAGCCAGAAGGCTTACGAAAAGTAATCTTGTGAAAATCATTTGAGATTTTAAAAGCTAAAACTCAATTGACTCTGTTTCACTGTTTTGACCACTATGACCTCAAATATTCACCAAGATCAATGAAATCAATTATAGAAAATTTGGAAAATAATTTGATAATGGAAGAATTCCGATATTTTACAACATTGTTCTTATATGGGCTACGGGGGGAAACCAAGGTCTTAACTCGCTCTGTATAGTA
This sequence comes from Allacma fusca, assembly GCA_947179485.1. Classification (NCBI taxonomy): domain Eukaryota; kingdom Metazoa; phylum Arthropoda; class Collembola; order Symphypleona; family Sminthuridae; genus Allacma; species Allacma fusca. Next base: position 38,241,382 of record OX359249.1, read on the forward strand.
GGTTTAGGTATACATACTAGCATTAATGGGCGTTGAAATCCTTCACTGTATGTGTACATTAACAAATGGACAAATGGTTTGCATTGAGCCCAAATGGGTTCACTAATGTGTAGAAATACAATAATAGCTTAAAAAATAGAACATTCCTGGGCTCGTTAGTTTCAATCCAACATCTGAAAGTAGCACCATTAAGAATTGAGGTCACTCAAGACACAAGACTAGGACTTAGAATTCTGGAGCCATCGTTGAGGCCCTGTAAGGATCTAACACATTACAATGGGACTTGCCTTGAACAAACGGAAATCATGCATTAGAACCAGCGCCGAAAGTTTAACTACTTTACTACAGCAGTGGTTTGAGTTTTAGCTTGCACTCAAAAATCTCTGGTAAAGTAATTATGCCTAAATTGCTTTTGTAGTATTTTATTTTTAAAGTGAAAACTAACTTGAAGAGAGCTTCATGCAGTAATGATCTTGTTGATTCAAGAAGTTCCCATTAGACAACGAATACTGTAGAATATTGCGTGTGCAGATGTTACTAGCAGTAAATAAATTTACGACACTAACAATAAGTGAGTCAAGTTTTTCATAGTGTTTCGGGGTAATGGGCTTCGGTAATTTATAGCCAACTTTTGATTTATGGCATTGTATCCAATGATCAAATATTAAATTGAGGCTGAGTACTGTAATTGCTGAGAAATAATAATTGCAGAAATAAATGAAATAAACTCCGATATTTTTACTCACTATTTCATTGGAAATTACGAGTCATTTTAAAGCGTGGCTATGAGTAAGCTTCAAGAAATGCTTGTCTGCTCACATATGTAAACACCAAATATGTAATCACTTGGGGGAGAAATAAATAAATTATGAATGCGATTGATTTCCTGGCTTTTAGCATCCTAAACCCTAATGTACAAGATTAAAGGAGGTAGGTGAAGGCAGATAGAGGTAGTCTATAATGGAGAGCTGGAAAGCTCTCGGGGTTAGAAGTTAAAACAGTCACGCTCATTAACAGCTATAAATGCTTCACTGATTTACATACATTATCTAAGCGTGACTCAGTCTCCGAATCATTTGTCCCCAGTTTCTACTTCCACATCCAAAAAACCCCTAAGGAAGTATTAATTATTCTACATGTAAATGAGTGATTTTTATTGTATTAGTCATCTTTGAGGTGTTTCAATTTACCCCGAATTGTTGCTCTTACGCATACTGCACAAAATTCTTATTTCCCTGCCTGGGATAGCTTCGATAATATAATTTTAATATATTTAAGGTAGACAATTCCTTTTTGCACCGCCAAAGCATCGAAATCAACAGACTTGTGCTGCTCTTAACGAAGAGCATAAACATCAGATAGAATAAGTTTACAATCCTAATAATTATTACACATAGTAGTTGAGCCGTGCAGGCAACTAGAGCTTGCAGTTTAAACAAAATTAACTCGTATATTTCCACGACATAAAGATCGCTACCGTTACCAATTACCGTGACTCATTTTCAGTCGCATTTTCAATATGATCACTTCAAGTTTCATAGGGGAGTTCAGAGGCATTAGTGTATCTGAAAACAGAACAAATTACCATCCGTGATGGAAAATATCAACAACTATAGGAGACTAACTGGATGCAAATAATCGCTGGGTTTCAAGAAAGCCGGCGGTAACGTATTGAATTTCTAAATTTATGACTCTTTTTATGCTCACGCATAAGTCACGATAAAGTTCATTTTTGTGCTTGAAACCAAAAATATTTAATTCGTGTAAAACTGGCCTGCGTATAAACAAGGGAGATGTAAAAGGAATATTATTATTATGACTCAATTTATTGCCAAAGAATTTTAATAATACTTTACCATCAAGCCTCCAAATTAACCATGAATTTACAATCAAGTGTGTACTCATTGGCGTGAGTCATGTCATGAATGGGAATCATGACATTTAGACAACAACTTAGTAAATACGACAGACGACGTAATGTGACTGTGAGTATGAGCAATAAAACAAATGAGTGGGGTATCGTATTGTGTGTAATAGAAGAAAACTATAGGTTCCAGATGTGACTTCCTCGCTTCCTGATGAATGCCTCAGTCCAAAGGATTACAAATTCAAACAAACAATAAGAACAATATCTCCAAAGAACAATATGCAAAAGGAGCAAGCCAGCGTTTACCTAAATGATGTATAATATGCATGTAGACTGCTTTTAAGAATACATTAGTAATTTGACAAGTACACTATGGGGATTGAGAAGGCAGGGAAGATTTCCGAAACTGGTACCATTTTTGCACGTACGGAGATAGTAAACTCACATTCAATCTCCCACAGTGACTATTACATACTCCGAATAGAGTTGAATAGAGTAGCTCGCTTTACTCATTATGAGTGAAGTAGAGGAATTTTACGCACAGGATGGTTTCAAACAATGACAACTCGTGCCAACCATATTTTATGCAAAATAGTGTAACAGTTAGTAACCAAGCCGATATATTGAACCGTAGCATAATTTTCATTTGTGCTAAATATTGGAATAAAGTTAAGGGGAGAAAATGGAATCAATGCCGTTCGGTTATTGCTGTTTTATAATTATAATTTACAATCTTGAACCGATAATGTTTTAATTTTATAATCCTCAGACTTTCTTTAACCATTGGTAAATTTAACTTGCCCAGATTTAACTACATATTTTTGCTTATTTACTCATCACTCATGGGACAAGTAAATAAATAATTATTTCAATTATTAGGTGAAGTTGAGTGAACAAAGCACACTGGTTATGCGTAAACATTTCTTTGCTCCAACTATATAGGGGCTTCAGTTCTTCAAATATTGTCTTGGGAGTGTCTCCATGTGCGAGATGGTAGTGGAGAAACTTTACAACCCTTTTTCATTGGGCCTCAGGAAGTCAAATAATGCTTCACCTGCATGTGTGTACACCACAAGCTTAAAGGAAATGTGTCTTGAAGAAATGTTGACTGCAGATGATGGTTTACGGACGTTACACTTAAACCCCAGAGAGAGAATTCATTTGCAGAGATTCTCGGTGCATGATGGAAAAGGACGTAATGATGTTGGGGGCTCAGGGCTCAGTTCAATAATGAGTGTTGTCGAGGTGGATAGGCATCATCACCATTTAGCTTTGTCAACAGTCAGTTATTATACTTCACTACTAACTGTACATACTTATACTTCTACAATGGTTGTGTCCGGCCAACAATTTAGTTGCTCCTGTGTTTACCTTTTCCGATTGATTAATTAACGTAGCCCACAAAAATTGGGTGTCTTTTAAAAAAAAATAAAACTTTTTTTATCGCTGTGCCAAAAGACAGCAGGTGCTGTAAAATTGTTGGACTGGTTTGAGGAAGCTCCAGTGTTAGTTTACTCACTTACCTTTAATTTAATTTCCCTGGCAAAGGAAAAGGTAACACAAACCCTGTGAAACATGAAAGCGTGCTTCTGTATGCCGCTTAATCAAGCGGTTAAATTCGTCGCTCTAACTTGTATAGTAAGTTAAAATCCTATTTTTATTCAAAACCGTATAAACTGTAACAATTAAACTGCTATTATGAAAGGACGTTCTTGTAATGTTAAGCAAAGTCTACGTCTAGGATACTTTTGTTATAATAAATGAATGTGTTTCCTGGGATTATTTTGGATAAATACTTATAGTATATATAATTACATATACATATGTTTGTTTCTGATTAAGTGCAGCTGTCAAATGTCTATCGGGAATAAGGAACATTTCTCCGTTATTATGAATATACATTTATTATTGTTACTAGAAGTGTGAGAACACTGAATCAGGCAACACGTGCCGAATTCTGGATGCCGCAAATACGTTTACTATTATTTCCTTACACACCTCTAGAATAATTACTCGTTCACACAGGAACTTTATGTATTTTTAGCTTTTTGGAATTAAAATGACTAAAGTCTACACCAGCGAGAGGTAAATCAGAAATCAGGCGGACCAACATATGTATTTTGAATGCAACTTTCTATACTCGTGTTCAAAACAAGATATTTGTAATAACAAGCATAAAGCGACTAATAATTCAGAGCCAATGAAATATGGATTTATGCCACCCGTACTCTTGTGAAATCTAAAGTTGAATAATTGTTTGTATTTAGATGATGGGATTCGCCGTGGCAGCCGTCAGCAGTTGGGTTTTGCATAGATCATTACAATTAAGGAAAAATCCAACCGTTCGGACAGCGTCAGATCTCCTCAGCCAAGTAAATACATTTTTTGGAGGAACAACAGGTCTGTATGATCTGGACGTGATTTTCCGAATTTTCATAATGTGCAGTGCCACAGCGCTGATTGGAGGATTTATTCAATTTCTCATGTCATTCTGGCTTCTCATGGCCTCTGCAAAGGTAAACTTTCTTTTATGGGTGCTATTAAGTTTAAGGCTAAACTGTCAACCACATCATTCAATAAATGGGCACATCACGAATTTTTCAAGGGATACTTTTAACATGCAAGTGCTAAAATTGTGTGAAAACAAAGCCGGAATACTGTGGGTTACGTATTTATTTAGACAGACGGATACCTTTACTTTTCCGCTCATAAAATTATTATTGTTGTTCAGAATTAAGGTTAATGAATGAAAACTTTGTCAAAAGTAATTATTACTGAGTTTATGTCATACTTAATCCTTGTTGGAAATTTACTACTCATTGCTGAAGTGTTTTTACTGGATATTCAAGCCTCCCTATTTATGAGGTAATTTTAGTGATTTTGTCACTTGAGGGTGGAGCGTTTATAAAATGGTACTTTTGTTGTATAACTCATATGTGATGACAATTATATGACATGAGTCAATAAGAGCGTTGATGAAGCTGGACACCGTTGCAAAATGTAGGAAAAGGCAACACTAAAATAATTATTATTCTTGAGGCTCCTCTTCGTATCCTTCAGTTTTATATTCTATTTCCTTTGAAGACTTAAGTTGGAACTACAAATTTTAACTAGCGTAAGTCCTAAATTGAAGTAAATCCTGACGTGATAAATGTTTATGAATTTACAGCGAGCCAAAATGCTGGCACTGTTCTGGGTAATCGTGCAAATATTCGTGATGATGGCCATCGGAGGAAGCTTCCTATGCATCATAACCAATGAGCTAGAGATTAACCTGTCTTTAAAAGTGTTCCTACCGGTGACAGGGATTGACTTTTTGCTACTCATTTATTACACATGGGTAGTATTTGCCTACAGCCACGGATCCGAATCCGATCTTTAATACATTGGAAGTTTTATTATGCATATTTTACACTTCTCATCATGTAATTTTTTGTATCTGTCTCGTGTTCCAGTTTTGTCTACCGGCAATACCTACTTCAGTATGGGCCTTAACAAAGATAAATACTTAATACTTATTTTGTTATCATTTACAGTACAGTAGCTGTATACCTTTTTGGGTATGTATGCACAAATAGAATTATAAAGTTGTATATAGATACCAAGGTTTTATAAAAAGGAAACCCCAATACAACCCCTTCACTTACTAGTTACCGGGTTATATGTATTATTTAGACTATACATTTTGTACTTTCAAGTCTCATTACAACCAACTTAATAAATTTTTACCAGATTTATACCAACAAATGATTACACAAGCTTTCAATAAATGAAAATCTGTAACTGCATTTTGTGTGAAAATACTTTTTTCCTAATGAATGTTACGCATAATAATCTACACAGGTATGTATTTATCTCCAAATACATCTATGCATGACATTTAATACTCGCAACATGCATTTATGTGCAATAGTTGGTTGTTACGGATAGTGCTTGAATCACAACCTTTGCGCGCTGCAAGGCAGTTGCGAACGAACTCGGACCGGCGTCAGGGAACATTAATTTTGACCAATGAAAAATGTAGCCATATAAATTCTACTCATCTATGTCAACATTTGAGGTTCCAGTGACCGAATATGCGAACCAAAACCGAGATTTTTTAGCAATTTAGAAATTAACAATTTAAAATGACCACACAATTTATTTTTACGCTGGTTTGCCGGAACTTTTAGGAGCAAGGTTCGGCAAACAATACAGTTTGCCACGAAAAATTATGGATTTTCCCTGAAAATCAGGGCCACCTGTTAATTTAAATTCTCCTGTGGTTAGGGCAGGGTTTGGTTACAGCACAAGCTTAGTACAGATTTCCAGATCCATTATGGTAAATAGGTAACTATCGGCTACTTTCTGGGTACTGGACTGTTGCATACTTCCAACAATCTCGAAAGAACTGGAGAAATGTGTAGCCCAAGGTTTGTTTCGCGGAATATTAAAATAATAAAATGTGTGAATAAAATTTAATAAAATGATTTATTCCCAAGTTGCTCTTTTACTTGTAATTTTTGTAGGTATTTAATACTCGATCTACATTAAATGTATTTGTACATTTCTGTTCTGTTATGTAGTGTAAATCACACCAGCCTTACATCCTGGTGTTACATTTGCATGGTTTGTATGAAGACAAGCCAGCAGGTGTGTAACCTATGTTAAAACTATCCTATTCTTATCCTACATTTAACCTAGAGCTTCTACCGGGGACGGGGACGTCCCGTCGGGACACTGGACGGTCCCGGGGACAAAATAATTGTCCCCGTTGTATCTGTATTCGGGACGGAACATGCTTTTTGGTCGTGTATACAACGGGACGGGACGAGCAAGCATAGCAGAACAAGGATAACGTTTCAGCTTTAATGCTCATGAGTAAACTATTATGTGAGCATTATTTCACCGAATGTAAGACATTCGATTTTAGGTTGTAGAAAATGAAGCTTGTTGCTCAGAAAGTTAAGGAAGAATCTTGGAGCTACGATTCTATAAGTTTTTGCTACAAATATTTTTTGTACGAATTTTTCCTCATATTCCGATTTTCGGTATGAGAATCTCGACAACTGTTTTTAGTAATTATCGGGACGGGACAGGAATTTTGATAACATGCCCCGATTTTCGGGACCGGGGACAATGTTTTTTAAAAATTTTGGGAACGGGACGGGGACAAGGTTTTTGTCCCCATGTCCCGACTTTCGGGACGGGACCGGGGACAACGTTTTTATAAATTTTTGGGGACGGGACGGGGACATGGTTTTTGTCACCGTGTCCCGATTGTCGGGACGGGACTGGGGACAAAGGTTTTGAAAAAATATCGGGACGGGACGGGGACGGGACAAGAACTTTGTTCCCAACAGAAGCTCTAATTAACCTATGGTTCGAGGACCAAACTAGCATAATGCATGGCTGACCTCTCCTACAATATGAAGATCTCGAATGCAGAAATGCACCCGTATTTATACTAACAAATGTAATATGCAGTTGCAGTATTTACAATCATAAGCTCCGTAGTATTTATCATTTCAATCCTTGGAGACTTTAGCATTTAGTCCATGAACTTCCTCATTTACCAAGGTTTTTATTAACGCTGTCATACATTTTTCATTCAGTATTTCGTGCTGTAATCTCATACATATCATGTTATTTTTCCTTTCGCATGTCCATATAATATTACATACATAGCAGGACTACTTTATAAAGTCGGTAGTTATTCACTTTTCACCAATCATTTGACACTATTTAGTGTAATGCTGTATAAAACACTCGGAATATTCTACAATAAAATGATTGCTTTGATTGGACTGTGGATTTAATTCTTTTACACAACCTACATTGCAAATTGCAATGCTGTAGTATTCAAAGGATTCTTCATTGGTTGTTAAGCCATTTATTAATTTTTCCTACAAAGTAACAATGTGGAGTAATCTATTTTCACGAGTAAATAATTAAAATTTTTTGATGACGGACAAAAACTATTTAAAATAATTTTATAATTTTCAGTTTGTGTGATTCAATCTATAATGGAAACGCCTAACGTTATTGCACGGATTTCAAAACTAGGCCAGCTAGCCTAGCACACAGACAGACTGTAGCGTAGTAAGTTCTTACTTGTTTCTTTTCTTTCTCCTTGCCCTAACTTTCACTCATATTTTCCAGACATACAAGAACCGTCCGTGTAGAATTATTATGCATATAATAATTCTATTATTATACTATCCAATTATGCTTATATTGTAAAGAATTGTGGGCTCTGGGTCAATCAGTCACATTAAGTTACGACCAAGAATAATATTATGGTTCTTTCTAGTCGACTAAACAACGGATTGTGAGAATTGAAGACGAAGGGCAACCTTGACTGGCAACGACTAGTAGTTATCAGATATAATAATTGAACTGGAGAATTCGCTACCGTAATTAACTTAACTGTTCAGTTGCAAGCAATGTCTGCGAAAGAGTCCCATATCGTCCGATTTTATGATGAGCGTTCTGTATTGCTTACTGGAGGAACGGGATTTGTGGGTAAAGCTCTGATTGAAAAACTACTCAGATGTTGCCCAAATATTTCCAATATATATTTGCTAATGAGACCGAAACACAATGCAACCATCCAAGAAAGACTACAAACACTGATCGACAGCACGGTAACTTGATTACTCTTTCCAGAACTTAATAGATCTTAACAGAAATCACGGAAGTAAAAACACGATGTACAATAACTGCATGGATTTGTATCTCCCAGGTGGGACACAGTCCCACCTGTCGCCCTGGTTCCATAGTACCTGGGTATTTATTTTATTTATTTAAGATAAAGATACTGAGCCTATTATTCCTGATCACAGTTGTTAACCTGTCAGAAATTTAAATATCTTTGTGAGGAATCAGCAATAGTGATTTTGAGCTATCAAAAGATTTCCCTACAGGATTTGCTTTGTCGTCTTAACCTATAGGCGTGAGGTACATATCCTGAACCTGAACTGTAATAACTGTTGCCATTTTTAGATTTTTGACGTGCTAAAACTACAGCATCCGGACTCTCTTAAGAAACTTGTTCCAATTGCTGGTGATATAACAAGTCCAAATTTGGGAATCTCAGCAGATGATGAAAAAATCCTACACGAGAATGTTTCCGTTATCATACATTCAGCTGCAACTGTTAAATTTGACGAAGTCATGAGCCTGTCAGCAGATATTAACGTTGGCGGGGTTCAGCGAGTCTTGCAGTTAGCCAAGAATATGAAGAATATTTGTGTAAATTCTTTCTAGTTGACCATTGCTCGAAATAATGTAATTTTTTATGCGTGTAACATGTTTGAAACGTGACTATTCTCTGCACAACTAGGCGATAGTCCACATCTCAACGGCGTATTCCAATTGTGACAAAAAAGCGATCCGGGAAATCGTTTACCCGGCGTCATTCGATCCCTCTATAGCAATCAATACGTTTTCATGGTTAAGTGATCCAGTCCTGCAGAAAATTACGCCTGAGTAAGCATGTAAATAATTTCCAGAATAATATTTGGAAACAAGCCTAGTGATTAGACCCAAATTGAACCGATTTTATCCTTTTGAAGCCTTATTGGTAGTAAGCCCAACACGTATGCTTACACGAAGTCCTTAGCTGAGCACATGGTTCAATGCAATCGAGGTGATTTGCCTGTTTGCATTGTGCGACCCTCTATCGGTAATCAATATATTGAAATTCAAGGCGTAATCCCAAAATATTCCTATCGAAAGCACTACTAAAGATGCGTTGCCTCAAATGTTTGCTTCATAATTCAAAATTATTTGGATCTTAAAATTTTCAGTGACGGCAACTGTGAAAGAACCCATACCTGGCTGGGTTGACAATTGGCAAGGAGCTTCAGGCATTCTGATTGCCCATGGGAAAGGACTTTTAGGGGCAACAGTGGCCAACGAAGATATTGTTATTGACTGGATCCCTGTGGATTACCTTGTCAATCTGATTATTACTGCTGCGTGGGACTTGGGAATGACTAAGTTTGCATTTTATTCAATAATAAGGCAGTTGTTCATTTCGCATGAAATGCTGAGTAGTGAACGTCTAAATTTGCTATGTACATACATATAAGAGTGCATACCCTATTCCCTTCATTAGTAATTAACCCAAGAGGCTATTTCTTACTTTTCTTCGCTAGGATGGGATAAAAATAAAGTAGGGTTGCTTGAAGCATCACGATTTTAAAGTATTGAGTCAAGCACATGAGATTTTCGTGTAATGAAAGTATGCGCTCGCATCAATGTCCTCTGAGTCATCTGAGCTCTGACTTTTTATCTTCGTAACTCGTAATGGAAGGAATACTGTCTACTGTATGAACGTAGCATGTTAACGATTAACAGAGCCAAATAAAGTTGTACAAACAATATTAATATATTTGATTGATCCAGTACACATTTCTAGTATAATCACGTACGGTTTACAGGTCACCTGAACTTGTGGTGTACAACTGCTGTTCTAGCCAGTTGAACCCCCTAACGCAACGGGCTATAAAGCAGTTCTCAATGGAGGGTTACAAGAAAACTCCTTTCGGTGAGACGTTAGGATGCCCTACCATGACGTTAACTTCCATGCCATACTGGAGTAAAGTTCATAATTTTTTGGTTGTTCTCCTCCCTTCCATGTTGCTGGATACATTTATAATGCTAACAGGAAGCCAACCAATGTAAAAACTCCGGCTACATTATTTCCACATTGCATAAGTATTAATGCTTTTTGTACGTCTTAATGTGTTCTGACGTTGCTGCTTATGATTAGCATGCTGAAGCATTATATGAAAGTACAGACAGCAGTTCGTGTGACCACATATTTTCGGAACAATGACTGGAATTTCACCAGCGAAAATCTGCTGCACCTTCGAGACAAAATGGCTCCCATTGACAAAAAAATATTTAATTTCAACGTTGAGGACATCAAATGGCAGATTTACATTCATAATTATATCCATGGTCTTCGGAAGTTCATCTTGAAGGAAGATGACTCAACTCTGGAGGGAGCAAGACGTCGTTTGCGAAGGTTGTTTTCCAATAATTGGTGTTCTCAGTAAGCACAGAATTTTTGCTTCTAATAATCCCTCTATTTCAGAATTACTGTGTTTCACTCGGTCATTCGGATTCTCAGTTTCTTACTGGTTATTGGAATTTCGTCGAATATAGTGAAAGGATGGGTGGCAAGGTTGGTGAAAAGGTTAATATCATAACCTTCATTGAATCATTAATACCTTCAGAATTGTTAGAATTCATGGGGGGAGGTGAGTATTGGAAGTGTCAAGCTATATACTTTATTGGTACTTTTTAAGTGCCATATTATGTCTAGAATTTCCTTTTAATAATAAATTCTAAATCGCTTCATTCTTATGCTTACCAACAATAGCTCTCAATAATTCATTTGTATCATTGTATCACAGTAGTCACAGTCTCATGTTGACCCACTCAACTGTCAGTATTTTGTATTTGATGTGTATGACTGCATATAGCGCCAATGTGTAATCAACCTATTTCAAGCAGACACGGAGTAAATTGTTTATTTAATAATCAGTAAAAAATTAATTGTAGACACTAGATTAGTACGTAGTGTAAGTACGTATGTACTCTGCAACCAATACAGTTAAGACAACCTATACAAGTGTAAGAATTCGACGGATGTACATGTATAATCGGAGCCATGTCAGCCATTATAAAAAAAATTTGCCAATCCGGTTTACTGCTTTCTTACAATTTTAAAATGAAGGTTTCAAAAAATGTAATGGCCATGGCTAGAGATTGAATTGTTTAGATTAAGTATGAAATACAAAAACAGCAAATTAAAAAAATATAAAATAACAATTAACTGAAAACAAAATAAACATCGGCGTAAAATGGCAATTAAATAGCAATGAGTTACCCAAAATTTTGCTATCACTGAAGTGGGGGTATATCTTCAAAAAAGTCAGAAAACACACAAGACATGACATACTTAAACGACTATCAAAAATAGCTACTATACAGCACTGTGTGAAATAATCTGGGAAAATATACTAAATGTGAAACGTGGTCAATTTTGCAACAATTTGGAATCAAAAATATTAGAAGAAACTTGGAACTCCTAATGAAGTGGTGGTGGACACTTGCTCCATTTGTTCTTTCATTATCTATTCTTTACGATTTTGAGCTGGTATCCCAACTTCCTCCTTACTTGTTCATCCTGGCTGCGTCCTTACCATTCAAAATATTGACGGGATGCGTAGTGTTTAGGTGCTGTCTGATTCTCTTTGAGAAATGTTTTCCTCATGACAAGGAAACATGGGTATCTCGATTTGACCATTACGTCCAGGAAAAGGTGGTTCCCAAGTACGGATGGATTATGAAGTATCCAGGAGAAAAACATTTTAACTAATATCAACTATTTGAAATTGCTACCCAACGTCAACTGTCTCAAATGATCAGTTCTCAAGGAGACAGTTTTTGATCCGCTGGAGGTAATGTCGTTTACCTTTTCTCTTTGGAAAACTGCAGAAGTAATTATAGTAATAATTAAGGTGATACAACCTCAACAATAAGTCAATAATAAATCTACAATAATAATGAGTGAAGAGGTAATTTTGCCTGTGAAAAATCAAAATGACAAGCTTGGGATTTTAATTATGAAAGGGCAACCCTAGGAATGACCTCGATGGATTGTCACTAAAAATATCACATGATATGGTGAAGCTTGGAAAAATATTTCTTATTGTGTATCATCTTCAGGAAGATTACATTAAATACATATTTTTTCATAAATAAATCATCTTTCGGTTATTTATTCACTACACAAGTGTGTTTCTAGTACGCTGCAGCCACACATTTGGGTTTGTATTACTAGCAGTGTTTTTCTTGCTGTTATTCTCTTGTATGTTTTGGTTAATGTAAGTTTTTAAGTATCCATATTTGAATTCCTTTTATTGCTGTTCAGGTTCTAGTTACTTAAATATAACAGCCAATTAATTAGCAAGCTGTCAAGTCTTTTTCGTATATGTTTAGGCTGGGACTACATATTTGTTCCCTTTTCATTCTTTCTCACTCATTGTCCATACTGCTTTGTATTTTGACTTTGTTGGTTTCTGGGTGCCAGAACATCATCTGAATACATTGGACTTTTTTCGTTTCAATATTTAAGCAATATGTATTCTTGTATGAAAAAAAAAATAGGTTGTGTACAATTCACAAACTCACAGCGGGTTTTCTATTTTTTGAAGGCAATTATAGTAGAATTCTAATAATTATTATATCTCCTGTGTTGTTTTTAACGCCATCACAAAGAACAATGAAAGTAGAAGGTGCAACCATGTACAACGAAGAACTCAAGAACGCCTACACATGCTTGAAGAAAATTTGCTTCAAAATGAGAGACTTTTACCATTAACCCTTCTAACGGCTGTGGGAGAGAAAACGTTTTTGTAGCACCTATGAAATCATGAAAAATAGTCCAATGGGATCTTAGTTTTAAATATAATTTTGACATAATATTTAAGTGTACGCCTTTGTATTATCGTATTTTAATGAATTAAAATAATTTCAATTTCATAGCTAAACCTAAACTCAAATGCTTAATAATTCAATTCTCAGGAATTTTTACAATGCATGTTCTTCCCTTCTGAACATTAACATGTAGATTGCATACCGCACTAATATTACGTAAAAGAAGGTTCCCCGAAAAAATACTCAAAATAGTTCTGGTAACTTCATATAATTACAGCAGAATAATTCTGCCGGAAAAATATTATTTATCCTACTTTATTTTTTAATACTTCGAATATAAGTTGGACAGGACTTTACAGATCAAGTGTACTGTAGTCTTGAAGTGGTTTTCTTTATACCCCAAGGCGAGTATATATTTCATAACGACCGCAGACAAGTGCCCAGGCAATTAAATCCAGGAAAGCGCCATAAGTTATCATGTCCAGCATTCCTAAACATCCTGTTAAAGTCCCCAAGGAAAATACGATGGCATTAGTGGCGGTTGAGGCTGAAAGCAATTAGAAAACAGAAATTCCATTCATTAGGTAATTATTTTTCCTAAAACGATTGTATTGACTCTTGTAATGGATTCAAATTTTGAAAAAATCAAGCATTATCTACAGAATAATAGATTACTAGCGCTATTATGACTATATTAAACACGGAATACCAGGAAACATGAAGGATAAGCAAGACATTGCCGTCACAGGCAATCCCAAATGACCTACGCCAGCTTTGGTCGTTTTCAACAGCGTCACTTTTTTCGCCCCTTTTTGAAAATATGGGACTGCTTGTTTCTAGTAAAAAAAAAATATTTCAACAAAAAATTATTTAATCATTCTACTTAATTAATATGAACACTTAAGTCTCCTCAATGAGTAAACTAAGACGAGAAAATATCAATTTATAGTAACAATGTTAAAAATTTGACACGTGAAAGATTGTATGTCAAATGAAGCAGCTATGATTGTGCTCTTCAATTGCACACTTATTTACACATACATTTAGTAATGATTGGTTTTAAACACGCAAATACTTATCAAGGTGAATTTACCTGTGACAAAATGCAGAGAAAAATGTTGGAAGTAGCTACACCTCCAAAAAGCTCACTAGCAAGGGCTACAATTCCCACCAGAATCCATGTAATTGGTAATTGCGAATTGAAAATATTGTGTATCCAACCCTGTATAGTCATACGGAAACCTCCATGTTCGGTCTGTGGAATCATCGTACAGTTGGTTGTGCTATTAACCGTGCCTGGAAACAGTGTCGTGTAGCTGGTCAAACTGGACTGAGAAAATGCAAACTGGCACCCTGCAACGTTGTAATTACGTAATTACACCACAAGAACAATCACAATATTATCCTTTCACACACTCAGTATATCAAAACCTGTGTACCAAACATAATAACGACATTCCAAAATATCTGTCCTTCCAAAAATTTCCATCCAAGCACTGCCAGAGGCTTAGGATCTGATGCTACAAAATTAAAAATAATTTGCAAAAACATAGTTTGACAGGTGCACGGTTTCCGTCGCTATCTTTAAAGCTAATAAATTAATGTCTGAACTTTTAAAGTGTGAGGAGCATTTAACAATTACGTTTGTTTTTAAACCGTGGTATCATAAACATGAGGACGATGAAAATAAACACTGCGGAAGAGTCTCCCACTTTGACTATTCCTTTCAATGAAAGAAGACCTTCCAAGCAAACATTAGAAGCCTTCGAAAGTATTTTTCCCTGGATTATTCGACTCCATCCGTCAAAAAATCTTGGATCTCGTGTAATCCAAAGAATCACTATACATGTAGTGAATAGCAACACTAGTATTTGATGGATGTCTGTTTTGCCCATGTTAGAGAGCTTTCCTTTGTAAAAGGTCTTTTCCTCCCTTAGCAAATCCATTTCTGCCTCGTGTCTCCTCCCTATTAATCGTCGATCCGAATTCGGTTCAATAGGTGCTATTGAAACAAAGATGATCAAAAGATATATCCACGCAATTAACCCTAGTATGAAAATAATTGGAGCTGCAAATTGAATCCAATGAAGCACATTCATCTCAACAATTTTCTGACCAATCCTAAAAAACAAATAACGTGATGCAATATTACATTACATATTTAATCAGCGTAGTTTTTAATAATAATTTTTACATAATGCGTGCCGAGACGGTTGTTTTTTCCCCGCCCGTATCTGAACGTCCCCAAGTAATTGAACGACCCCTGGAATCGGTGTAATCGTAGAACAAATTGACACCTGGCGAAGTGTGGGGTAATAGAAGTCCTCCAATATTAGCAGCAACGTAGATGATAATGAAGTATCGTCTTTTAAGCTCCTTGTCCAAGTTTCGTATTCTGTCATTACTGTCGGGTGGAGGCTCTAAGGACTCAGGCTCTCTAAAATAAGTCATAACAATGATAACTTGACCTGTTATCTTTAAAATCTAATAAGTTCAGGAACTATTTGAAGACTCAGTTCACCAACTTCTTTTCAGCCACATCCGTCGGTTTATCAACCTCATCAACATTTTCATTCTCAATAAGTAATGGATCCTCAGAGGTGATGCCCGCCGGATTTTCATCAGGAAAGTCAGACGCGGATTCAGGAACATTTGTCGAACTCGTTTGAATGGTATCGAAATTGATCATTTTTGTGTCATCTACCAGTTCGTCGGCTCGTTGGTGCTAATTTGAGGAACAATTATTAAAATATGTAGACCCATGAGTTAAATTCGATAAAACAGAGCGTCAGTGAGTGGTCCGTATTATAAAGAGTTGTTTTTTTACAAGATGCTCTCTCTCATTGGACAATGACTGAGTTGTGGCAAGCATGACGAAGGCAGCAGTCGGACCAGAAATTATCATTGACAATATGAAGGTGAGAAAATAAATTACAGTGACAATTCTGTTTAAAGTTACGAGTCAAAAGAAATCTCAATTACAACATGAAATCATAATTCACGAAAATTAAATATATTATTGAAGCATAAATTAATTTCACCGGGGATGAGCATTCCCAGTGTGTGATAATATATTCAGGGCAATCCTTTTGTGTAAATTGGAAATCACAAATGCACAGCCCAGTGCCATTTGACCCAAAATCAGTATGGCCTGTTCTCTCATTATATTTTCGCCCGCCATTTCTACAGAAATTCCAGATTACTTTTAGAAGCTTTTGTAATCTTTTCTGGATGAATTCATTTTGAAACAATTAATAAAACGAAATGATTACTTGCTTTCTGGAGGCCTAAGAGCGGTAAGAACACCCAAATGGCCATACTGCTTATCACTAAAGGCATCGCATGAGCTACGAACAATGATGATACCATGATGAGGAGGTACAAATGTGAGCCAAACTAAGGATAAGAACAACATTAATAAGTTACATGAGAGGGGTAATAATTTAAACAATTGAAATAATTACTTCTATACTTATATTATTTACTAAATACCTATTACTATTATTTACTATATATATTCTCTATAACTAATGAAGTTACGCTTGAGTGTCTAACCAATTTGTCGTCCTTCATCACAAAAGGAATCCAGCACCACACTACAGGGGTTAATATTGTATAGAAGAACTTCCAACCCGAGCCTACCTCCAATTTAGCTCTGAAATTGTTCCATTTGGAGATACATGTTGATCCAGCTATCTCGGAACCTATTCAGGCAGGAAGATTCTTTGCAAATTTAAACTACTAATGACCATTGATGCTTTCATATGCTGGTTAAATCACATTACATAGTTCAGAAATAATAATTAACTCTTCTAGAACTATATAAGTATAGATGTTTACTATAATTTTGACCATGGTTGAACTATTATTTCGAAGAGGCAAAGCTGGGAAAACTATTTTTTTTCACATTTTTATCGTGTTAACCATATTTTTTTATGCGAGTTTCCCTTTTCGGAAAAACTGCCGGTATTTTTCCGGGACCGTCCTGATACACTACTCGTTCAAATTTTTCCGAAGCCTTTGCATTTGTATCCATTTAACACTTTTGTGCTACTAAAGCGCCGACCAACCTTATGTTGCCACAAACTTATCTTTGGCCTTGACCAATGAACATTAGAGTGATTATTTTCATATACAAATAAATCAAAGATAATTTAACTGTCAATTAAAATTTTCGATCCAGATGAATGTCTCTTAGAGGTTTACCCCAAACTGGGAATAAATAACCGTAAAGGATCGCTCGTAGCTCTTCCGGAAAATGTCGGGTCCTCTAAGGGTGGTCCCTTAATTTGAGAATACAAAAGATCTAGTGCAAATATTTATGCAGGATTTGATTGTATATCTTTGTGATTGGTAATTTGTTCATATACTTGTCAACGGTAGCCTAATTATGCTTGTTTCCGAAGTTACCAGGATTTTTTAAGAAAAGGTTAATATCGTTTTTTGGTGGTGGCCTTTCCTGACCTTCGGTTTCCAGGAGTTTCTTTCTGAAGATAAATATTAATACGTATTCCGTGTCCGAAAACGCAAACATATTATCCAAAAATATTCGACGGAAATTTTTACAAGGGTTTGTAACTTCGGAAACCAATTAGATAGGGGTAACAACTCTGGTCGTTTTTTTCGAGCCAACTTGTATGAGAACAAAATTGAAACTGGGCACATCTAGTAAGGATACTCCAAACTAACGATGGAGAAAAAATCAGCCTTGGCCATTTCGCCCCTGATTCATAATTCCGCACGGAAATGGGGTCAAAATCATTATAAACACCCTCTATTACATTTAAGAACTCAAAAGGCAATGGTAGTATTTCTAAACTTACCCTCGTCCATTCCGATAAATCTATTACGACAAGATTTGATTTTAGTTTTTCAAGTTGAGCCTCCTCCGTCCACCTTCACCTTTGAATTAATCAATCTTGCATTATGGCTAAAGGTTGGCCCAGGTTAAGTTGATTGGTTACCAGAATTTTGATTGCTATGAATGTGTATGTAAAGTGACAGTTGACAACTTCACAATGCAAAAGTTAAATCAAAATGTGGAAGTTATTTGTGACGTATAATATAATTTTTGTCTATTTATTTTTAATTGATAAACTGTGCTGAAACTTGAAAGTAAAACACCTTTATAAGTGAGGTAAATTCAGTTTCTGCGTTTTAATAGTAGGTAATTAATAAGCTTATTTTTAAATGAATCCATATTCAATATTCGTTACAATACATAATATGTAAAACTAGCAGCTTACTATGTAATACATTGTTGATACTAACTTTAACGTAATGAACCAAACCGTTTTTGTCATGTTATAGACATGATCCTAGATCCTAGACCTTTACCAATGAATTTCTTCAGATGTGCAGGTTAGTAGCTTGTGGCTACTTGATTATATTGTTGTCTCCAATTTCGAGTCAATAATCATTAGAAATTGAATTGAGCACTTCATTTCTCAAAACAAATTCAACAATAAAAGAAAAATATCCGTCATTCTCAATACATCACCCATGGTAATTATTATATAAATTCAATTCACAGGAAATAGACGCTTCTTAGCGTTGGGTTGCAGTTGTGAAGTATCCATGAAATTCCCCGGGGATTTGAGGCTCAAGCATACGAAAATGATGCAACATTATAAATAAATGACCACACAACTTCATGACTATAGTTTACCACCCTTGATTATATTACATTATGCGCTTGCTTGTCAAATATTAATAAATCAAACTGTTCAACTCTTGGGTTGACAGACAGCAGCAGAAGTTGTTGTGGAACAATCCAAAGCATTACGGAATTTGTACATTCCGTAGCCCGATACCTGGGTACTGGGGTGGAAAAGTGCGAACCCGCGAACCTCGTGCCAAAAATGATGATCAAATGATGCCCAATTTGGAAATTGTTTAGCCAAATTTGGTCAAAGGTCTCTCCCCATATACATGCCCAATTTGAAGGCACATGCCCAATTTTGGAAATTGTTTAACCAAATTTGGACAAGGGTCTCTGCCCATATACATGCCCAATCTCGAAGTACATGTCCACTTTCGGAAAAAATTCCCTACCCATATACATACGTGCCCAATCTGGGAGTACTTGTCCACTTTCGGAAAAATTTGGTTCGTGCCCACTTTGAAACTTTTTCCAACCCCCGCCTGGGGCAGGGACAGGGACACCCAAAATTTTAGTTTGACATAGCCCAAAGTTAAAAATCATCTGGAATTTATCGCTAAGGTACTAATTCTACTATGAAGAGGGGTGCGTCAGGATGATCGGATGATGGGGCAACGAAAATTGTGCAATGCACTACTCTGGTGACCTACCATGATCTCGTATCTCCAAAACTACGTTTCCTGATTATTCTCTCAGATTCGTAATCTATGCACTTAAGGTAGTTGCTAATTCATATCCCTACATCCCAATATCCCTATATCTGAAACGTCTCGGAATCTCTTGGAAACGATTTGATGGCTTGCAAGAATTTCTGATTTACGTAAATTGCATAGTGTCTTTGTTCCAGTAACGTTTCTGTATCTCCAATTCAAACGAGTACAAGAAGGATAAAATTTGAAAAACAAGTACAAACTTATCAACATTTTCAAAGTACACAGACCTGAAAAAGAATGTTGTCCTAGGAAATCAAGTACTGACGTATGGCATCTTTCTTATAGACTGGCCTTTGTATGTACAACCAGAGATGCGCAAAAGAAATAGCCTTCCTTCAAGCCTTCGAAGGCGAAAATTCAGTAAAAATTTCCCCTTCAACATATCCTAGAATGAAGCCCTCTAAAAAATCTGCCTTCCTTCACCCTTCCTTCCAAAATATTTACACTCGTTTTTGCCTTCAGTCTTCTTTTTAAAAATAGCCTTCCTTCAATTTTAAACTACAACCCGCTTAAAAACTTTTTGCACCAGCAAGATTCAGTGCAGTGAAGAGAGCGGGCACACATTGTTAGTTGTGAGTTGGAACGAATTGGCTGCATTGTTGCGCGAGCAGCAAAATGTCGTTTCATATGCTATGCTTACACGTTATATATATGTCGTGTACCTGGAAGCCTTCACGGCCTTAGAGGGCTAATATTTAGGAAGCCTTCCTTCACAATCCTTCATTGCTAGTTTTTGTGAAGGCTTCCTTCAGCCTTCAGAAAAGAGTATCCCCATCCTTCCATTCCTTCTGCAACGTTAAGAAAGTTACCTTTCCGCCTTCAAAGAAGCCTTCTTGGAAGGCTAGCCTTCGAAGGCTGCGCATCTCTGTGTACAACAAACATGGGCGCCTGCCTAGATTCTAGGCCCTATAATAGGCTAAGGCTCTAGGATGCTGCAAGTTGGGATATAAATCTAGGCGAGGTTCTAGGCTAGGCAATCGCCACTACAATATAGGCTTAGGGAAAATCTAGGATATTCAGATATTTCCGAACAAGAGACTGGGCTATTCAGGCAGGCTCCAAGTTCGTTCAAGTAAAGGCCAGGCATTAGTGGTGTGCGGAACGTTCTCAAAGCACGAATTGGTTAGGACAGGATTACAAGATCTTTGGGAAAACGTTTGCAGAGACGGACTGACAATGAGGCGTGAATTACTTGATACCGGTAATTACTAGAGTATATGCACATGTATATACTATGTAGTTTACTTGCTTACTACAGCATTAATGAAACCCCAACATTGATATTCCAATTGCATGTGATCATTGCATACGGTTTGCACTATCTAAAGGTCACAATTATATCGCCTATATAGGCTGGCAAAGCGCTGTCAGATGCTATATACAGCAAATATATAGGCAGGCAAGCAATGCACAATGCACACTATATGTAAGGGCTGACAGGATTTACACGATCCTCCTTCGGTAGCTCAGCACGTTACATTCAATGACAGTTTTACCTTTATGGCACTTTTGGCGGTTTTATGCGAATAATGTGGAATTTGGAAAATGTCAATGGCAAAGTGGTGGTGAAAGAATATTGTGTTAAAGTTAAATGATTTAATTAACAATTAAAATAACATTAAGTCACAAATACAAACTTTCAGAACTCAGTTTTCTCGTTTTCTCCTTGTCACACACAAGTATTCACCTCAAGCGTCACTTTTCGTCTCCGCTGAAAACATACTCATGTCCACATCATCTCATTTGGCTTCAAATCATTGGGTAAGTTGTAAAATACAATATAATCTACCAATAAATTTTGTTCTTTCAGTATGCTACAACTACAATGCAAGGAATACAAGATCCCGTTCGATAACATACTCCCCTACAGTGGAAGAATTTCACTTTAATTTGATCGAATATTTAACTTAATCAACTTTGTCGCAGGTCTTCGGTACACTCCGGTAACTGTCTTGACATCGGCTACACGAACCTGACCATCCCTTCCAGGATGAACAGCTACAATAATACCTTTGGGCCACCTATTCCTCGGGGCGATATCATCAGCAATTATGACTACATCATTGAGCTCCAATGGCTCTGTCATGACGTTCCATTTATTTCTTTTAGATAATGTTGGAAGATACTCATGTAGCCACCTCTTCCAAAACATATCGGATAATCTTTGAGCAAATCTCCACTGTTTCCTCAGGTGTAAATCACCGTCCGAAAATACTCCAGGAGTGGTAGAGTTTCCAGCAGTTCCAATGAGGAAATGATTGGGGGTCAAGGCTTCTGGATCATCTTTATCCAAAGACACGTGAGTTAAGGGGCGTGAGTTGACTGTATTTTCAGCTTCACACATTACTGTTTGTAACACTTCTTCTTTAGGACATCTCTCTTTAAGTGTAAATTTTAGGGCTGTTTTGACCGAACGAACTAAACGCTCCCAGGCTCCTCCCATGTGAGGCGCCAACGGAGAATTAAATTTCCAGGAAGTTCCATTTGTTGCCAACTTGTCTTGCACTTTTCCAAGATCAATTTCACTCCAAGCTCGTCGCAATTCGTTGTCGGCCCCATGAAAATTCGTCCCATTATCAGAGTAGAGACCTGATGGATTTCCACGGCGACTGATGAAGCGGCGAAGGGCTAGAATTGTTGAATCCGTAGACATTGATGAAAGTAGCTCAAGATGGATAGCTCTTGTGGACAGACATGTTAGGATTAAGCCATAACGTTTTTCAGTTCGACGCCCTATACGTACCTCCATCGGGCCAAAACAATCAAGACCAGTATGCGTGAAGGGACGTGTGAATTTCGTCACTCGAAACTCCGGTAAATCTGCCATGATCGTTGGATGAGGATTAGCACGCATATTGAGGCAAAGTTGACAACGGTTCCAAGAGCTTTTGACGGCGGCGCGGATATTTAGTATCCAATAACGTTGGCGAAGATCGTTTACCAATCGATTCTGTCCGTGGTGGCCAATTTGTTGGTGGTGCCACAATATCAACAGACGAGTAATTTGATTTGACGGATCCAAAATAATGGGACATTTTGCATGGAAATCTAGATCAGGTGACTTGGAAATTCTGCTCCTTACTCTCATTATTCCAGTTTCATCGAGAAAAGGTGACAGTGTGAGTAGCTTACTTTCTGAGGAGATTTCTTTCTTATTTTTCAGACCTTTAACTTCCGCTGCAAATGATTGTTGTTGCGATTCCTTCAGACACATTATCTCAGCTTCAGCAACTTCGTCAGCAGTCAACGTTATTGTTGGCTGTCGGATTTTCTGGCAGCAGCGGATGAATCTCTTAACGTATCCGACGGATCGGACGAGCCTCATCCAATTAGAAAATCGGCTGACATCAGGAATTATTGCTAAACTTTCAACAGTGGTAACATTAATATGTACCTGCTTTAATTCCATCTCAGTGTTCTTACTGTCGCTAATGAATTTTTCAGAAGGCCAGCTTGACTCGGGCAAAGTAAGCAAAGGAGGACCCCACAACCACCTGCTATTTGGTGAAAGATCGGCTTGATTTCGAGACCTCGTGCCTTCATCTGCAACATTATCTTTCGTTGAGATCCAACGCCACTGGGACGGATTGGTGGTCTCTTCAATTTCACCAATTCTGTTAGCTACGAAAGGCAAAAATCGCCGAGCATCAGATCGGATCCAATGAATGACAGTGGTCGAGTCAGTCCAGAAGTGAACACTTGAAAATTCAATGCTGTGCTCTTCCAAGATAAATTTGGCAAGACGAGAGCCCATTACCGCAGCTTGCAGTTCCAGTCGAGGAATGCTTACAGGTTTTAGAGGAGCGACTTTAGACTTTGCCATGATGAATGCAGTCGTGAAGTTATCATCAACTATACCTCGGAGGTACGCAACTGCACAGTAAGCTTTTTCACTGGCGTCACAAAATACGTGCAATTGTAAATTCTCCATTCTTCTCATTTCAGGTGAATAGCATCGCGGGATGGTGAGATCCCTAATCTTCTTAAGACCCTCAATAAAATTATTCCAAGGCTCCACTAGCTGGTCTGGCATTTTCTCATCCCAGTCTACACCATGTCTCCAGAGTTCTTGAAGAATAATTTTTCCTTGGATTGTGAAGTGAGACAAAAATCCCAGATGATCAAAAATTGACATTACCAGTTGTAGGATTTCCCTCTTCGTCGGTCGCTTGTTGAGGCTCAGTATGTCTTCTGGAACTTTGTGGAAATTTAGTGTGAATGTGATTTTGTCATTTCCCGGACTCCAGAATATTCCCAACATTCTTTCATTAGGCATATCACCATTCAATTCAATGCTTATCATGTTATTGGCAATGACTTCTTGTGGCAATTTCTTTAGGACTTCCGTTGAACTGCTGACCCAGTTACAAATATGGAATCCTCCTTGGCAATGAACGTGAATGACGTCCTGGGCAAGCTTAACGGCTTCATCCACGGTGTGGCAAGAATCAAGGAAATCGTCCATGTAGTGACGTCGGATAATGGCATCAGCAGCTTCAGGAAACTCATCTCGAAAATCTTCAGCGTTAACGTTTTTAACAAACTGAGCTGAGCAAGGTGACGAGGCTGCACCAAATATCATAGACGACATTTGGTAAATTTTCGGTGGTGAATTCCTTTCCGAGCCTCTCCAGAGAAATCTCTGGGCAGTTGAATCTTCACTCCTAATCAAGATTTGTGGAAACATCTCTTTGATGTCAGCTGCTATTGCAACTTCTTTCTGACGAAATTTAAAAAGGACCCCAGGTAGAGAATTATACAAATCGGGACCAGTCAGCAGATGATCGTTTAGACTTAAACCGTAGGACTTGGCAGCGGCATCAAAGACAATTCTAAGTTTACCTGGCTTATTTGGATTTTCCACACCAAAATGAGGTAGATACCAAACGTTTGGACTGTCTAAACTGACATTTTCGTCTGAAACTTCAAAGGCATATCCCTTCTTGATATAATCTTCAAGTTTTTCTGAATATTTTTTTGCATAATCTTCATCGTTGCCCATCTTTCTTTCAACAGATTTGAGGCGCTTCAAGGCATGTGACTTACTTTCAGGAAGCTGGATTTGGTCGTATTTCCACAACAGCCCCGTTTCAAATCTCCCTTTAACTCGTTTGGTAGTTTCCGACAAAATTCGTTCAGCTCTAATTTCTTCCTTTGACTTTACTTTATCGGCGCAATATTTTACCCCGATGGCTTCAAAGGCGAAATGGCTTTTGACAAGTTCATGTAAGTCATCATTTGTATTGTCAATAGTGAGAAAGGTAACTTCTGGAATAATTCTTCCTTTTACTGCTTCATTGTTTCCATGAACGACCCAGCCTAGTTTTGTACGACTCAGCATTGGACCTTGGCTTGTTCCCTCAACAATTTCTCTAGTAACAATTAAGTCACAATTGTCCTGACCTAGAAGAATACTTGGCTTGGCATTGACATATGACATTATGTCAACTTCAGATAAATGAGCCCATTTTTGGCGTAGTTTCTTCATGTCGACTGACTGTATTGGTAAATTTAATTTTTGAATTGTTCTTACTTGTTTAAGATTGAACTTGCCTGATTTCGGCCCAGAAATACTGACTTCAACTCGACGGGATTTTTCGTCAGCATGTGTGAGACTGCTAGTGCCACGAATTATTAATGGGTCTACATCCCCTTTCAGTCCCAGTAGCGAGGCTATCTTCTCATCCAGAAGCGTGGCTGATGAACAATCGTCAAAGAGAGCATAAGTCTCTATTTCTCCTTTAGGACCATACAGCGTAACTGGAAGAACCTTGAGCATGATCCTGGGATTTTCTGGAATATGGGACAGCATCACATTTTGTACCGCAGCTTCTTTCTCTTCGAATTTATGCAGTAATTGATTGTGTGGTCTTTGACAATCTGCGATTCCGCAGTTCTTGACCTTTCTACAGGTTTTCAAGTTGTGACCTGGCTGAAGACAACAAAAACACGTGCGTTTGGATTTTACAAATTCCCATCGAGCATCCGTTGACAGTGATTTGAACTCGCTGCAGCTTCCAATGAAGTGATCCTCTTTCTTGCAGTAAATACATGACCTTTTTGAACCATGAGTTTCTTTCTTGGTTTCAGACTTGATATCATTAGTGACCATGACTGTTTCTTTTTCTGTGATTTTTGGCCAGATTTTCCATCAAATCGTTCAAAACGACATTCAACATTGGAAATAGCTACGTATTCAGATATTCCTGCCAGCCAAATTGTGAAATCTGCAATTGTTGGTAGCTTTGCTTCATTGTTTTTGACTAAAGTTGCTACATGTTCACCCCAACGCAATGTTACATGAAAGGGTAGTTTGGCAACAAGCTCCTTAAGTAGAAGCGGGTTCTGTAAATAGTCTGGACGCTTGAGACTCTGCACAGTTGCTGAGAGGTTGTCGGCGGCATTTGAGAAATCAACAAGTTGATCAGGTCTGTCATCTTTAACTCTGGGAATCTCTCTTATTTTCTTAATCATATTTTCTATGATGACGGTCGGCTGGCCAAATTTATGTTCCAAAGTCTTTAGGATTTGACTGACGTTTTCTGGAGACACCATGAGACCTTGGACGGAATCTTTAGCCTTTCCTCTCAGGCATTTTTGTAGACGGATGAGGTTCTCTTCGTCT